>WAAB01023172.1:7100-160693 GCA_013389865.1 Piaya cayana | reverse complement strand
GAAGGAATCCATAGCATTTTCTAAAAAGAACAGTGTGTAAAATTAAAATGACATAGCATCAGAATGAAACTGAGAACCTTCAGCTCCTGTGGAGCTAACATGTAGAATCAAAGCTATCCTGCATCAGAAACTAAACACCTCTGTGATATTCTTGACCGAGTTCTATGAAAATTGACCCACTGTCACCTTCTCTTTACCAGAACCAGGAAGAGATATTAGATGCCATAGTTCATGTCCTGGTGGATTTCAAGGTGGCAACCCATGTGAACCCATGCCCCGAGAGCCAATCTATAACAGATCTTAGCGGAAAGAACAGCAGCTCCAAATCAGAGGAAAGCAGCTGCAAGAAGGAGCAATGAAAGGAAAAGGTAAGAGTTGAAACCTTTGGCATGCAATAGTGTCACAAAAAAGAAACACAAATATAGACTGAAAACAAAAATGATATTTTAAAGAATCTGACCAGGAACACTTGACAATGAAGTAATCAGTGGAGATTTATCCTGCTTAACAGTGCGGATGTGGACCCCAAACTTGGCATTAAAAATGTGTTATCATTATTCTGGTATTCTTGCCTACCCTGTGTCTGAGGGCACTTGTAAGAAAGCAGCAGCATTTACACTAGATACCAAAGGGGAAACTGTAAAGGTGGTAGAAAGGCAGTGTTAGGAAAGGTAACATGCCACAGAAAAGGCTGCAAACACCGTTTTCTTCCTCAGAGGAAAGTAACTTCCTCTGGGTCCAGTTGAGCAGCCATCTCATTCCCAATGCAAGATGAAGATTTACCATCTAGCCAATAGAGAGTAGGGTCAGCTTTACTCAGTCAGGCTGAGTTGCAGTTCTTGCTGTAATTTGGGCATCTGTTGAAATGCTGGTTTGACTTGTAACATGCAACTCAATCATGGGACTTACAAAACTTGGCATGTCATTCTGTGTTAGCAAATGCTGTACCCTTTCACAAATTGTGACTGTGATTGACATGGCATTCAGTCTATATATGACATCAAAAGTCATAGATTAGCATAGAAATTATTGTCCTGATTTTCACAACTGTACAGCACCCAATGCTTTAAAAGCTCAGGGGATTAAATGTTGAAGTTTTGGTTCAGTCTGTGGTAGGGAAAACAGGTGCAAATTTACATTCAACTGAATATCTCAAAACTTTGAGATAGCTTAGTTCGATTATAATTTGCACCCATATCTTCTTTGAAGACAAGAGATGAATCATCTGCAAAATTAATTGCAGATGGAGGTTCAGGTCTTGGGAGGCTTGAAAGATTCCAGGCTGTTTGGAAGGGTTTCAATTTGCATCCACAGCCAGTTCAAAATGAAAGATAAACCAAATGGGCTATTACGCATTGCAATAGAGTGCGAGGGTCTCCTTTGTCTATTCCCTGGAAGAAAATTCTGGCATAATAAAATGCTCTAAAAAGAAAAATATATTTCCTGTCATATATTTTACCCACATTGTAAAAAACTCTTTATTCTTATCCTGTGCTGCAGTTGTATACTTGTCATAATTGAACAACCTAATGTGAAAAGAAATATTATACAATCTAAACACAAATATAATGGTTATTGAAAAAAAAATCCCTGGCAAAAGCCAGAAATTAAACAAACACACAGGGAAATTATCTTGCCTAGACATAGCATTTCTATTAAAGAAGATGAAATGCTTTTGTGATGAAAGCAGGGCATTTCTATACATATTCACACGTATTCAATTCTAGCCAGTTGTACATTTTTGGCACAAAAATATTCGTGATTGTAGTGCATGGACATCTACCCCTGCATTAAGCTGTGTCTTGGACAGAAATCCTTTGCTATGTAAAACTATCACAAAGGTGTGGAGAAGAAGTGGAGTGATGCAAAATGGGAGATGAGTTTTCTGATGACAGACATGGTCATACAAACAGAATTTTGTAAGAAAGATTTTAAGATTTTTCATCTTAACATTGCAGATTGCATATGGAAATCAAGCCTACATGGCAGAGTGCTTAGAAGAGCAACTAATAGGTTGAGATGTAGAGCCACTGAAATAATTAACAGTCTTAATAACGTTCCTAGATTTGGTAGGATTATTTTGTTTTGTTATAAAATCTGCTCATGTCAAACATGTTAAGGAAAATTTATGTGTTTTGTTTTCCCTTTTATCTATTTAGACAGAACAACAAATTAACTATTTTTTGTCAGTTCTGAGGACAAACTGGTGAGTAACACGCTGTAAATCATGCAGGGATTTTAATTAAAAAACCCAGATACTGAAAAACAGAATGAGAGAAAAGCAATCGCTGATTGGAAGTGCCAAAATAATGAGAAACCACAAAGATTAAAAATGTTATTAGCACATAAAGCTGTATTTTCCAACAATTTCAACATGAACGTATACCATTGAATCTCAAATTTCCTAACTGCTGCTAAGATATGCACACCCATCATGGTAACTCTAACCTCTGGTAAACAAGTACTAGTATCTGTTACTCTCACCACATCTTGGTGACTATGAGCTTCCTAATGTTCTTGCTAAATCTTAAATGTATTTGTTTTGTATACTCATATTATAATATAATAAAAACATACCTACAAATGCACACACACATGTACGTGTGTATATATATGTATATATATGAACTGCATACCTTTTTCTCCTCCCTCACACCTGGCCAGAGTAGACAAACTTTGCTGGTTTGACAAGTATGACATCCCTTAACAGTAATGTGGTATGAGAGAGATTAAATTGTACATGATTATAGTATCAGCTCTAAATACACCAGAGTTCTAGGCATTTCACTATATGAATCTTTCAGAATATTCAAATAAGCCCTTTTCAAAATATACTGGAGAAAAATGCTAATTAAAACCATTTTATTTTGGGCAGTCAAACATTCCAGTATTTCATAATTGGCTTATACATTTCTCTCTACAGCCCACCTGACACAGCACAAGTTTTGAAAAGAAGATGTTATCTTTTCCTTCATTTTTCAGTGTTATTTTGGGGTATTTTATCTTTTGTTGTCAAATTTAGCCTGGAAGGAGAGAAAGAGGATGGCATGGAAACTAATTAATAGCTGTCGCTCAACAAGTGTGTATCTTATCCTACTTCTCTACATACTTTTCTGACCATGGCTAGACCACTGTGTCCAACACAGGCCACGTGGAACCAAGCTCTTTTGCTGAACCACCTAATAACTGAAAAGCCAAACTAACAAGGCTTCTGCTAAATTGGAAAGTTCCTTCATACCACTCACATTTGTTTAAACTCCTAAGCACATAAAAGGCTCTGTAATAGTGTGACTACTACAAGAAAGCTGTAAAAGAGAGAACGCATATCCAAGGACTACTCAAGCAATAGTAGATAGAGCTAATAAACAGTAAACACAAAGAGAGTTTGTTAGAATGCTAATGCACGTCCAGGGGGAATCACCTTTTAATGTCAGCAGCATGAATACCTGTGTTCATGCACTTTTCATCAGTTGAATGACAGCTTCTGTAATCTGTAATTCTGCTATGACACCACAAGGCAGAATTTCTCATGCCTTTTTGGAGAGCACCCACACCAGTGAGTGTCCTGCTTTCTGAAGTGAACTGTTTTCATTCACATCAGAAGTATTGCTATTATTTTCCTACACTAGGATGCCCTCTAACTAGGAGCACTGTTAACATAAATGAATACCTGATGAAGCTCTACAACAAGAACCTGAGGATTCAGGTCCACAGAACAGTCCTTCTAAGAGGGAAAATTTTATGGTCCAAGTTAGGAAAGAAATCAAGACATAGAGACACTTCTTGCTGATGGCTTTTACAAGTAAAATCTCTAGTTTAAGAAGATTTATTCTGATCAACACTTACATAATCACAGCTGACACTAAATCACCTCAGAAAAACCAGTCCCTTCATTAGGATGTGCCCAAGCCACGTGGCTATTTTCTGCTTTGTCAGACTTTTATTTGGCACTGATTTTTTTTAAGTCTGTGGATTTTTAATCCACAAAATGAAATCCTAATTGATCTTCATAAGACAGGAAGGGTATAGTAAGTGTATTACATTGTCCATTGGACAATAATTGGTGTCACCTCTGCAACCTCAGTGCTGCCTATTAGAGAAAACGAGAGTATAGCTTTAGCTCAGCAAGTCATCTCCAATGATTTTGCTTAATGCCATTTGATTACTACCCAAGAACCTAATACTTAGGGAAGAACCACATTAAAGACTGACAGATCACCTCTTGGTTGTTGTTTTTTTTTTCTTCAGGTTTCCTGAAATTTAGTTTCTATTCCAAATCCATGGCCAAGTTGATCGCAGATCTCACAAAGACTAGGAATGCAGTCTTTGGAAATGCTAGCTGCGTGGCTGCAACTGCAGACTTACTAGCTGTAACCTTCATTCTTTCTGAGCAGTTATGCATGTTTTTCTTTTTCTAACAGGAGCTAATTAGGATTGTTCCCTTCCTTGTTCAGCATTCAGGATTTTCAGTGGGAGTATTAGAGAGGAAAACTAAGCAACACTGTACTTACAATGAAAAACCGTACTCAAGATCAATCTAGTGCAATAGCATAAGCAATCTAGTATCGCTACAGCATCACAGGATGGATGGAGATGACCGACTTTGCCTAAGTAAGCTAGAAGTAATGTTAGAAGATAGCACAGCAAGTGATGGTGACCAGATGCCCAGTGCAAACCATGTTCATGGGCATAGATGTTCAATTAAATCCAAGTTGCTTTTAGAAAACCAAAAAGGGGAAACCAAAATGGGTCAATGTAATGAAATTGGTGGTTTTATACAAGCTCTCCTAATGTTTTTGTTATCATGGTAGCTAAAGGTTTACCATACCCTTTCTTTGATTCTATTTGGCTTTACTCTTGCCATGTACATCCCAGTCATTTAATTCAACAGATGTTGCTAAACTTACTTAGGGCCGTGTTGTCACTCAGCAGTGAGGAGCTTTTGAAATCTATCTATAATGACAAACACATGAGGTTTGTTAAGCAAATATCACAACATCCCTTTAACATGGAGAACTTCAAAAGGCCTCTGGGAAATATCCAAGTATGTGTCAAGACTTGAAAGAGTTGGGATCAGGTTTCTTTTAAGATTACTTCATCTAATTCCAAGCAATCATGAAGAAGCAGCCAGAAGAGTATTTCATTCAGAAATCCACTGCTCTCTGTAATCAGATGAGATGTGGACTTACCACTTCTACCAATATTATTCAGGGCCTGACAAATGGATATTTGATGACAGAAGTGGTGAGTCCACTGGCAAAAGGAATGAAGGATGATTGATGCTTGAAGGATGGGTGGAGGGAAGATTGTTCACAAAATCATTCAAGAAATTCTTCTGGAAGAACCTAGACATTGGTATTTGTGTCACTGGAGATGTGAATTCAAATTGCTATCTATCTGTCTAAATTTTAAATTTGTGTATTGGTTATTTAAACATTCTGAGCTACCATTGTATCTCATGAGAAGAATTAAGAACAAGCAAAGGAAAAGAGTGAATCACTGCTAAGATGACAGCAGTCCAATACAAAGAAGTCATTTGTATTGCTACAGCATCCTTCTGGCTCAAGCACTGACACATCATGAACATTATCTATTTAGAGTCTCCAGAAATGTAGTCTTGTGGTACCTTTGACCCAAGGAACCTTGCTATGGATCCCAAAGATACAGGGAGACTGAACAAAGGTAGAGCTGAACAGAGGGGTCAAAATAAATGCATGTTTCCATGTTCTTGTCCTCCCATGGCTTGCTCACTGGTCTCCACAAAACAAACTGTTTTCTCCTTTCTCCTTACAGAAAGATATGATATGGTTGAGAAAGGGTCAGGAATAACAAGCAATAATGAAGGATAAGTAGCAAACCCCTATGGAATACATAATCCTTTATGAAGTACTCCTGGAAATACTGTAAAAATATCTGTTTATTTATTGGAAGGGAGGCACAGATGATAAGCTTTCTATCAGTTGGAAACAGTCACTACGGGCAATTTTAATTTGCTCTGAGACCTGGAGAAAGAAAATTACCTTTCGTTCAGGGCACTAATATATCATCTATACACAGAATGTGTTTCTCCTTATGAAGTATTAATGTTAATATGAGTTCCCCCCGACAAAATAAGATAGCAGATATATTTCTATACGCGTGCTTTTAAGAACCTCTTTGAAGGAGCTAATTTTAGTCCATCCATTGAATAATAAAATATTGTGCTTAATTTATTATGAAGAAGGAAAGAAGTGTACCATGAACTTGAATGCAGAGTTAGTCCTTTCAAGCTTGATAAATCTGACTGTCAAGGCTTATGCAAGATGTACCTGTATCTGAGCAGCAAAGATTAAGGTATAAGATCAATACATGTAATCAAAATGTGTTCCATTTTTTCCCCCCTTTCTCAAATGATAGCTAATAAGACCTGGAAACTGAGATTATGCCTGCAAAAAGCAAATAAACTTCAGAGATACAATCTGTTCAAGTAAGAGGTTGGGTAAATGTGTTACTCTTTGATGGAAGGTTCTGGAACAATTCCAGTTCTCTGGATCTTGTAAAAAAGAAAAAAAAAGACAAATCAAGAAGCTGGTGCTAGTATTTTCCATGTACATATACACAAGGAAAACAACACAGAGCCTGATCCAGAACTTGCTGGATTCACAGGGTTGTAGCAATTCTGACCCAAGCCAGAACTTCAGTGACCAATGAGTTGCTTTTTCAATTTTGTTTCTATATTGAACCCGAACTGTGTTAAGAAATATCATCATCTTCTGCCAAAAAGGTCTCATTTTATTATTTTTCATGGATGATTCCTTTCAAATTGGATGAAATGAAAGAGTTGCAACATGTCACGCAAATGGTGGCAGCTTTGCACACCCAGGTCCATGAGAGCCACGCAACAGCATACCCCATCTCCACTGCCAGCTTTCAGAGTCCAACACGCACCTCTAGAGAGCACTGTGGCACTGCCGGGCTATAAGAAGTTTGGTATGATCAATTTGAGCAAACCTTTCCAAGAGTGCAGTTCAGTACTTAAATAGGTGCCAAGAGTCTGGGTTCTGATGCACAAAAAAGAGCCCAGAGTCTGTTAGAGTTAAGAACTTTCTAAACAGCATCAGAAAGAACTTGATGGAAACACAGAAGCTGGGCTGTGGCAGCAATGAACAGACAGAAAACTACATTAAGCCAGAAGGATAAGAATTAGCAGATCATTGGACACATGACAGTCTAAGTATATAGCAACATCTGTAAGCTTCAATGACGTTTTCTGCCAAATAACTAGTATCCAACAATGGGGAAGAAAAATTAATTAACAAAAGATTGAAGAGGGACAGGTTGCCCATGCCATGTCTTGGAACTGTCCAATTATGTCTTTAGCAATAAATCAGGACAGGTGTAGAATGCAGTTAAACAGCTGCTTAAAGCAAAAAACCCTCTAGAGCAGTTGAAATCTAACTTTAAAAAACATGTGTGTTGTTGTTTTAAAAATATTTTTTCCACATTTGCAGAGTATTTTTTTAAGTAAATTTATTAATTTACCCTTTATCTTGTCTAGCGAAAAATCTGACATTAAGTAACCTGTCATGCTTGAGGCAGTCTGTACTTTTGTGGGTCGCAAATCTGTTCACTGACAAACCTCTAGAAAATCTGTCACCCAGCAGGCTCTGCAGGTCCCCAAAAGCAGCAGGACAATCTGCTACAGACCTGCTTGGGCCCTAGCTCTAGGTGGATAACACACATAGCCATATTGTGGGAAGTTGCTTTCTCTTGGCAAGCAGTGGCTAAGCATCTTTGGCAAATGGCAAACAAGCAGGGAAGAAAATTAAAGGTCACAAAGAGCATCATTAAAATGGACTTACTGGCAAATGCCTGTTTCAAGACGAATAGCTATAGAGAGACAGGATTTTCAGAAACACCTGTGTTCACCAACTGTCTTCTCAATCATTATAAAATGTCCATTTCCACACCTGAAGTTCTGTGTCAGAATACATAAAGTTTATTATATGATATATTAAGCATTCACTGTACCTGTATTATTAATAAAATGAGCTACAAAGAAAGAGTAAAACTGTACAATTCAATTATGTAAGAATAGGCCTGTTTCAGGTAAAATATATTCGGCTATAAATGGGGTTAGTTTTCCTATCAAAGCTCTCCTTTCTTCTGTGCCAATCAATTTTGAGTAGAAAGTACATAAAAGCTACCTCGGATACAAGTAGTTGATCTAACCTACAAAACCCAAGGCTATTGATGAGAAATATGGCAGCACTAAGATTATGCTAAGTAATCAAAACCATGCATTTATAAGTTTACATGAAAAGTAGGAAATGCATGGAAGTTCTCTAGTCTGAGGAACAATGAAAAGGCATCACCACAAGAAAAAGAAGCAGAAAAACTCTGTATCCTGAGCTGCCTGCACAATTTTGATTTAGCGCTGTAGCATAAATCCATCATAGCATAATATCAAACAGTAGTAACACCATTAATTGTTCTTTTGACTGCTGATGTGTGGGAAACAGGATTTTTGGTTCCTCCAAATAAAGAGATTTGGAATGTGGCTTCAGTCTAAATTGGAGAGAAGAGGACAAAAATTATGTCAGAAGTATCTAAAGGGAACATTTTAAAAAGGTGTTCTGGTTCTTTAGATATTCAGGCTATTTTGATTTTTTTTTTCTTTTGCTATATGAGACCGTCACAGTCGACTGGCTGAGCCTACATGAACCTCATGAAGTTCAGCATGGCCAAGTGCAAGATACTGCACCTAGGTCTGGGCAATCCCAAGCACAATTACAGGTTGGGCAGAGAATGTATTGAGATGAGCCCTGAGGAGAAGGACCTGGGGGTGTTGGTGGATAAGAAGGTCAATATGAGCCAGCAATATGTGCTTGAAGCCCAGAAAGACAACTGTATCTTGGGCTGCCTCAAAAGAAGTGTGGCCAGCAGGTCAAGGGAGGTGATTCTTCTCCTCTACTTTGCTCTCATGAGACCTCACTAGGAGTACTGCATTTAGTTTTGGAGTCCTTAGCACAGGAAGGACATGGATCTGTTAGAGTGAGTCCAGAAGAGGACCACAAAGATTTTCAGAGAGCTGGAGCACCTCCCACATGAGGACAGGTTGAGAGAGTTGTGGTTATTCAGCCTACAGAAGAGAAAGCTCTTTAGAGACCTTATGGTGGCCTTCCAGTACTGAAAGGGGGGTTACAGGAAAGCTAGGGAAGGGTTCTTTAACAGGGACTGTAGTGATAGGAAAATGGATAAAGGGTTTAGGTTGAAAGAAGGGATCTTTAGATGAAATATTAGGAAGAATTTTTTTGCTGTGAGAGTGGTGAGACACTGGCACAGGTTGCCCAGGGAAGCTGTGGCTGCCCCCTCCCTGGAGGTGTTCAAGGCCAGGCTGGATGGGGCCTTGGGCGGCCGGGTCTGGTGGGAGGTGTCCTGCTCATGGCAGGAGGGTTGGAACTGGATGATCTTTAAGGTCCCTTCCTTATGAAATTCTATGAAATGTAGCTAAGACATAAAAATCCCAATCAGAACAAAAGGCAAATTAAACAATAAAATTATAAGCATTAGACAAATTAAAAGATTTAATTGGGAAAACCAAAAGTGTGATAGAACACGGTTTTAAAAAAATGTCTCTTCCTTTTCTTTCTTCATAAAAAAAACTATTGCAAAATTTTACAATGAAATTATTCCCTCAGCATTTCCCTTATCAGTTGTATTTTTGAGGACTGTCAGCAAACCTGCCTTTTATAAAGTACCCTGGATTTCACAGTGGACATAAGCACCTACTGCTTATGAATCTGCAACCCCCTCCTGTCTTGAGAGCCTCACACAAATCACTTTTCTTAACCACATCAAGACACAGCCAGTCCATGCCCATTCCCCTTTCTACCACTGCCGACCTGCAACAAAGCATGTGAAGTAGAAAATAGACGAATTTAATGCCAAATTTCCCTTTGATCTGTACTGCTGAGGCTTGCTCATCATTTACACAGTGGCAGTGCTACAGCTGCAGAAGCACAGAAGGTAGGAGCAGAAACCTTGCTCTTGCACAGGGCTCCTACCTGCACAAAGCATTGTTTGACTTCATTTGTGCTTTCATTATTTCAGGCTTATACGGGATACAGTTTATCTCCTCCCCTCCTCCCCCAGGAAGCTTATTTGTTCATTAGGCATTTATTTAAAAAAAATGCTTCACTAATTTCCATGTACATTGCTGCTTGGTGCAGGGAAAATAGATTCTTTTTATAGATTTATTTAATTCACAGATGCTATTTTAATTGGTCTCCCATGCAATTGTCTCTCACTAGGAATCTGGATGGCTCTGGGGCATTGGCAGTGACTTTCAGAGCTTTTCCAGGTCACTGATTCAGGCGCAACCAGAGTCACTGGTGACTGAGAATTAATGTGGAGAAAACTATTTGACAGTCTGTGTGAAATAAAGTAATGATTTTAGTCCACTTGTGTTTTGACAGATTACCAGCAAAACCAATAGGTGCTTTTAAGGGCCTTTTTTGAAAAAAATGACCCAGAAAATTAGCTTTTGCAAATCATCTTTCATATTAGGGCTGAAGGCAGCCATTAGACTTGCAAGCATGAAGCTTTTATTATCAATACACCTTTCTCATGGTTGATTACGGAAATTTCATGTTTTTTCCCCAAATTCTGTCAGTTTAATATTCTAGGGACTGTTTCCTATGCTTTGCCTTAGACTAAGGCAGCTAATCTCTTTAAGCTCCATCTATTTTCCAGGGAGGAAGGAAGGGAGAGAGAGAAGAAAGGGAGGGACCTTCTTGTCCTGCATTATTCTCTACAGAACTGAACTTAGAGAATTTGAAGCATCTCTTTGCACTGACTGGAGGGACTGCCTTGGGCACAGTAACCTTTAGATGGCTAAAATTTGCTATTGCAACCTTCTGCTCTGTGCTCCTGCAAACACATTGCAAGCATTAGGCTGGATTGTCAAAAATATGCCAGACTGCTTAACTCGGATAAAAAAACGTTGGCACAGGAGTTAAGGCTTTATCCTTTATTAAACTTCGGACTCAGTAAGTCCTAACTGGACATTTTGCTAACAATTTCTAGCAAAATTAAAATTTTCTACCTCCACTCCTAATTGATTACCTCATGCTTATTTTCTAAACTCTCTTTTATCATACTGACAAGACTTCCTCAAGGACTAACTTTTAAAATAACAGCACCATTAAAAGACATAGCTCAGGTCCTGAAGCCCTTTTTCCCCAGAAAAGGGAGAAATGACAAAGCAAGCTTGTGTCCATAGTGAAATACCATTCTGGCAGACAGCAAGATCATACTGTCTTCAAGAATGGATGCACTGATTCAGCTGAAATTAATGTATGAAACTAGGATGAACAGAAGATACATATGTTCTTCAAATTCTTATATAACCTTTTCCATTCTCTCATTAATTACTACTAAGGAAAAATAACCAACAATGAGCTTAGTTTCTTCCTAGTTACTTTGCCTGGCTCACAGTGCTGTACGAACACAGGGATATTCAGGTTATTTCTCTTGTGAGGTTTGTAATGAATTATCACTTGTAACAAAGTAATGTGGTTAAAAGCTACAACAAAACACTTCTGCAATTTATATGAGTAGGGTAGGGTCTATCCAAAACGTATAAAAAGGTACACAAAAGCTAGCTTTCCTCAGTATTTTATGAAAAAGAAAAGGTACAAACATTTCTGTTTAGCGTCATGTAAGGAAAAAAGCAGAATAAGAAATGAAAAGTGTCAGTGCTTGAAAACAGCTGTTTGAAATCCATGGCAATCCCCAAACCCACAGAAGAATTTAAATATGTAAACTACTGTGTAGTAATCCAGAAATTAGTAGGTGTAATACCTCATATTCTCTTATAGCTGTCAGTTCTGGAGAGCCTTGATTCAGCATCAAAAGGCAGTCAGACTGTACAAGTGAGGGGATACTACAGAGCCTTCTGATGCAATAGCTCCAAAGATGTGGGCAACTGGCCCCATAAGGCCTAGGCTTTGAGGTTCTGTCTGAGCCCAGAAGAACCAGAACAAGAATAACTGCTCTATCAAGGGGTCATTTTAATTACTAAGAATGAAGTAGGATAGGCAGAGGATTCCCAGTCACAGAAACTGGTGCTATTTTGATAACCAGGTTACAATCAGATTCTGAATGGGTGAAAATTAACATGGATCAGTTAATGGTGTAGTTATTAAAGCAAATGGAGAAACTAGCCTTCTTTTGTTAACCTAATACACAATACATATGCTTTGTCACTCTGCCATGGAAGCGTATCTGATAACAAAATAATTCTGTGCCAAGGTATACATACACATGGTTCTCGATGTTCACACTTATTTTGAAGTGCAGAAGGACCTCTGGTCAAATACACATCAGTTCTAGCTTACTGAAGCTGTCCATTTGCTCCTGAGAAGACTAGATGAAAAGCATACAGGTGACAAAGGCTACAGAGTTATGCACAGCATACCTAAGGATCCTTAGAGTAGCATACAGCAAAACACTCTGAGAGCAAAGGGATCAGGTGAATAGAAAACCAGTTCTGAAAACAGGTTGAAAACCGCCCAAGGAAGAGAAGGCAGGATTGCTGCTACACTTGGCCTAGACACCTCAGCAGAGTGATTTGGACATGAGACAGCTTATATTGGGACAGAGGTAATCATTCCTGCCCACTTCCTTTCTCTCTAAGCTCCTTGCTGCTGCTGAGCTCAGCTGCTGCAGCTCATATCTCTCGAGGTAAAGAGCCCTGTTTTACTCTTTCTCAGTATAACAGATGACGATGCAAAGCAGTTCAGCAGTTGCTACACAGGTATCCGAGTCATCCCAGCAAGGCAGATAGTTCCAAGGTAGAATTCCTTAGAGTCACTAAAATGTTAGCCATCCCTGCTTGCAAATAGGATATGTTAGCTACACTGCAGTTGGTGAAGGGTAGGGGAAGAAGCACACCCTAATGAATTATATGGATATATAAGTTGAAAACACAGGGGTATGAGTAGTTCTTAATACATTACTGCTCTGTCCCTTGAAGCCAAGTTAAGAACTAAGAATTCAAGTAAGGCCCCAAAAGGCTTGGGGGCTTTGCCAGCACCAGACTACAGTGAGACCCAGCTCTCATGAAAAGCAGCCAAGATAGTTGCTGGTGCTAGTTAATTGGGCACCTCTAAGAAGCATCTCATCCAGCAGGCTGCTGAAAAGAGGCATTGGACCTTGGGATCTGTTGCTGCCTCTTACATAGTAATCATCTTTATAATTATTAATTTCCACTTATATAAAAACAACAGAGTCATAGTTAAGCAGCACAGAGACACAGGTATTGGAAAAGGTAACTAGTCACTAGCTCTGTGAGTTTTCAGTGTGCTATCTGCCAAACAAAACTTTGTAGAATGAATGCTACTCTTAGTGACAGAAAGCTAGCAAGGAAGGAAGATGTTTATGTTTCCCACCCATTGAAAGAGAAAGACCATGGTAACGACAGGAATCAGGGTTATGGACTCAAGTTGCATCAGGGGTGGTTTAGATGATATTAGAAAAAATTCTCTACTGAAAGCATTGGGACTGCTGCTACTCAGGGAAGTGATGGGGTCACTATCCTTGGAAGTGTTCAAAAAATGTGTAGAAGTGACAGTTCAGGACATGGTTTAGTAGACACAGTGGTATTGTGTTGATGATTCGACTGGATGAACTTAGAGGTCTTTTCCAATCTAAATGATTCTATGATTCTAATAGATAATTTAAGTAATTTTGCAATTGCCTGATTGCTTCTCTGCTATCTCTGTAAAGAAACAGCTTTCTGGCTGGAAGGGGCATTAGACTGAATTTTGTAGGGAGTGGGGAGCACAGATATGACAGAATGAAAGATAAAGAAATTAAGACCTTATTTAACAGCCCATAGGGCTAAAGAAGCAAGACACTTTTCTACTGCTGCTCACTGTATATATATGCACAAGTTTAAATTCTGATTGATCTCTCATAAAGAGAACCTTCAAGCCTGCCTTGCATAGATGTGCTTCCAGAGCATTAAGATAGAGTTAATGTATGACCATGAGCTACCTGTTGCATGACATCTGCTTTAATATGTGTGACTTTAGGGACTTAACCAAACGCACTTGATAAGCAGAAGCATCAAAATAGTGTAGAGAAATGTATCTTCTGAATCAGAAGCAATTTCATGGCTCTCAGGCTATTCAGGTACTTTGATTTATTTTTTTTAAGGCTGTTAAATATTAATGTATGTTTAAAAGAGTGCATTTGTGCTGTATCTTACTGTCACCAATTCCATGCTCATTCCAAGAACAGAGAAACAGGCTACTGCTGAACTTCCTTGGCCATCATTGCAGAGTATCCTGTACCAGAAAAAACTTTCAGGGGGCACCTAGACAAGTTCAATGCCCAAAAGTGTCACATCTAGGAAGCACAGCTTCCTAACCCACAATTTGAAACAGTGACTGCTTCCAGGAACAGAACTAGTTCTTACATATTGATTTTAAGTATTACTGCTAATCAAGTCTTATCTTGAAGCTAACGGAAGCCATTTGGATGAAATAATTTTCTATGTTTCTATTGGTTTGTCATATTATTTTGCAAGGTTTTCAATTATTCATCACAAAACCCAAGTAATGATATATGAAGAAGCTTTTGAGATTACAAATAATTCAAACATTCACTTTTATGTGTACAAGAATGACAAGGTCTTGATTTTTTTCTTGGTAAGAGAGTAGAAGTTAAAGTCAACTTTAGGCATAGGCCCAAGCCAATTTCTAGTGGCATACAGTAATTGCAGTGCTGAGAACCAGTGTGTGCGCAATGAAAGTTCCCGGTCAAAACCTCTGCTTCCTATATAATGTCTGTGGCAGCAGTGAGGCAAAGTCAGTCAGTTTTAACCCTTGTCTTTATAGTTTGTCACAAGTGTCAGGGGAAAAATTGTTACAGCTTTATAGTATTTGATTATGCAAGTGGTCGAACACAACCTTGTCAGCTAAGGGCCCTTTGTAGCAATAGATTTTATCCTATGTTAGGTTGGAGGGCATCATACTCTGGGAACATTTACCTCTCTATGTGAATCAGTTTAAAATAGCTCCTGATTTTATGGCTGCTAAAAACTACATAAAACGGCTATCGTGTTGTCATACTTCTCATATAGACCATACTTTTTCAGAAAATTAACAGCCACAATCACTTGAAGTGGTGAAGCTACCTCAGGTCATAGTCACAACTGCTGGACAACTCAGTCCTACTATATGTTAAGGGAAATTTCTCTTGAGTCAGGAGATTAAGAGAATTTTAAATAATCACTCAGTCTGTTATAGAATTTAGTGAGTATAAAGTAAAAAACGTCTAAAGCATGTTCATAAAATACTTGGCCTTGGTTTTGGGCTTTTCTTTTCTTTTTTTTTTTTTCCTATGGTTCATCCAACCCTCTATAGGGCACTTGAAATTTCTTCTAATTTAAAGTGCATGCAGGCTCCATGTTATTATCCTCGTTGCTCTTCACTGAAATGCAATATCAGTCATAGTCTGAACATTTTCACTGTAGCCAAAACAATCTGAAGTAGCAACAGTACCCAGTAGTGAATTCCTTGATAAAATACTCACCAAACACAATTAAGGGCATTGCACAGATGAAGCATCCACACATTCTAGGGACAGATGTTCCCTGTACTATGGAGTATCCTGTGAAACTGTTGTTAACTAAGAATAACAGGCATAAATTTTGCTTTTTCAGAAGAAAGCAACAAATACTTTATATGTAGATGCTTTGGAAATGTGCCTGAGTGACATGCAAGAAATCCAACTAAAATCCCAGCAGATAGGAAAAATTAAATGCGAACAGATGGACTAATTCACCATTTTCAAGCACTGAAATCCAAATGTGAAAAATCTGGCCAGCTACAGATGACAAGGGCTGCCTCAGTTCAGTCTTCAAGCTATAATATCAGGCTCTTGATTTTTACTTTTTTACCATTATCAAATTAATCTTCTTGAGGTAGTTGGCATTTCAGTGGGTTTGAAGCAGTTGAATAGCATTCCTTCTCCTGGGGCTTTGGTTTCAAATCAAGATTCAATGTACCACTCGCTTGACTTGTTGCTTTCAGTCTATTCATGAAAAACCAAGCCAATCTGCCCAGTTTGCTGTTTATATGTGCCAATATCATCTGTTTGGAAAAGGTCAAGGTAGAAGAAATGTTTTCATAGGTCAGCCTTGAAGTGCCCTCCCAGAAGTACATGCAGATAGTTAAACAACTCTTTTCAATGTTGCTGGCGTCCAGCATAATTTGATGATCCACTATTTCTGAGTACTACATTTGGGTAAACTATTAAAATTGTTTAACTGAAAACAACGAAAATAAGCAAGAATACCTCCAAGCTCACTCTCACTTGCCAAAGTTCCCGACCATACAAGCCTCAATTACTTGTAATCTACTAGTAGCATACTGAACCGTATAATGTGGGTCATGGTGCTAGGGAACAGTAAGAATGTAGAGAAAATATGTGATTTATTTCACGTTTTCTTGAATGGGAATAACTTGGGTGGTTGGGGTGTGGTTTGTTTGTTTAAGATGGGAAAGTTCTGGGAAATCTGAAGCACCTTGCTATTTCTACATGAGAAGAGTAAGAATGTCAAAAAAAGTCATGAAAGAAAAAACATTTTCAGTATTTTGACTTATAATATTTTGAAATGTATCATTTTAAATCCTAGTACCTTTTTCTTAGAGAGCAAATTGTCTTATTAACCCTGAAACAGATAGCAATCTTCCTGTTAAATTTTTAGTTAATTCTCTTAAAAATGCAAAGCACTGAATTTTGAGACAGGACATTTTTTTCTTCCAGCACAATTTCTAACAAAAACAGTTATTTCCACAAAAACTATTCTGAGAAAATTCAAATGGGCAGTGAAGAAAAGGAAGAATTTGAAGCAGTAACATTTTAAGACAGAACTCATAATTAAACTTAGATTATCTGAATTTCATCAAAGCATCTTGGAGATTACTGGCTTTTCAGCAGGATAAATGAATTCTTAATGTCATGTTATTATATTTCATCTGAAGTTTATAATCTATTTATATGGACCCTGTTGCCATTAACACAAGCGTAAAAAGGAAAATGTTCTGTATTTATCTATAATGTAGTTATCCATTATTCATATCTATTTGTAACAATAAACATGGCTGTGTACTTTTGCTTTTGTTTTCAATTTATGTAACCAAAAAAGTCTCCACAGAGATTCCTTCTCTCACAGCTACTAAACTGCGAACTCCCAGCTGCTAGAATAATAAGAAGAGAGTAAACGATCAGCGGTCAGGCTGAGGGCAGCTCAGGGTCTCTAGACAGCAAATTGTTAAAGAACCCTCTCTTGGGTAGTGTGGTCTGCAGTGACCACTGTCAAAGGTAATTAGGGATTCAATTTACTTTCCTCATTTTAATTCTAAGCTTATCTAGTGGCTAGGGAAATAAATTTGTAATTGACATGGAACAGCAGTCTATGATAAACGACCTATGTGGAAGACTAATCTGTGTTCTAGGTTCCCTCATCCAACAACATGTATACACAAGTTCATCACCTTTAAGAAAAAGAAAGTGAATTGGTTTTGAAGTTAAAGGTAGCTTAGCATATGGTGAGCTGCTCTGCTGAGATTCTTGTTGTCCTACTTGGTATGTAGACCAGCTACATTTCACCAAAATGTCATATTCTTTCACAGTGATTTTTTCCCTGATACACTAAAGAGTGAAGCTGAACTCCTTACAAGAAAATAAGTATATTGCTATATCAAGGGTTTAAAAAAAATGATAAAATCTAGGAACTCCTGGCAACACTACAGGCACATAACTAAACAGTTTAGTACAAAATAAATACATGAAATAAAAATAAGTGAGGCAGAACAGCAATAAAATAGAGGATACTGATAGTAACTGAGAATTGCCTACCCTAGGAAATGCAAAATATTTAATAGAAACAGAACTATACTGTAACAGTAATTATCTTCATTGTGAAGCACATCCCAATCTAGCAATTACATTGTAATTCATGCCAATGAAGTTTTGATTGAATCACTGATGATGGGACTCACTAGCCAAAAACTTAATTGAAGTATTAGAAATAGGGAAAATGCCACAGTAATACCTTACAAAGGGCGGCTTTGACAAAGAACCCTCTAGGATCACCCCATGGCTCTATCCCAACTAAAGTCATCAATTTCATCAGACTAGTAGAATTAGTCCAAGAGAGTCGCAATTTTAGTTGCATAAATAAAACTCCAATCCACTGTCAAACACAAGTTTCCAGCACCTTGAAAATCTGGAAATAGAGGAAGAAGTAGAAAAATATTTTATACGTCTGATCATTATTTAAGATATTTTATATTTAGATTGGTTTTCAGGCAAATGATGAAAAGAAAAATCAAAGCACAAGCCTATGCAGTTTAGATGAGCAGTCTTTAAAGTCCTCTCTGATCTCATTCTAAACTGCCCTTTGTTACTGGAGTCTATGGAATAGCACTTTGCTAACAGGAACAAGCTTCCTCAGGTATCCTTTACAGCACAGAATGTTTCACTAGAAGGATTTTTTTTCTCTAGAGAGGTTTCAAATTTGCTCTAGGGTCAGGTTATTACAACTTAGCAATAACACAGATTTTTGGAGTTCCAGTTTTGTATAAACTAGAGAGTGGATGAGCCCTGCAGAAGCATTCCCTGGCTTTGCTTCTTTTCCTGCAAAAATACTGTTTCCTCAGCTCTCGACCAATGCACCACAATTGGATCTTTCTACCCTGCATCTGCCCTTGGCTGTTCTGCTGTCCACAGTTTCTTATAAGAAATATGGCTGATCAGAATAAAAGAGGAGGAAAATAAAGTGACTCCCTTCTAGCATTAATTTAATCTCTAAAGAAAGGAGACACCAAGTGAAATGGATTGTCTAAAATAAATCTTGACTTAGCTTTCAAATAGAGAAGCATGTATGCTTTCAGTAATCTTTCAGTTCTATTGACTCAGGTCTGCTTATCTTAGTTCCCTCTTTTACTGTTCACATAAGAAAATCGCTTCTGTTGACAAGAGTTCTATTTATTTTTAATAAAATATTAGTAATTAAGAAAATGGAAAATGGTAAAGGGTATCTATGCCCTTCCTTTGTTGGAGTCCTATAGTAATTATATTTGCTTATGTTAATTTTGACCATGTAGTAATAAGCATAGTTGCAAGATAAAATCACTTTTCAAGCAAGCTAGTAAATACAGTATTAAGGTCTATAGTAAAGCAGGACCATGCCTATCTGCATGTAAAGCAGTCTTAGATATTCTATTCAGACAGATGGCCTTAGCTTTCACTAAACTTGACTTCTGCTAAAAAAGAAACATCTAAGACGGATCATCACTCAGTAGATTTTGGAAGACAGTGAATTTCTCTTGCGGTTATCTGCATGTTTCTTTAGAAGCAGCAACACAGGAAAAGAACAGGTAGGAAAATGATGTGTATATCCTCTCTCTCTATGCATATATATATATATCTCCATGAGCTGGAAAGGAAGCAGTTGCCTGTAATCTGATACTATTCATTACTTTACAGCCTTCTGTCCTATACATTATGAATTAAAGACTTCCTGAAGACTAAGAAAAGAGACCAAAGATACAGTCTGTGCATGTAGATAACATACACCAGAGCTGTCATTAATTTGTGCTTAGGCAAGCTTTCAGAGCAATTGATGGTGTAACATTCATTGTCAGGAAGAACAACTCAGAAAAGAAATACAGTTAAGCTAAACTTAGAGGCCATCTAATTTAGTATAAAAGATATTTCACTGGGACCCAGGAGAGCCGTATTGTAACTCTGGATCAGGCTGTCAAATGTCCTGAACATATTTGTCAACTCCATGATACAGTTATTACAGAGTTAATCACAGTTAATAATTAAATTTTTTGCAGTAACTTTTGAAGTATTGATGTGATAAGCTTATCTGGCACCAAGTTTGGGGTTCAATTAGCAGGTAGGCAAAGTTTTGTAATGAATAATTATTTGATTTGTCAAAAAAGCAATTAATAGTGAGAGGGCAAAAGATGTCTGGTTTACCTAAAACAGAAAAACTCTTAATATGATAAGCAAAACTAAAATTTGAAGAATCAGATTTAAATAAATATTAGTTCTAAAAGCAGCACTTCATTACAATTTTAATCCTCACTTCACTAAAGAAAATCTTCAATAAAGCTAGTTCAGCTAAATGAAACCTAAGTATTAGCTGACAACAATTTAAAAAAAAGCATAACAAAATAAAGCATAAACTATTTAGGCCTTTCCCATGCTCTTTTCTTGCTTTCTTCCCTAAAACGAAGAGGCCAATGGAATAACAATTACATTTGCCAAAAGAACTACTGTCACCTGATTAGTCACTTCAAGAAGTTTGAAGGAAAAAATATCCCTGATCCTTAATTTGCTTTGTTCTAGTCACTGACATCTTTTGCTGGGCTGTGTAGAAACTCCTGCTGCCTGGAACACACCAGCTACATTCACTCAGATATTAGCGCTTTCTTTAAGTACATATTATACCAGCATCACTGCAGATACGTTTTCTTCTGTACTACTAGCAAAGTAGCTAAAGATAAATCAGTAGAGTTATAAAACCCAAAGGAGTTAAAATTGCAAAGCTCACAAATAGTAGATTACATTTGGTGGAATCACAATCAAATACCACTATACTCCTGATTTCAAACAGACCTGCTCCAGCTGTGCTCATTATTCACTATTCAACATTGGTTCCATTCTTCGAAGGTTTCAGGGACTGAATTTTTTATACTGGTATTTATAACATCAACAGGGCATACTAAAGTAGAACAGCTCCCTAATACTGGATCCTGAGCACTGCTAGGCCAAAATCCATGTAGATGAGGCATTTCTTCCTATGAATTATCCTATTCATACATTGTTGAAAATAAAAACACAAGAACTTTTTAAAGCTCCAGTGGTTCTTACATCACATCCTAATATCCTAAAGGAAAGCAACACCTATGAGATGTAACTTCAGGTTCTGCCAGGAAAGGCCACATGATCCTGTCCAGAGATTTTTAACAACAGAATGAGCAAAGTTCAGCTAGGAATGAGAGATTTATTTAATCCTGTCTTTGGGCAGGAGATGGATCAAATGACCTTCTCAGGCTCTACTGATCACATTTCCTATGGCAAAAGTGACCATTTTCTGACCTGACCAATAGACAGAGGAAGACTATACATGTTTCCTTTCTCATTTCTCTTTCTGACAGAGCAGGCTGCTCCTTTAGATAAATATAATTGGGGAAACTGTCTCTATACAGAGAGTTTTCTCTCTACTGAAGACTGAGGGTGAGAGAAGGGAAGTATTTTCTTCCCTATTTTGAACACTGGCTGTTTCATTGGAAGAATGTAGGGAGGAAACATTGGAAGCCTTAGGGAGGAAATAAATTTAAGCTCTTATTTACAGCTGAAGCCTCAATATGCTTTTGACCCTACCTGCCTAAAGGAAGGCACTGGTTTAAATGCATTCTTCAATCAAGAACTGACAGAACAAATGATTCATTTAACTCAAGGGAATCTATGGTACACTCAGAATTGGAAACTACATACGCAAGTTGTTGGACTGTGAATCGGTGACAAATTTATCCTTTGCCTCTCTGTAGTAGTGCAATAGGGAAACACTCGATGTTTATCTGATTTGACATAAGCCATGCTAAATACTGTATCTACTATGGAACATTTAAATGGTGTTTGGGGACAAGGAGGCAGAGAAAAAAGCTGTGAGGGAGAGGAATTAGGGATGACATTTTATGTCTTTTAAAAGTCTGACCTTTTGGAAATATCACTGTGTACATTTTAAATATTAATAAAGGCACTAGCTGTTAGAAGGCAGAGGACTGTTGTTGGGGGGTGACCTTTTATTGAAGTAAAAGAAAATTGACAGTTTTATTAGCCACAGAGTACTGCAAACAGAAGCAACAGGAAAAAAATGCTGTCATTATAATTAGTTACATTCTGTAAATTAATCTGAGAATGTGTCCATGTCTAAATATTGCCTTAGGTCCTTCCTTATCTTAGCCCAGACTTAACAAGCAGCTTCATAGTGAAAAAGAATAGCATTTCCCATTTCAGTTATTTGAAGAGATGTTATTCCCAGACTGAGATAAGGTGAATGGGATCTTCATGACTCTGTGATTACCATTTCTGTGTGCCACTACAGGCATCCCCCTCAGCAGCTCTGAGCAAGGCTGGCCTGCAACCCCCTTTAAAGCGTCACTAACAGAAGGATTAGAGCAAGGATCAGACAGCTATTACCTCAGATGTATTTTTGCTTCTCAGAACTAATTAACCTAATTAAAAGATGCTTGCTCGAATGACCTAGTCTTATTTAGACCAGAACTTTGGTGCTACCTGACTAGAAAAGAAGCAATCACTTGACTGCTGTATCCCAAACTATTCATTTTTATTAGAACGAAGACAGCTGAATTAACTTCTTGTCTTCATTTTGCTGGTCATAACCTCAAGAGTTCAGCTGTCTGTGATCCAAAGTCAGCTGATACAGCATAGCTGTGTAACCTTGACTCAAACTTATGAGAAAATTACAAAGTTGTGAGAATGAGCTGTTAAAGACAAATAGAGTAGAGCCACTCAAGATAAAAAAAGTAAAATTGTAGGTAAAGGTAAGATTGTTGAGATATAAGAGTTAGCAGCTCAAAGACTTGAGAGGAAAAAGCCACCGATGTGAAAATATATAAAGCCCTGCTGGGAAATAAAATAATAACTAAAAAAAGCCACAAAAAAAAAAGACTTGCAAGTTAACAGTACATCATCAAGGATCTCTGTTCCAAAGAGCAGAGGTCATTCCTTCCTCATCCAGTTAATGACTGCCTAACTGCTTCCTTTAATTCAGACAAGGAGTAACAGGTTTATGAAAAGTTAATTTAGACTCTTCTATTCCTAATACAAGTTAGGGAGCAGAGAAGGAAAGAAAAGTAAAAAAAAGAAAAGGACAGCCCTAGCTTGTCCTTCAGATATCCTTTACTGACAAAGTGCTGCATAACATCTTTGCACTTCAGTATCATTTACTTAATATGATAAGGTAAGTCTTTTATACATTTCACCTCCATTCATTAGTTATGTTATAGTTAACACCACAGAAAAAGCTGTTTATAAAACGTATCTAGTATTGCAGTCATAAAGGGCAAAATCTGTCCTTTCTAATGTTACATTGTACATAAAGCATTTTAATGCATAGGGTTTAAAGTTGGTGTGCACTCAAAGCCAGCTGAGCCTGTTCTTGAATATTGTTCCACCTAGGACTAGTGGGAATGATGAGGACTTAGAAACAATGAGCAGTACAGGATTTACACCAGTGGAAAGCAAGTCAGTCTTCATCTCTTTTTATACTGCCAGAAAACCTAAGGATCAGCATGCTCACTACAAAGCTGCTTTGCTGGTGTAAGCAATGGGTGCTGGTTAATCTCCAGATCTTGGGTTTCCCTACCAAATATGCTGCATATATCCATACAGAAGGATGACTACAACTTCACAAAACTGTGCTGTCTTTTTTTTTTTTTTAATGGAGGTATGGTTTATTTTCCATTCTCATTTCTTCTGGAATTACATTCTCTGACTAGCAGAACACAAGCTACATTTGTTTGGAGGAACAGGAATTGAAAAGTTGAGCCTTAAACAAATATTTATTCTGAATGCCAGAATTTAATCAGTTAATCCACATAAAGACATCAATGTGAGATCAAGTACAAGCTAAAAAAATTGTTGAGTAGTCATGGACGAATGAAATGAGAGAGAAAAGACAGTGAAGTAATTGCAAGCAGATTTACAAGCCTGTTACCTGGAAAAGTAATCCAGGTAAGCTACTATTTTTAAAATTAAAGTACAGCAAGGCACTTTACCCACAAAGAATGTTGACAGTAACAAAGAAACACTGTGAAAAAGCGTGCATCTGTCCTCTTTCTATTTAGTTCTCTTCAGAGGTGCTAAATTTTCCCTTCCTCTTTTCCCTTTATATTAACAAAATCTAGGATGCCTTGAGGGCGTTGTATTACAACAGTATGCAATACTTATGAAAGAAATACATGTTGCTCCATTGAAACTGAGGGCACAACTAATCCATCTCAAAGAAAGGAGACCTGGCACATACCTCTGAAATGCAGCTGTTAAACAGCACAGAAAGTCATACAGCTTTCTGGGACAACAGCTTCAATTGAAATCAGAATTAACCATTCTAATGCCTCCTGATGTTAGTAGAAACCATCCTCTTTCATTTTAAACTGTAGACACACAATCCCTTCTTCCTCATACCCCCATTAGTATCATCCACACTTTAATTATCTCGAACAGGAGGAGTTATCATGGCATTAATAGTTCTATATAAAAAAATATTTTTTTATTATAAAATGCTGACTGACAGGTAGAAGTTAAAGCCACTCTGCAGTGGTGTCACTAAACTTCTGCTGAATGGAATCTTTGTGTCCTCTCAATGCAGAACAGTAAATGACCAAAAAGTTTCCAGATTTGAAAAAGCTCCAGTGTGAATGTAGTGTTAGTTAGGGATGTAAGGGGAAAAATAGACTAAAGAAGTAACTGCTACAGTACATATTGTTATAACAGGAATGAAAACTTTCAGGGAAAACAGTTGCTACACCTTAAATCACCTCAAAAAAAAAAAAAAAAAGCCTCATCCTGAGAGGTCCTGAAGATGCTGAGTAGGATGGGGAGCATCCTTTTGTAGGAGAGATTAAACTTCTTTGATTCAGTTATAGTTCAATCATTTTGACAAAATTCACGTAGTCTTCCAGTGACTAAGATTGATTACTTTGAGCAATGGACAGGTAATCTTCTCTTCAGAGCACTTTCCAACCCAAACTGTATTTTTATATTTCGGTAACAAAGCAAAACAACTTAATGCTCCTTCTTACTGCATTTTCCCCTAGAATCAGGAAGGTTGTTCTGTTTTGTGGTTTCTTGTCAAGGAGATGCAGGGAATGTCAAGTCTAATGGGCAAATCAAGTTCTCTCCTTTGCTTTCAAGAAATATTACATTTCTCCCCATCCCTGGCGTTTGCAGATGTCTTGAAGTTGAAAAGCAGTTTTCTGCTGAGCTGCAGTCTAAAGAAACTCCTCAGTATATATTAAAAAATGAAGTTATTCTCTAGGGAAATGGCCAGAAAATTCAGCTTTTTGTCCAGATACCTGAAGATATGAAATATCAAACAGATGAAACATTCAACAGATACTCCAGCAGAGAGTCAGAAAGTATGATATCACCCTATGATATAGCACCTTCTTAATGCAGTCCTTCCTGTGTCTCTATTCATGCCTGTGCAGAGACCTGCACTAGTACTATATAACACTAAACCCTCAGGATTACTAAGATGACCAAATGTAATACAAATTTATTTCTGGGATCCTCAGCAACTGATAGGAATCTGAACCACAATTTCAACATAAGTGGAAGTTTGAACCAAAATCAAAATCATACTTGAGATACCTCAGGTGTGTGACAGGAAAGTACGCACACGCCTAATATTATACAACATAAGACCACAACGATCTGCTAGTGTAAATTGTCCTTTAAGAAAAGCAATAACTAGCACATATTCATACATCTATTTGTGTCAGCAGCTCAGCACACCGCGGAGCAAAGGATGGCAAAGTTCTGGGGAAAACACGGAGAATATTTTCTGTTGGTTCTGAGGTATTGTTCACAGTAGAAAAAGAAAGATTATTTTCTTAAAAAACTAGTATTAAAATATTTCTTCACGATAAAGATAATGTCTTCATATTCCTGTTTCATCTAAAGTATTATCTGCTCTAAGCAGAAGTCTTAATATTTGAATTAGCCATCTTTCTTTTGAGCTGCAAGGAAGTCACATGATAACAAACAACCCCTGTTGCAGGGGAAAGATGAAAATAATCCATGTAAATAGGAAAAGAGTAGAGGAGACAAGAGGTAAGGGGAGAAATCTTTTTACTAGTTTTTAAGAAATCATTTAGTTAATATTTACAGAACATGTTACATCTGGAAGGATGCAAAGTTGTTTTGGCATAGCCTGAGGATACCAAAAATATCCAGGCCAACATTTGGAAGTCAATGTTGGTGTTTTAATCAACAGTCTGTTCTGTCTTTGCACATACATTTCCTGAGGGTGTTTCCTACCTCTACCAGAACATGGCGCAAGCAGCTTGTGCTTGCACCAGAGAGATGAGTGGGAAAAGACACTTTAAGCATATGCTAGGCTGGGTTGGCTACATGACAAAGAAACTATATGTTATCAGATAGAAGTAAGGATGAAGAAGAAACAGAGAGAAAATGCTCAGACCTGTTGACTCAAAGTATTACAGCCAGCTGTTACCAGTCAACACTTATTTATTTATTTAACTTTAATTTTTCTGCAATTCATCTTGTAGTGAATAAAAGCCGTAAATTCCCAGCACTTTCAGTATACTACCTTTCATTACATTGAAAACCCCCAGCTCTGATCAGAGACAGTATTAATAGTTTTTTCTTTCCTAAAGCACAAGCCTCCACCAAGAGTAACAGACTCTGCAATACCCAAAGGAACTACCATATAACTAATTTTCTTGTCTTTCAACATGAGAGTAGATTCCTTTCATTTTTCTCTAGTCATTTTTTGAAGCATGACTATATACAAAGATAATTTCTTAAAACACACTTCACTTTGATTTAGTGGAAGAAAGATAGTACAGTAACTCGGGCAGCAGATTTCCTGCATGATTGAGGTATTGAGAGTCTGGGGCCCTCATTTATCTTCATTTTTCTTTAAGATAACAACAGGCATACTTCAGCTAGGTCTATAAGTTTTCAAGGCTCCTTTTATACGAAATACAGAGGAGGCTGAACTGTCTTAAGGTAGTGATCTCCCCCAACAGTATTGGGAAGTGACTTTGTTATGTCCAAAATTAAATGAGAAACTGAAGGTTCACCTTCAAGGACTTAATAGCACTTTCCTACCTTTAAGGATATTACTTTAGAGATTGCAACACATTCAGACACTGTGGTCTTACACAAATGTTAATAGCAGTAGTAGTTTAGTGTCATCTTAATCTACATGGATCTTTGCGCTTAATTGCAGCTGTGCTGGTTGACTCATTTGGAAAACTTCTGAGTAAGACTACCCTGGAACAACATAGGTCCTTTTAATTGAAAGCTGTTAGACAAATGCACCGGTTTTACCATTGCAGTGATTTAAATCTCTGTAAAGACAGAATTCTCATTTAAAGACTTTTGCAACCAGNATCAGGAAGGTTGTTCTGTTTTGTGGTTTCTTGTCAAGGAGATGCAGGGAATGTCAAGTCTAATGGGCAAATCAAGTTCTCTCCTTTGCTTTCAAGAAATATTACATTTCTCCCCATCCCTGGCGTTTGCAGATGTCTTGAAGTTGAAAAGCAGTTTTCTGCTGAGCTGCAGTCTAAAGAAACTCCTCAGTATATATTAAAAAATGAAGTTATTCTCTAGGGAAATGGCCAGAAAATTCAGCTTTTTGTCCAGATACCTGAAGATATGAAATATCAAACAGATGAAACATTCAACAGATACTCCAGCAGAGAGTCAGAAAGTATGATATCACCCTATGATATAGCACCTTCTTAATACAGTCCTTCCTGTGTCTCTATTCATGCCTGTGCAGAGACCTGCACTAGTACTATATAACACTAAACCCTCAGGATTACTAAGATGACCAAATGTAATACAAATTTATTTCTGGGATCCTCAGCAACTGATAGGAATCTGAACCACAATTTCAACATAAGTGGAAGTTTGAACCAAAATCAAAATCATACTTGAGATACCTCAGGTGTGTGACAGGAAAGTACGCACACGCCTAATATTATACAACATAAGACCACAACTATCTGCTAGTGTAAATTGTCCTTTAAGAAAAGCAATAACTAGCACATATTCATACATCTATTTGTGTCAGCAGCTCAGCACACCGCGGAGCAAAGGATGGCAAAGTTCTGGGGAAAACACGGAGGATATTTTCTGTTGGTTCTGAGGTATTGTTCACAGTAGAAAAAGAAAGATTATTTTCTTAAAAAACTAGTATTAAAATATTTCTTCACGATAAAGATAATGTCTTCATATTCCTGTTTCATCTAAAGTATTATCTGGTCTAAGCAGAAGTCTTAATATTTGAATTAACCATCTTCCTTTTGAGCTGCAAGGAAGTCACATGATAACGAACAACCCCTGTTGCAGGGGAAAGATGAAAATAATCCATGTAAATAGGAAAAGAGTAGAGGAGACAAGAGGAAAGGGGAGAAATCTTTTTACTAGTTTTTAAGAAATTGTTTAGTTAATATTTACAGACCATGTTACATCTGGAAGGATGCAAAGTTGTTTTGGCATAGCCTGAGGATACCAAAAATATCCAGGCCAACATTTGGAAGTCAATGTTGGTGTTTTAATCAACAGTCTGTTCTGTCTTTGCACATACATTTCCTGAGGGTGTTTCCTACCTCTACCAGAACATGGCGCAAGCAGCTTGTGCTTGCACCAGAGAGATGAGTGGGAAAAGACACTTTAAGCATATGCTAGGCTGGGTTGGCTACATGACAAAGAAACTATATGTTATCAGATAGAAGTAAGGATGAAGAAGAAACAGAGAGAAAATGCTCAGACCTGTTGACTCAAAGTATTACAGCCAGCTGTTACCAGTCAACACTTATTTATTTAACTTAAATTTTTCTGCAATTCATCTTGCNATTTTTTGAAGCATGACTATATACAAAGATAATTTCTTAAAACACACTTCACTTTGATTTAGTGGAAGAAAGATAGTACAGTAACTCGGGCAGCAGATTTCCTGCATGATTGAGGTATTGAGAGTCTGGGGCCCTCATTTATCTTCATTTTTCTTTAAGATAACAACAGGCATACGTCAACTAGGTCTACAAGTTTTCAAGGCTCCTTTTATACGAAATACAGAGGAGGATGAACTGTCTTAAGGTAGTGATCTCCCCCAACAGTATTGGGAAGTGACTTTGTTATGTCCAAAATTAAATGAGAAACTGAAGGTTCACCTTCAAGGACTTAATAGCACTTTCCTACCTTTAAGGATATTACTTTAGAGATTGCAACACATTCAGACACTGTGGTCTTACACAAATGTTAATAGCAGTAGTAGTTTAGTGTCATCTTAATCTACATGGATCTTTGCGCTTAATTGCAGCTGTGCTGGTTGACTCATTTGGAAAACTTCTGAGTAAGACTACCCTGGAACAACATAGGTCCTTTTAATTGAAAGCTGTTAGACAAATGCACCGGTTTTACCATTGCAGTGATTTAAATCTCTGTAAAGACAGAATTCTCATTTAAAGACTTTTGCAACCAGTCTATTATGTTGTCTTGGTAGCTTCAATTTCAAATATCGTAGTTCTGACTTTGTTTACTTGGAGATGTGTGTAGCTCAGTTGGAGAGAGTGCAAAGGAAAGTTAGGAAAATAACCAAATACCTAGAAAATACGAGCTAAAGATCTGGATCTGATGAATCACAGTTAAAAAAAATAAGAAATTGAGGAAGAACAGGGTAGTACTCTTCAAGCATTCAAAAGATACCTGGTAAAAGGAGGGGTCCAGACTTGTGGATCAGAGAAGGAAGCAACTTGAATTAAAATAGAGACAATTCCTTTCCAAAGTCCAAGATGCACGTTGCTCTTATTAATTCATTTAGAAACACATTCTTCCTCATTCTTCCGCTATTCAAACACTATAAAAGTACATATATCCTTGAGTATGTTTGTTTTTATATTTACTGGAAGTATTTTTAGTAACGGGACACAGATGTAATTTCAGAGAGATGGTTACAAACTCAACCCTTCATGTCCAGCAAGTATAGTAGAAACCAAATTTTCATAGAGCAAGAACCAATTTCAAACCAAGTTCAGTAAGGAGCATGCTACACTAAGAAACCTTTTCAAAGGTAGTTTGGAAGGTCTCATTATTTTCCTTAATTCAAGATTAAATGACATTGAAGAAGATGAAATCACCTCTGTCAAATCTATTTCAATTATCTGAAGGGTAGCTGACAGCGTTTCTTGTGTGTACATTTCTCTTTGTAAGCCTAAGATGTTATCTGTAGTTCAAACTTTTTCTTTAAATCCACTTTGTTGCATCACGTTCAACAAGTGCTGACAGAGAGCAATACATGCATAAAACATACATATGATTCTATGATATCTATGTAACCACATGCAATCCCAGATGGCCAGCTGAGCACGCAGAAGTGCTGCACATCAGTGCTGAAGGAGTTGCCCGAGACAGTGAATTTAGGAGGACACAGAAATAGACTTCAGCTTTTGGAAGTTGTTACCTCTGGCTTATCAATGCATAACTTACACAAGGCATTCTCCCCTGCACCAGGCTGTGAGATTTTTTTCTTTTCCATCCCATCCACACTGAGTACCTCCAGAAGGAAGAAGAGATGTCAGCAAGTGCTTATGTTGGTTGCAAGTTTGAATGTGAGCTAGTGGCAAGCAGATGGTCTTCAAGGAAGCCAGTCCCAAGCCACTGCTTAATCCAGACTAAACCCAATGGTGCAAATTCCAGCAGCAATGAAAATATAATGTAAAACTACTTGCTGAAAAGCCAAAGGAATGGTGAGCAGAAAACTAGATGCCAACACAGTGTCAAGGCTTTTTACTTCAAGGCCAGATTTCTCTCCAGAGCTATTTGATGTTTTTTTTTTTTTTTTTTTCAAAGCAGTATTGTAAGGAATTGATTAAAAAGAAACTGCAAGTTTATGGAGAGTCATTTGTAGAAAGATAAAGATGTAACCAGGGGAAAACCAGAATTGAGCAAGATCTTTTTTTTACTGCTAGATAAGGAGGCTGGAGGGCAGCACTCAGAAACTCTATGCAATCACAAAAGCACAAAACTTAACTCCTATGTATGATAGTCACCTACTGAATAAAGACTTGTCTAGAGGCTTCATGTACAAACCTGAAATCAGCTGTTATAAGAAACTGAATTTCACTTTAGTATAAGTAAAACATACATCTGGATTTCTGCTGAATTCTTTGTTCACACTCCTACACTGTGATTGCTCCCTGGCAGCTTTCTCTTTCTCCAGGGAGTGTAAGAAAGTCACTTGGCTAAGCCTAATAACACAGTTTATTTTATAAAAAGATTGGTTGACACACACTCCCCCCCCCCAATACTTTATTTTTGGTCTACTAGAAAAGAGCAAGTAGAACACACTTGAGAGAAATCCTGAGGACAGGACTGCATTTATGGAGGGCTGAAATACTGACTAAAGTCCATGCACAGGGGATGGATATTTGGTTCTTAGTTCAATAAGAGACTGGACCGTTTGCTTACATTTGGCCAGATGGTATATTCCAGACAGCTGTAAAATGAGTGGGTGTGGAACTGACTGAAGCCTGCACAAGGGCAGAGCTCATATAAGCAGCACCTACTCTAAGGTATGAGAATTCATTCAGATTTGGCTTTTGTGGCAACAAGGGCCACAAAACAGCCCATGGGGGTCATTACATGAAGCATATGCCTGCTGCTGTGTAATTTGTGGGTATTTCCTCCCCTCCTAGAGCCCTATATTACCATTAAAAAAATAATGAAGATAACTTTGCAAGGTTTTTATCCTCTCTGAGTAGTAAATATTATAAATATGTCCGGCAGTTTGTCATAATCTGATTGCACCTTAGATTTAGTTGCACCACCATAAACAGGTAATACAATAATTAACACTTTTATCAAAACAGATTTCTAGAGCCTTTATTTACAGGAGTGCTGTAGTTCCCAAAATCCTCTATGCCTGTTCTGTCGAGTGCTGCATTTGGAAATCATGAGTGGGAGTTTGAAATAGGTTCAGCACACAGCTCACACTGTTCCCTTCCCTGACATCCATATGTGGTTTGGACAATCTGGAGCTTTCTTTGAAAGGCCTCACTCTATTTTGCAAAATAGAGTTCTACATTTGCTGCTATTGCTGCTTTAGGCTCTGCAAGTTGCAGCACTAAGATGTCACTAACTTCATAAACAATTAGGTTTATAAAACAGTCTGATGGCTAAATAGACATGTGCAGGATCAAATGTTTGCCACACAAGCAATCAAACAAATTGATGAACATGAAGAAAGTGATTACAGAACTATAACTGTTCTATTATTAACTAGCAATCTGCATATCTTCCTCCAATTAATGTGTAGAAAGGAGATGCGAGTCAGTTGAAAACTAATTACTGGCATAACACTTTGTTGATTAGAAATGCAGTAACAGTCATTGCTTCTACTTCATTTACACAATGCCTATAATAATAAGCCAAAGGATGTCAGTCAGTTACTGCTTTCCTGCCAGAAGTTTCTGCCGTAGCAATTGCTTCTGGTGTAAATGCACTCTTCTACCCATGTCACTCAGCTCAGTAATTGCCTTGCCACTCACATAAAGAAAACAATTTCCGGCTTTGATGGGATTTTGTCAGCGATGTGAAACTGCTGCTACAATCTCTGCAGCTAGGTGTTAGATGGGTTACTTTGGTGGATCATAACATGAAACTAATCTTTAAGGAAGCAGGTGGAAAGAAAGAGACACTTATACATTGGTAGGTGCTAAGAAAACAGTGCTGTCAGAGTGATTAACAGAAGGAAAGTGTTAGATGAGGTGGAACCAAGACAGGAAATCAGAAGCAAAGGGAAGAAAGTTGCTTTGCCATTTTCCTACCATCAAGAACATCTCTCAGTTCCACACATCTTTCAGAAGCTCTTATAAAATCATATATGCTTATTTTATATGCCACAGGATAGGTAGCTGACCAGCAGTCTATAATTTCAGCTTACAGGCTTTGCATTTGTGCCTCCCCATGAGCTGCATATTTATTACCAACATTTCATCATTCCTGAGCTGATGCTGCAGATGCAAAGAATTTTCCTTTCCATATGTGACAAGTAGCATTTTTCTCACTTCACCACCTCATTTCCAGAATGGGGTCATGTTGTATTACACATTTCATTCTCCTACTCATCCAAGACAAGCCTAGAATCCACCTTCAGGTTTCTGCATGACACCTGAGGGCCCATCCCAAGCTCCCTGCGTACCCACGTGTCTTTGCATAGAATCATAGAATCACCAGGTTGGAAGAGACCCATCGGATCATCGAGTCCAACCATTCCCATCAAACACTAAACCATGCTCCTAAGGACCTCGTCTACTCGTGCCTTAAACACCTCCAGGGAAGGTGAATCAACCACTTCCCTGGGCAGCCTATTCCAATGCCTAATAACTCTTTCCGTGAGAAACTTCCTCCTAATCTCTAGCCTAAATCTCCCCTGGTGGAGCTTGAGGCCATTTCCTCTTGTCCTGTCCCCACTTAGCGGAAGGGCATATGCAAAGAAAATGCTCTAGAATGGCAATAACAGCTAACCCTATCTTCTTTCCATCACAGCCAGTGCATGCAGTGATAGGGGCAAGAAATTTTTCTTCCTTCTGCCCCCTTAACCTTCCAGGTGGACTTACACTGCGTTTTTCATGAACAGGCATAAGAAAGGTGTAACTTATCTTTTATCTTTTGTTAATTCAAAACTTAATCAGAAATACCTTTTTTTTTGAGTAGAAAGATGAGAATAGAGCAAATGGAAAAGTTCCTTTTTCACAGTTTACAGAAAAATGCATATAGAACATGAACTGAATTCAAGGTTCCTTTTGTATGGAAAGCCATAATAGGAAAAGGGTAATGAGACTTAAAGGAAAATGATAACCATCCTGCAGCATCTGTTCAAGAAAATCTCTAGTCTTACACATCAAACCTTCCCTTGCAGATATAAGGGTCACTTTGAAATGGCTAAGCTGACCACAAAAAGACATAATAGCTGTGGTTCTACATTAGCAAAGGGGCTAGGGCATATGCTAACTCTTATGTACACTTCATGCAAATTATTATAATTTACAAATTTTTCCACTAGAAAAACAAAGCCCCAACTTATTCAAGTCCCAGAACGTGAGGGTACCAGAAACACCAACAATCTCTGTCAGAGGTCCACGTGTCTGACCCTCAGACGCATATATTCTATCAGGGGACTCGTAACATCTTACAGGAAAACCAAAAATGTCTTTCAGTTGCTTCCAATAAAGTTTTGGGTTTACTTCCTATCTATCACTTTAATGTTTAATATTGCTATCCCAAGATCCTGTGACAGGGCTGAAATTAACTGTCATCAGTATGCTTTCTATTTCTGAACATACTCCTGACAGACATGAATTATGAAGATCTTAAATGCACCAAAGTACTCATCTCTTCACAGCTTTGCCAATATCAAAACCAGGACACATACTTTTAGCAAATAAAAGTATATTAAGCCATTGGGAAAAAAACCTTTTCATTCTTAGCTCAAATGGTTCCACTTCAACCACGGTATATTTCAGCACAGTAATATTAAGATACTTTCAAAACTGCTTTTGCAGTTTGAAGAGGCAGTAAGGTCTATTTTCTTCAGGATGACACCAAATCTGATCTTTTGAGCAATTATAGCCTTTTCTCATGCAGAAAAACCTTGGATGCACACAAGCCATGGAATGAGGGAAAACTCTTAGCGTCAGCTAAGTTCTGGTTCTCCCTCTGCTACAAAGAAAGCACAGTAACTATTCTAACCTTTAGAAAAAACACAATAACTCCCAGAGCAGTCAGTCTTTAAGTCCTTGTTAATATTAAGTATAGAAAATAGAGTAAAAAACCCAGATATTTAGGGAGCTTTTTTAAAATTTATTTTTCAAACAACACAGAATAACTATTTTTAAAATAAAACCATGAAGTAATCCATGCTTTTGATCTTGGGAAAAAAACCCCCACTCTAATAACCAACCTCCCCCCCTCAAAAACGAAAAAAAATAACAACAACCACCGAATCCCTTCTTGGCAGATAGCCTAGTTTTGTATTGATCATTTCTTCATATACTGTAAAAGGTTGTTTTTAATGCCGACTGCACACTAAAAAAGGGACATATGCAAAGGATAGATCAATAAAAGTCCAGTGCTTGGTTTTACTGTAAACGAGATCACTAGCAGTACCCAAGAGCTGATTTGTGCCCTATTTTTGGTAGTTCATATTTCTTTAGCATAGCACTTTTCAAAAACAAACAAACAAAAAAAGCATAAATTCTACATCTAAAATACATCCTAGGCAAAAACATTTTACAAAATACAAGGAACTGTTCAGGCATAGTTTAATGTCCAACCACAAATTTAGGACAGTTTTGCACATAAACTCCTTTCATTATACATTTTCAATAAATCTCTTGTACCCTGTTCCCGTTCTCCCCAGGTATTCCCAGCTTTGTATTCTTTTGCTTATGTTTATATTTCCTGGCAGTAAAAAACCCACTTTCTTGCTTTCCTGTCAAAAAGCAAAATAAAAACAAATAAATGCATAGAATAATTAAGCAGACAGATAAGAACCTGCTGCATATTTTAAAGAGGAAATGCATCAAGAATACACATTAACTTTGGTAAGAGGAGAAGAGGCTTCCAAGTATATTTTTAAAGCTGTGGGGATTTGTCCAGTACCTGTTTTCCCTGAATGAGTTTATAAAGAACCACAAACTCCCCCACCATAGCTGATAGACAACATCAGCATGGCTTTCTGCTAGTCCTACATCACACCACTTTTGACTTCACTCTGCACACTCTTTATTGTCCTTGTGCCTTTGAAGTGCACAAAAATAAGACAAGCCCTACTCAAGGAAATAACACATTTGGAACAAAACTACAAAATACATATCCAAACCCCTCACACTTCTATCAGGAAAACCAAACCACAGGGTCAGACGAAGGAAGAAAAAGGCATTTAGGAAAGAAAGGGAACAAAAGTCTACACAAATAAAACAGACAAAAAAAATTACCTCAAGGACTTAAGCCCACACCTCACTGACTATTTCACCTTTACCTCCTCTTCTGAACTCAATTAATCTCCCCTTCATGCTTTTTTTGTTTCTGAGGTCCCTATTGGCTAATTACTTTTGTCTCCAGAGCAGCCTGGCTAATTTGGCTCTGACAGCCATTAGTCGCCAGGCAACACCCAGCACTAGCTTTTACACAAGTGTCTGCATTTACTCATTTATCCTATCTCTTTTTTTTGGGGGGGAGATCATAAAGCCAGTATGCTGCAGCTGTGAACAGAAGGAAGTACCTCAAATAAGGGAAGGGTGTACATTTATGAATATTCATTAGAGGAGCATTCAGGTCGAGATGGAGAATAGTATTTTGGAGAAAAAAAAACCCAAATGCAACTGCTAATTAGTTTTATAAAGACACACATGAAAAACTGACTGCAAGAAATGGTGTTTCCTGTGTCCCCAAAGCCATCCTTAGAGCAATGCAATACAAACACTAGGATATCTTTGTTTGACATAACTCCTAAAATGACTAGCATGTAACAACATGGCTTGAATGGTCACTATAAAAGTTCCATGAAGTGTGAGGATGGAAGATTTCAACGCTTAGAACGTGCAGGACAATACATCTGATATCGTCACACTTGTTGGCAAGAAACAGTGGGACAGCTAAGCAGGAGGAGAGAACACACAGCTGAGATAACTGCAAAGGAACTTTTGGGACTTTTTGGTAACTAGACAAGAGAAGCATTTGTAGCAAGTAGAGTTATGCTGAATCCCTGCACTGTGAGACTTTAAAGTGGAAACTTACTGGGATAGCTGGCTAACGGGGCAGATAAGGGTATATAAATCTTTGCTTGTGCATAATAAAGCTATTTCGTTACTGCACCCAAACAGAGTCTGTGCCTTCGCTTCCACAGTGAAGCCAAAAGACATAAATGTTACACAGGTAGATTTATGGGATTAACAAAACATAACATAAACACTTTGAAATCCAATTCAACTGACCTTCTAAAGAAAACAGGAAACACTCAGCACTTCAGTGACTCTGTCCACAAAGAAGAACCATCACAATTCATGTTAAAAATACCTCATTATATGAACACATAACAGCCACACCAGACTGCAGGAGGGCAAGAGACCTTAAACGAGAAAAGAAACAGAGGTTTTTGAGAGAGGGCTTTGAAGCTTTGTTTGCATTCAATAGCAATAACAAAACCCTTGAGTTTTAAAGTTAATGGAAATCCCAGGAGGACAGCCTACTCAGAATGCCAGCCCTATGGAGGGGGAATTCTGCTGAATTGGCCCCTTGACTTTGATAACTGAGAGAAAAAACTCTAAGTGATAGCTAGGACAATAGGTTGTTGTTAGAGTCACTGTAGGTTTCTTAAATATTTGGGGATTTTTTTGTTCTGTCTGTAATTGCTTCCAAGGTTGTAATTAAGAGCTCAGTCCTTTGTTGCTACACAATCAATTTGCTTTCTTAAGTTTATCGTTTGAACATGCTTGGTCTTGTGTGACCCAGTAGTATCTCTGGCAAGCTGAGATACGCTATACTTCTACTCCAGTAGAAGAAGATCCCACTAAGAATCTGCAGAAAGTCATATCAGGAAGACTGGGTGCTCTGAAGACTGGCATTATCAAGATACAGGACACAGGAAAGAAAAATATCTTCTGACAGATATTATTCGGTAACCTGCACCTGGAAAGAGATGGTTTATGACATGAGGGAATTCCACATTGTCATATCTTGCCATAAGCAGAACCCAGATTCAGCTTACGATCTGAAAACTCATAAGAAAATTACCTCCATCCACCAACCCGAGTTTCAAAAAATATTTGCACACCATCTAATCTCTAGCTCTTAAGGCTGTATTGGCAATGCTGTGTGTGTTGGTTTAAAGAGCTGCATGATTATTAGCAGCTGTACCTGATTACGTGCCAATTAATACAGGAGCTCCCACAGAGTTAATATGAAGGTTTTCCTTTCCTCTGCTGTTCATTTTTATCTATGACTTTGAGAAAAACCTATTAATCACCCCATGAATTTTCTCTCTATGCTAATATAGTCGTTTATTATGGTTGTTACGCTGCTATAAATCCCAGGGAACTTTGACAGATCTTACAGTTTTAGATAGGGGATTTATAAGAAACATTTGGCAAATCATTTGTAGGAACTTAATGTCCTGTCCCTAAATTGCAGAAGCACCAAGCTTACCATTTGCATCTCATTCACCAGTGTGCTAGTCAAAATACCTGTCTCTCTGGTTTCCTGTATTCCTGTTTATCCTGGTGAACACCAATAACTGTGCTGACTGGGAACTAAATTTGGAGATAGGTGGATCAGCTTAGGGTGGTTGCAAAGAAGGTGACCAGAAGCGGCATCTCTCAGCAGGACAGGGCACCCTGGCCTCAAAACCAGGCAGCCACTGTGGCCACCTACAAGATTCGTTCCAGCAAAGTGCTCAGGGGGCACCTCCTACACAACCCAGCAGGTCCCTGCTCCTGCCTGTGATTAGGGCAGAATGAAACAAAACCCTATGGCTGTGGTTTTTCAAAAGCTCCTCAAAAGGCTCATGAGCTCGTGAGCTGTCTTAGATCAGTCTGCTGCTTTTGAAAACTCTCCTTCTTGTCCTTAGTATACTGTATGTAAAAAACTGGGAATTAATGCTCTCTGTCTCATAGTGACTATGTGATACAAATTGAAATATCACCTAGAAATAACAACTGATGTAAAATTTTAAACTATTTATTCTTGGCCAGCTGGTTTGTGACGTGAGGAATTCTGTATTTAAAAGGATAGCTCTCTCATTCTGGGTAACTTTTACAGCCTCTCTTTCCAAAGCTCTTTTACTGGGGCAGTGATTTGCAGTTCACATAAGCCACTAAGCTCCTGCAATATGACCTTATATTATAGATAACATAATTTAACATGCTTACTAATTACAGTACTATTCCATGAAACAGGATGGAAAATTTCTCTGGTCTATAAGGCCCTTTTACCACTCTTGAAGCATAAATGAGTTTATTTTGTTACTTCTTAAGGATCAGCCCTATAGTCTGCAACACACACGTGTGATGCATTTGCTGTTAATCTCATGGTTATTAATCTGTCTCATGGCAGCAGCCATTCTTCAGAACCTAAACAGAGAAAAACAAGGGTTGAACTTAATAGAGCCATAAGATATTTGTTTTTACAGGTGACACACCCATGGACAGCTGTTTCCAGATGTGGCATTAGTCAATGAAGAGTAGAAAACAGCCAGCCTACACAATTAAAAATAATAACCCTTTTGTAAGATTCACTGTCTCTGCAAGTGAATATATTAGTGTTGTTAATAATAGTGCGATATTAATGCAAAGCTGTGCTGTCAGCTGCCATGGAATAACGTCTGTGTGTATAACTCCATCAGTTATTACATTACAAGGATGCCTGAAGCCTTATGCTGACAGTATGAGATTTAATGCATTTAACTGAGTAAAAAAATTTTTTTTAAATCATACCTTTAATTCAACATATGCAAGCTCTTCACTGTGGCAATTACCCACAAGTCCACAAAGAACAATCTGTGCTTCAGGCTACCAGACAGTTTATTCAGGATTATTCTTATGGAGGATAGCACTTCATGGTTTCCAAAACAGGCGTGTTTATTACATTGCTTTCTGCTAATAGGATTTTTGCAAGATGCCCCTTTCAAGTATTTTGGGGGGAGTGTGTATGTATGTCTTTGAACAATGAAAATAATCAGAAAAGTGACACAAGAATGATTTTGGTTTGATAGATAAAGTAAATATGCCAAAAGGTGCATTTGTTCCGACACTGTCTGCAGTTCTTTAATCAAGCAAAACATTTGCTCAGGCAGGAATGAATGAATGGGAGCTGAAGGGAAAAAAAGACCTGCTCAGGGTTATAAACACTTTTTTTTTCAGCTTAATTTTTATCACAAAGTGAAAATAAATACTCATTACCTCATATAAATACATGGACTCAGTCATTCACACTTAAGTAGGGTTACAGAAGTTTATGCTAGCTGCAAATTATGCCTTTTATGTTTATCTGAGTTTGTAGCCTTCCATAAATCTACTCCAGACTTCTGAATAAGCTGTATACCCTGGTGTGCTGAGGACATCCAGATGCTCCAGTTGGACCATCCTCAGTAATTAGCAAACAGACTCTTTATCAGATCAGGACAAATGCGAGTCTCAGGTGACCGTGTTGCTGACATATAAGATGTCTGAAAAGTTGTGCTGGAGTACAAAATCTAGGATTCCAATGTGTTTTGTTTTTTTTCTCTTTTCTGTTTTATGACTCAAAATCTTAAGTAGTAAGGGATTTGGTCTCTTACTTTGTCATTCTCATATAAGTTCTGTGTTTCTCCAGGTAGCCTGTCAAGCCAGCTGGTTTCCAGGAGCCGTGCCAGCAGTTTATCTTTCTTTATTGTGCAATATGTTGAGGAGATAAGGGAATAGGGCACAACATCATCAGAAACACCATATTTGTGAAGCATGTTTACCACTACAATCTTGTTGCCATTGGCTATCTCCTGCGCTGTTATACAAAACTCATAAAACTGTTCTTAAATATTGACCCATTTTATTTGCCTAGTTATCTTCTTGGCTCATTTTATTATAAAATAATCAATAACATATTTACCTGGTAAAACATTTCCTCAGACTTTTGCTAACTGTCTAGTAAAAGATCAATGTTGAAAGGTTTGCTTTCTGCATTACAACTCAAACTAATGGTTTGATTAAAAAACCACGCAGAAAGGTCTACTCTTATCTAGCAAGCGAGTTTGTAAATGATTGTGCTTTCTGCAACTGTCTGGAAATGGCTTGGGAGAATTCCACTGAAATGTATTTCTGCTGGAAAAGAGAATCTTGGAATGAAAAACTGTGTTTTTTAAAAAACGTTTGGGTTTCACTACAGTACTAGCATGCAATTGTCTGGCAAAGCACCTCAGTCTGCAGAGAGGAACTACACTTCCCATAGGTCACTGCAACAATTCAGTAACATAAGCCAGGACAAAATCTTTCAGTGTGGTTCTGCAAACAGAAATTAATTTCTATTTTTTAAAATTTAAACCACTTCAAGTTAAAGTCCTGAAAGGTTGTATTTAGTCATTTCTATTTGAGGACTTTTTGAACTTTGGGTTTGGATTTAAGTTTAATGTTTGTCGTGTTTCAGTGCTGATTTAATTTCTAATGCAATAATCTTCCACAGTAAAATAAACTCAATTTTTAAAGGATTTCTATTATCTGAATCATTATATCATAATCCAATAAACGAAACTTGCTTAAACATAAGTTAAATGGGTTTAGCTGCCTTCAATGTGTATTCCCACTAATTTAACAAACCTGATGGGATTAGGAACAATGTTTGGTTGCTAGTGAAAAAAAATAAAAATCTGTCCATTGTTTCACCTGTCAAGGGTCTTTCAATTTCTAAATAACATTGTATTCTGCAAAAGTACATGCTTCATAGCCTAGTGTTTATTTACATTTCATGAAGGATAAGTGACCAGAAAGGAAAATGTGTTGTTTTCATTGTGGCCTCTTTACTGAGGTGAGATGGATTGTGCAGTCAGCCTTTGAACTTCTTTTCCACAGATAAAGGATCCTGCTAACAAAGATAGCGTGACAAAGACATGGTTAAGGCCTGTGCTTAGACTGCCCAAGGATTTTTTATTGGGCACCTCAGCCCTATAAATGCCTAGGGAAAGCAGGAGAGAGTGAATAATGCTGGACTCTTCCAAGTCTGCCACCAAATGCCTCAATAAAAGCAAGTGTCCCTACCTGGGATTTCTTCATTATTAAACACTAGGAAAAGAGATAGCACAAAAAATTGCAAACCTTACTGCCGTAACATGACCTAAAATGAGCAGGGTTGGCTCCAGAGAAGTCAGAGCAATGTGAGGTAATGAGGGGAGGTTGTGCTGGCCACTTTTTGTTGTTGTCAGCAGCCCCTCAGATCAAGGCATTTTCAACCTCCTGGTATGATCCTCGTTTTCCTCCCTCCTCTAACCCTATTTCCACCTGACCCTCACTTCTGTTACACCGGGGCTGATAGCAGGCAACAAAATCATAGAACGGTTAGGGTTGGAAGGGACCTTGAAGACCATCCAGTTTCAAGCCCCTGCCATGGGCAGGGACATCTCTCACGAGATCAGGCTGCTCAAGACCCCATCCAACCTGGCTTTGAACACTTCCAGGGATGGAGAATCCACCACCTCCCTGGGCAACCTGTTCCAGTGTCTCACCACCCTCATTGCGAAGAGTTTCCTAATGTCTAATGTAAATCATCCCCCCTCCAATTTAAAGCCATTAATACCTCAGAGAGGTATTCAAAATAACTCAGAGATACTCAAAATAGCTCAGAGAGCTGGCAAAAACCCCTTCCAGAGCTATGGGCATGGTCCCCATGACGGACAACTCTGCTGAGGAGAGGCAGCCAGGTCACTGCTCAGTGCCCAGGGGTACTGGACTTGGTTTACATGGACACCCTCATCTCAGTGGTTCACGTGAAGGTGAACATTTTAAAAGAAGATGAAGGTTTTGCAAGCTCTCAGTTTTAGCTGTCCGACTCAGGGTGACTGGCAAGTGGAGAGCAGCTACACTCTGAAGAAGTGGCTTTATAAACACGGTCTCAAATCAGAGGCTTTTAAGGTTAGGCAATCACAAGAAAGATTTTTCTTTTTTTAGAAATGAAGTGTATATCTGTATCTGTCCTGCTTGCCTGTGTGAATCACTAATACTATTGAGTGATCATCTCTCAGTCCCAGTGTACTGTAATTGCTCTTCGATGGCCACCTCTCCACAGAGACGGTTTTCGTGGATTAAGCAGAGGATTGCCGTGCTGTATTTCTGCCAGGAAATAAATCCTTTTTCTCCCTCTTTGGGCTGGGCTGCTGTGTGCAGATAGCATTTTGTGAAAATAATCTGGGGTTACGGTTCATGATGAAACACAGAAATAGCCTGCCATGCCCAGTGTCTGTGTAATACAGAGAAACATCTCACTTCCCTCTATTGACTATGCCTTTCCAAGGAAAAATGCATTGTCCTGTGACTGCAAGGGTACCTGAATATGCTGCATAGTCCTGTTGCAAGTGAAGGATTTAGACTGCTTGAAGAACCACTGTGAAAGGCATTAGCAAAGGTGATTTTAATAGGATGTTGTAAAAGTGCTAATGTAACAAAGTGATCAATGGAATTTACTACAATAGAAAACGAACTTAATTAAAGATTTGAGAATGGCAAGATTCACAGAAGACTTCCTGCAAGGTTTCCTAATTCAAATCACACACAAAGACACATAGATATACAGACTCACAGAAGCAAACCTAAGACCAAAATTTCCCTCTGCTTGTGTTTAGTTGATTACTCAATTTTAATGTATTGGTGTTCATCAAAAAGCAACCCACCATTGAGTCTTGACAAGTCAGACTTCACCTTTATTTTTCATCAGCTTTGTTAGCAGACAGCCTTCAAATCTTGAGGAGCCTATACCTGAGAGGCATCTCAGCTCAGGGGGAGACGCTGGTCACAGCCTGCTGTGGTTGAGGAGAGCTCAAAGGTTCTCACTTAGGATCACTATTTATAGGATGGTGAGATGACTGACTTTGGTCAGTATGTTTTCCATTCTTCATGTTAAGTAACTATGGTGCTTTCTACCAGCTGCACAATTCTAGCACCTTCCAGACTGTACAGTTCCAATACCATTTAGATCTGGCTACAATTCATGCAGTGGGTCTAGTCAGGGAGTGCCTAACCATCCCAGCTAGTTGTGCTTGTAGCAAGGGAAAAAAAAAGAAATGGAAGTTTTCTCCCAAGGCATGCATGGCTTCTCCTAAGGTCACAGAATGGCCCAGGGAGAGCCGGCCCACAAGGGCTTGTCTGCACAGGGACACTCACGGGATTTAGTCAAAAACAAGCTGAAGTTTTGATTTTAAGGGAGATCAGTTGGACTGTATTTCAGTCCTTTCGTAGATGTTCTGATTCAGAATGAAAACTGGTATTATTTACTTTACCTCATTTCACTCTGCTTCACTTTCCAAATTGTAGCCATTTAAAATCAGAATAAATGTCTATATAGAAAATTATAACTGACATCAAACAATAGGGCAGGGGCAAATACACCCCGCAGATTTCTTCTATAACTTTAAGGTTTTCCTTTCTTTTTTGAATTTTATTTAAGATACCATCTTAACATTTAGTTTCCATCCTTCTTGACATATCTTCACCTATTACTCTTTTAGCAGTTTTCCCACTCTAATTTTCAGCTACCCGCTCCAGCATGCTCCAATGGGCTCCAGGATGATTTCTACCTTTTTCCTACAGTAGTAGCGTTGTTACCAGCAACAGCCTCATCATTTACTGTGCTTTAAAAGACACGAAAGGTTCAGCCTCTGGGTAAGCTTTCCAGCTCCTCACTTTAATAACTGGTGCCACTAACACAATAAAATTTTATATGATTTTTATTGGATCCCTCCAAGAGAATTATAGGAGGAGCACTGGCTTGAGGAGCAGATGTGTGAAACTGCAGACAGAATTACATCTGTTTCTTTTTGCCACAAATAGTTCTGATTGTCCCCTGTTGACTAGGAAATTTAACATACTGTCACTGTACATCACATTTGTAATAAAATCATTGTTAAACATAAATGCATTATCATCTTTTACCTATTTTTTCCCTCTTTTTTTAATAACCAACTGACTTTATCCCCTCTACATCTCTCTCCTTCTCACCCCCACAACAGATATTTCTTCTGGCCCTGGTACTATGCCAGTTCCAGAAGCCTGATGCTGGCTTTTACAGTAGTCCTGAGAATGAAATAAAATACAGAGGAGGGAGGGGAAATATCAGTAAGAATCTGCTGCTTCTAAGTAAATAAAAAAAATATTTGGCACTATATTCCTTCATGGCTACTTTTTAAATCAACGGCTGTTGTCTATGAGCAGAAGAAAAATAAGTCACTGTCCAGATCAGGAATTAAAGAGAAAAGCACTGTCTCCAAGATGCAGAAAGTTGCCAGCAGCTTTTAATCTCCAGACAGGGGCGATGCCTGCTGCTGCTTCAGCTGTGAGTGCTCTGCAATCTTGTACTTCCCTGTGTCACTGCAGCCACTCTGGTTCAGGGTGCTGAATAAACCACCTCGTAGTTGCTGATTAACACAGAAAACAAAGACTGCATTGCCATTCACAGGCAAAGACAAGCTTGTTTCGCTAGTTTTCCTATCTGAAGCAAGATGACATGTTACCATAACAAATCCTTCAAAATAACGTTCATATCTTTGAGAAATACATGTTTTCCAAGGGATGGGGTCATGCCAGCTGCAGGTACTCTGCTTCTTGGTGTACAGCTGTACAGCACAGCCCGTGTCTTGGAAAGCAAGAAAACAAGACTCTCTTCTGCCTGCACCATCTTGCAGAGTTATGGTGCAAAACCCTATAGGATTGCTTGGGGCCGTGGCTCTACATTGTTCCCAACAACAGTGTCACCTTCTGCCATCCTTGCAGAGAGGCACTGCTGGACCACTCAGATATTTGGGTATGTTGCCAAGTTGGGGACACAGATGACACAGGCAATAACGAGGGGAAGCCGATGGGATTATGACTGAAAATCACATCAGTAATGAAAATGACAGGGGTAGTCACAAACCCTTCAAGGGGCTCTGTCTTATTTGCATTTTCTTATGATGCTCAGAAAACTTAATGAAGTTTAGCTTCTGTCATTAACATAAACCAGCGCTCTGGTTGTGCTGTCAGTCGTACTAATTAAAAGTCAGCCTCCAAGTGCTTAAAGCTTGCCCATACTTGAAAATTAATTTGGTTTGAGGTAGTGCATAAATATAAATTGCAGCAGCTATTCCACCTAAATTAAGATATTTATTTTGGAATAAGAATGCTTTTGAACTTAGATCAAATTGAAACATAGCGCAGTTTCTTCCTTGCCTTGCAGATCTCTGAATAGGAAATGAGTCAGGGTTATCTCTTACTAAGTATCCCTATGCACAAATGAGCCTTCAGATGGCTAAATGACATCAACTTTCCTTTCTGTATGTGTCTCTGCATTGTCCTTCACCAGCTGAGCTAAAGCTGCAAGCAACAGATGATAAATTTCTGCAAACAAAAATTTGCTGAGCTAAATTCCTATAGATCATAGTTATTAAATTTTAAGGTCCTTTAGTGTATCTTCAAGGTTGCTGTTACAGTATAAAACCTAAATGAGAAAAATTAAACCTAGACTAAAATCCTTATAAGAAAAATAAAGCATTTTTTCAATAATTTATAAACAAGAAAGCTCGGAATAGGGAAAAAAGATCGAGCACTTGGGATAATTTTTCTTTACGTGCACTGTAGGAATACCATTATTAACCGGTTAAAGAAATGGCTAGAAAATGAACTCTAGGAAATATATCAAATGCCTGTTTCTATTAAAGGAGTTTTTCTGATTAAATTCCAAGAGCCCACAATATCCAAGACATTTGGAAGTGTCAGAGTACCCGAAGAGCCCAAAACAAAGTTCTCTGTCTTCCTTCCTTTCACATCCTGCTCTCCCAGTAACCTGTTTAAGACTGGATGTTTTCCTAATGCTTGCAAGCAGAACAGAAACAGCAGCTTAAGCATGTCAGTGCTGAGGAAACGTATCCAAGACAAGGGCTACAGAGGGCGTGGAGCAGAGCAACACACCATGCACAGTTTGACCTTCATCATCTAACATGGATGATGTGCACAAGGTATGAAGGTGCTGCTTAAATGGGAAGCCTGTGCTGCTTAAAGGAACATAAGAGAGGAAAAAATAAAGGGTATTTCCCTTTGTGTATGGCTCACAAAGTATAGATTCAGGTTGGCCCTTAGGTTTTTGCCATCTCCTGCTAGGAAAGTTAGTGAGATTGGAAGTTTTATTGAGGATCTTAAATGAAGAATCATTTATTATCTGTGTGAGAAAAGGGATTGCAGTGCTTCCCTGATTTATTTTAAATTTTGGAGAACATTGAAAGAAAATGGTAAATGAAGAGCTATGTCTAGCAAAAAATATTCTTCATATGAAAAGAAATAATTCAGTAGTCCTTGCAAGGTTGTTTGGCAGTTCTGCTTCACCTGTTTTACCATATGAAAATAACATAGTATTTTTCCCCTTATACATGAAAAAAAAATTATGATTGCAGTGTGAAAGGAAATGGACTTTCCTTGCTATTAAATACAAACCAGTCCCATCATAGTCTACTCTCTGCAAAATTGCAGCCTTGTTTCCTACTTGGCTGCACTCTGGTTTTGGTGGGAGACCGCCAACATTTCTTGTTCAAGGCCAGTGATAGTTTCCCCCGAGTAATGAGCTGATGTGTCAAATGATGCTACCTTCCTACAACACAAATGTAAACTTCTGCTCCAGAGAGAACACTGGTAGAAGAGAGCTGCACTCTACTCAGCTACTATGATGCAACGTTCCCAAAGAAGTTGAGCTATACAGTAGAAATAAACATAGTCTTAGACATAACACAATAAGACAACTTCCTTTGTATATCCTATTTTTTCATTTGTTCTATGCTTCCTTTCATTTTCTTATGTTTTTTATTCTGGATGGTCTTATACGGGAATTAGTGGCAGAGGGTCACTCTGGCTTGCACCACAGGAGTACTGGACCTCCAGTGAGTTTCTGGACCCCAGGAAATGTTACCGTCCTTCTATGAAGTTAGAAAATCTCAGGTGGTGGTCATCCTTCTTGAAAAAAACAACCAAAAAATGTTCCCATGTTGTAAACTTAATTGGTGGGGGGAAGAACACAATATACTACTGCCCAGGGGAAGATATCCAAGAGGACTCCTACACAAGTGAGTACATGTGTGTGTGCACCTACGTGCAAGTATATGTGCAAAGACTCAGAGAACAGGACCACAAGGTCTCTTTCCAATCTGACCTGAAAATACAGCACGCTACACGCAGTGGTCATCCAGCTGGGATGAGGGGTTCCTCCTGCTGGTATCCAAGTGCTTGCTTGAAAATGAACTTCTTGGCAGTGAAAATGCTCCACAGCTGGTAACCTTAAACAAGTCAGAGTAAATAAACAATCCTAAAATTAGGTTCAAACCAGAGGAGGGGGGAATAAAAAAGTCAAACATACTAAAATTGGCTGCTGTCTAAGAGAGCGTTTGGTAGCTCAGCACTTCTCTGCAGTACTTCAAAAATTAAGGAGAGAAACAGACAACCAGTCTTAGATGAAGCAATAAATAATGGACACTTTCAACACATAATTTGCATCTGAATTAACTAGGCTGGCTAAATTAATTCACCCATTATGAAATGAGAATTTTACTGTCTATATTTTCAGGCTTCATACTGTGCTAACTTAAATAGGCATTGAAGCACAGACTACAGGCTTCACAGAAATTGCTACTAAATTAGTTTCCTCACAGTTATTATCTAGTTCACACTCATGATTTGGGTATCTAATGCTGATAGAAAGAATTTTCTTCTCTTCACTGTTCATATTAGTGAGGGTGTACAGCTGTGAAGATGCTTATGGGCGATATGAGACTCACCCAAAAGTTTTTTTGCCTGGAAAATTTTTCCAGGTTTCCCTCCCTGAAAGGTAGGCAAGGTTATTTTGTATTAAATATCAATTTAAGAGACTGGGAAAGCTGAGGGTTTGTCCCTTTGCAATTTTATTTGAATTGCTCCCTTGAAAAAAATTAAACTAATCTTAAAATAGAAAGTTGATGCAGTATATGACAATAGGTTATTAACTGTATAGCTTATAGTATCAAGAGTTATCTGGTGGAAAACACAAGCTTGGAGATTTACAGAGTAGTCAATATATTACACCGTTCTTATTAATGCATTAACATTGTATTTTGAACTATACATAAGTTATATTTTCATGAATTGTACCATCAGGAATTTCAAAATCATGCTTAAAAATGCCAAAAGCATTTAAAGAAAGGGAGAAGAGAAGTATTGCCGTCTCCTTTTTGCAAACAAACTGTGGCATAGGAGGAAACCTATCTTGTAATTCAAACCATGTTCGGGGTCACATCCCTCTGCTCACACCACTTCAGGAAATACACACTATAGGCAATGCAAAATCTGCCTGAGGCTTCCCAAGGGACAAACTGTGGGCTAAGACACAGGATCAGAGCAGCAATGCTTCGACAGGAGCATGGTTCACAAGACAAACCCACTTAAATTTGTAATATTCTTTGCCAATCTTTGAAGAAAGGTTGATCCATTTGGGGAACAGGAACAAGCAAATGATGGACAGATAGCCGGCAGCACTGCCCATTGCTAGTAAAGCCTTTAACATGTTCTCTGGAGTCACAGATGAGAAAGAGAGGTTTGTATGAGGTACCTCAATTTGTACAACTGGGTCAGGACAGGATGGATTTGGGTGGAATAGGGATACTCTACCAGAACAGCTCCACTGTAAAGCAGAAGGTGTGCCTGTAGCTCACACTTTTCTCAGCTTTACAACCCATACCTTGCTCTGACTCCTTCCTCTCTCCAGGGAGACATAATACATTCATGCATTGCCTTTTTTTCCCCCCTTTAATTTTGTCATAATGGACAAAGAAAATTTATGGCAGTCTTTGTGGTACCAGAATATTGCTCCATCAGCCCAGAGAGTTTCCTTACTCCACTTGGACCTTAATAGTGGCATGAGGAAGAGGAAGGCAGAAAACAGGAGGGCAATAACTCAGTGCTGGACTCTTTGCAACAGGACTACAGTCCACTCTCTGGAGAGCTCTGGTACCAAGAGTAAACTGTTAGAAATAATTACACTCTTTCTTTAGACTGCCATGATGAAATGAGCTGCATGAATCGATGCCTTCTATAGCTGCCCAAATAGTTTCCACTGTCTTTCCTCACTGCTTATTGATTTCTTCCATGCAGAGAGTAAACCACTTTGCGGCAGCAAACTGCAGTGTTACACAGAGTCCAAGGGGACCATCTCCTTCCCTGTCTGCTTATGACACTGAGGAGATGGTTCCAGGCTCTGTGACAGTCTGTCCTTGCTGCCTGTGTCACTTCAATACTAAACAGCATATTGTGTGTATTTTTTCAATGTTAAACATAAGAGGCAAGATGTGCTGTTCTGTAAGTTACATCCTTCAATGTCTAAATCCATTTACAGAATTGCTGAGGTTTCTACCTTTGCTTTTAGTTCCAGAGGAGATTAAAAAATTTACATCTAAACAGAGTGAATTTGTACACCATAACAGGATGGGACTTAAAATACTGATTTTCTTATTAGTAAAGGTTACAACACAAAGTATCCACAGCATGGAGAACAAGGTTTGATTGACATCCTCTGAAACAGCTAACACCCTGGAACCTTAGAAGATAACTTTAAAAAAATATTCACTAGATGAAAAGCACAGAAATTACTTGAGTGAATACAATTAGAGTATCTTAAATGACTGGCAAATTACTGACTTTTGCAATAGCCATCTTAAAATAAGAGTGAACTCTGACTGCACTGAGGTGGAAAACAAGTGGAGCAGATTGCCACTAAAAGGAGCATTGTCTTCCCAGCCGGAGGGCTGATGGTGTTAAAAAGAATATTTAAACACATCACAGCTAAAAATTTGTGCTTTAAAATTTTTGCAAGCTGATACAAATCAGAGAGCCCTTTCAGGAAGCATTCCCAAGTACCGTGCAATACAATATCAAAGATGAGGAAGAGTAAAACTATCTTACGAATCACAATTATGAGGATAAGATTTCAAAATTTGTGAAACCATTCACATTTTCAAAGATTCAATATATATAATATATATATCAAATATTATCTATATATTCCTTGAGACTTATAATCAAGGCAAAAAAAAAATATCTGCATTTCCTAAGCTTATGTGGATAGGGTAGTTCCTTTCCATATCAGAAGCATTTCACTTTGAAGAGGAACTAATCCCATATCTCTGAAAAGGTCATTTGTTCCGGATGAGTGACAGGTGCCATAAACTTATGAGATGTCACTTGTATGTCAGTTCAGCTCAACTGAACACAAAGCAAATCAATTCAGCCCGGTCAAGTATAATTACCTGCTGGAGCAAGATACATCGTTTTGCATTTATTATTAGTAACGATGCCACAGAAGCACTAAATTTGACAGCAGTTCTGGTTACTCTGAAGTTGAGCAGAGCTCTTTGTTCCTAAGTGCTTCCTTCTCCTGAAGCTTACTACATGATCATTACAGTATAATAATTTTATTATTATTTGTACTGCAATAGCAATTAACTTCCAATTATGGCTGAAGAACAGATTATTATGTCCGGTGCTGGATTAGCAGGACCAAATTTTAGTTGAAGAGAGAAAAGGCTCAGAGAGAGGTATTTCTAGGAGCTAGAAACCTGCATGTGCTCACAGGACTTGAATATGGGGCCTTAGCTTCTCTCTCATTCTTTGTATTCCTTTGATTAATTTTATTTTTAATGTATACAAAATACACATATTGTGTTGCACAAGCTTTAATCACCTCCAGCATTCACTGTTTGCTACACTGTATGTGCCACTTAAAGGACGTAAAAGTTGTGCCATATCAATCGATCCATGAAACATACGTCTTTGAATTTAAAATAAGGGGTTATTTTCACATGTCATTCTTTCATTAAAAAAAATAATAGAAAACTACATATACTTCCTGATACACTGATGTGCTATGCTAGGAGCTGATTAACATTATTCTAAACTTGATTTTTCCCCCCACTCCCTAGTATCATAGAGTTTGGGGAAAAATAGATATTTAAACCCACATGTTCTTTAACCCATAGATTAAATGAGAACAACAAAGGCTTTATGAACATTTAACAGAAAAGTCAATTCATTACATATGAATTACTTCTATGATGTTTATAAAGCTCTGAGACCAAAGAGAAAGACTATGGATTATAAAGTAATTTATGGCAACCAGCCTAAAACTTCAGAAAAATTTGCCTAGTATTTACAATGAATACGCAATGGTCAATCACAATTTAGGAAGATGTGAAGTAACTGATGATTACAGGAGAATTTAGAGCATCCTGTACAGGTCAGGTGCCTTCTAGCCTGCATAATTGTGTGAGTGCATAGTAATGGTTATGTCAGGATGTGATGGTGGAAGTTTTCTGGTTTAATAAACTGAAAATTATATTACAATTTAATAATAAATAAAAACAAAGATAAATCACAAAGAAAGAAATATTACACAACACAATTAACAAATTAAAAAGGCTGACCTTGTCAGACTCACTGCTAAACCAACCAGCAAGCAAATTCGACAGCATGTGTCAGACTATAATTTCCTTGATGCCCTTCAGAGCATCAGAAACTACCAAGATTCCTAAGGAGTTCTCCAATCATAAAGCTTGCCTGGATGTTATTCAGCATAAGATATGTTTAAAGAACAAAAAAAAAAAAATTTTATACAATCCAGAATGCAATTTGTCTTATTTTGTAAGATTCCTGCTGAAGTCCTGGCTCTTGATATAGTGTAGTCAAAATCAATTCACACCTTCGTTCGTTGTGCCTTGGGGATGAATGGATGCAGTCTTTGTGTCATATCCGTAAGAGACACTTCCATTATTCTCCAATCCCCCCAAAACAAGTATAATTCAATTGATATTCTCTTGCCTCAGAGAAGGTTACAAGAGAAAAAACCAGGCAAAATCAGAGAGTAGCACTCTCCCTGTAGAGATCTGAAAGCACTAGAAATGGGGAGAAGTTTGACTTAGTGGAGGATGCTTGTATGCAGGCATCCTCGGAGGCCGGGACCTGCAAAAATACGTCTTCCTAAAAATCTGGCAACAGTAATGCCAAACATGCTTTCAGTTTTGCAGTCTGTGCAGTTACAAGAATGGTGATTCCCTATACTCATTTATCCTTATCATTTAATTGACACAATACATTGTGGACTTCTTCAGGAATCAGTTTCTTATTTTACTCACCATCAGATGATCCTAAACTAAAGTTTTTAACCTGCTTTTTTTTTTGAAAAAAAGAAACATTTTCTTTAATAGAATTTTATCATCATAACAAATGGATTCACCAGAAGATTTTAAGCTATAGGCAAAACAGCACTTTTGATTATCTTAATTTTTCTATCAAGAGAATCTAAAATAAAAATATCATTTTTTGAGTTCATGCTTTGAATTTAAGCATTTTAGATTTAATTCCAGTGTTCTTTTTTTGGGGGGAGGGATGAGGTGGGGTGGGGGTGGGAGCAGGAGGGGGAATTCTTAAACCAAACAGATCCTGCTCTACTGAATCATAGAATACTTTGGGTTGGAAAGGGACACCTCCCACTAGACCAGGCTGCCCAAGGGCCCAAGGCCCCATCCAACCTGGCCTTGAACACCTCCAGGGATGGGGCACCTACAGCTTCCCTGGGCAACCTGTGCCAGTGCCTCACCACCCTCATCATGAAGAAATTCTTCCTTACGTCTAGTCTAAATCTGCCCTGCTCCAGTTTATACCCATTGCCACTAGAGTCCTATCACTACAAGACTTTGTGAACAGTCCCTCCCCAGCTTTCTTGTAGCCCCCTTCAGGTACTGGAAGGTCACCATAAGATCACCTCAGAGCCTTCTCTTCATCAGGCTGAACAAGCCCAACTCTCTCAGCCTGTCACCCGTGTGTGCAAATCACGTTTCACTGTTTAGATCTCAGCATTTACTGCACACAGGACAAAAAAACATTACAACTTTTACAGCAGCTTGTTGCACGTAGACCTAAATCAACAGTATAAGGAGAATGAGTTCCCAAATATTCTGCTTATTCAGTCAAAATGAAAGAACAGAAAAGAAAGTAATCTCCTTCACTTCTCAGAATTTGATGCAAGCTGTTATAAAATCTCTAAAGTTTTTGGGATAAACAAAGCATTTCATGCATATAGCGAGAAACAGGTAGCAAAAATATCATTGAATTGGGAATGTATAGACTAAATAATTTCACAAAAAATGTAGTATGAACCTCATGAACCATTTCAGAAATAGTTTATTTTTTCTGTTCAATGATAAGATCTACAAAGCTTACAATATCTGCAGGTACACTTATTCACATATATACTTTCAGACCTGAACTCAGTTAAGAAACTCAAGAATTTTCCACTCTCAAACTAAATTAGATCTGATGATCTCCTAGTCTGACTTTGAAGAGAGAACAAGGGCTCCAGATTCAGGATGGTCCTCTCATGCTGAGGAAAATAACCTGAAAAGCATGTGGGGAGTGCACCAGGTGCTGGAATCCAAAACTCAGCCTCCTCTTCTTCCATATTTGTTTTCAACCTTTTCCTAATCTACATTTCTCTAAATATTTTTCCCCACCAGAAACTCCAGCTTGGGGGTATATGCGAAAAGGTGGTATAATGTTGCACAACTATAGGTAAAATAATTTTACTGATGACATTAGAAAGAAAACAAATGTTTCTTAGATGTTTTGAAGAGTTCTATCTCCCTATTTTTTAACAGCAGTAGTAAAGCTTCTATTATTTTTATACCACCCATCTGGATTTGAAGAAGAATGAGTTAAATAAAATATATATATATAAAGTGGTAGCCTGAGATCTCCTATGAGAGCACACTCATAACAAGTAAGGAACACTATAACCTAAACCTTGGAAAGGAGAGAACAGAGCCATTAGCACAGGCACCCTACCTCCAGATGTCCCATAACAATTTGTGCTCTTCAGTCATATAATATGCGATGAGACAAGGGCTAAGTTTACAATTACCTACATATTTTACTTTGAGTCATAATTAGCTGCAGTATATTTACTTCACTTCAAACCAGCTATGAATAGATAGAGTAAATGCCAGGGACTGCCATCTGCTCCCTAAGCCACAATTAACTGCCTGATTACAAAATACATATATATTTATCTAATTAGTTTAAATAGCACTGGTTTTGCTGGCACCGCACCAAAAATAAGGTGAAGAAGCAGGCCCTACTCCTTGATGGGGAGAGTCTGGAGATGAGAACATCTGCCATGGAAAGATGCTCCAGAGGCCAGCATGGCCTCAGTGGGGGTGTGAGAAGAGTGCAAAGAGACATCCAAAACAGGGACCTGCTGCCCACCGGAAGATTTTGCAAGACAAGACAACACAACACCCAGGACATCACCAAGCCAGCCCCACTCTGCCTGTACCAATGCAGGGCACAAACCTCAGCTTGTTTTGGATCTCAGATGAAACTTACAATATTGTGGGTGACAAACAGACAGAAACAAGGACAATGGTTGCGTAGACAGTCATAGCTGTGCCACCACACATGGACACAAACTAAATGTTGCTTCTTGAAACAGTTAGAGATTATTGATTATTCAAGTCCACATAATTCTATTGGAAACATAGTCCAGAATGACTTTCTATGGAGACTGGGATACTCACCCCTTACATTCAGAAAAAATATAAAGCTCTTAGTAGATTTTTTTTTCCCCCCTGTTCTCTCTGCAGTACAACTAGTGCTGCATCTACTATAAATTTCAGGGTAAGTAGCACTAATGCTTTGCCAAAGGACAGGTTTTGTCATAAAGTCCAAGTTTTGATTGCAACTCGGACACTTCCTGCAGGATAAATACATTTGGGGCCAGATTTTAAGTCTTTCAGATGCTGAAGCATACATGTGACATCGATTTCTGGAGAAGCTGGGAATCCAAATGCATCAAAATCCAATTGTTCAGCCCAATCCTACTGGATCAGTTACTGAGTTTCCAAGGGCTACAGACTAGCTGAATTTCACAGTAGGGTAGGAAGCACTGTCATTATAGTAAGCAGGAGACAGCTCATACCAGTCTACACATGGGAAGTCTCCACCAAAGGAACAGAAGAGATGGTCCACAGTTACCCCTTGTCATGCAAATTTTTTTCGCAGGGTCAGATCCTATCTGTCAGATTCTCTCCTGCATACCAATAACATACATTATTTACATCCCTGGATGCTCCATATATTTGAGTTTTAAAGCTTATGCTTCCTCCCTGGAAGGAGTGAGGTCCATCCATGAATTAGAAAGTTAACATGCAGCCTTTAAGATGTACTGCTGAGGCTCTGTGCTTAACTTGAACCTTAGGTAACTGGATTTTATTCCCATAGGGGAATATCCATGTGTGGTACAAAGCTGCTATTGCAGCTTGCAGAAGTTCTATAGCCCTCTCTGACCACAGCTGGGAACCCTACCCAACTCAGCTTGTCCCCAAAGATTACCGTTGTCCCCTTTGCACTGCCACACAGATGTTTTTGGGACCCATTGCCCTCTCCTGTATCATTTATACAAGAGAAAAGTCTGTCATCCTGGGCAACAATTTAACCAAATCCATCATCAAAGCCTGGTAAATAAAGTGTGGCAGGCTCGTTCTTACTTAATGCTGGTGACAGCAGTGACATTGATCTGAGTACCCCACATCAGAGCAGGTATGTTAATTTAGCAACACATATGCCTGTCTCTGTTTCTCAGACTTTTCCACCACTCCCCAGAGATAACTAGCTATGGATGACTTTTCTTCCAGCCTGCGGAGTTAGAAAACCCAGTATACCCTCGGAAGTCTCTTTATTTCAGCAGATGGACTGAAATCCCCTGAGCCCCAGAGAGGCCCCATGGCCATGTCTTTGCATGTTGCTGAAGGTGGAAAAACTCTCACTGCACTTCCCTGGCTTTTCTGGGGAGCCAAAGGCCCCTCACAAGTCTGGATGAAATATTATTGTTCCAGTATTGTGATTATATACTGTACAAAGCTGGGTATATTGCAGATGAGTGGGAGGAGACAGAGACTGCAGCTCTTTTTTTGAGGCGATGAGGGACTGTAATTTTTCAAAGAGGACCGATAAAATTAGAAAGCCCTCTTTAGAACCTGTTTCTTTGAATGTTGTTCAAGGCCTCTTTCAGCCTCCTAACAAGACAACAACTGCTGGAATAACAGAATTCAGGTTTCTGTTGTTCCCATAAATAACCTGGGACAGGTTTATTTGCACTTCTCCCAGAGAACCTACCAGTGAACTCAGCATGACTGTTCTATCCCATAAGATTAAGACAAGTAGCAAGCTAAAAAAAAAAATTAATCTCAGAAAAGAAGTGCCATCATCCTGGGCCTGCTGAGAGACACATAGAACCCTGTTCCTTTAGCCACCAGCATCCTGCTCTCCATTCCTATCTTTATTCATGAAATTAGGATCCCATTCTGTAAGACCATTTGCAAAAGCAGCTTTACTGCTCTAGTAGATTTCCTTCTGTGAGTGTTACATCTGACTCCTGATGGCCTCTCTCCAGAAAAGCACTTATATCCCTCTGTAGTCAAGCAGTATATCCCTCTGTAGTCAAGGGAACATCCTCTTTGTGGCTTCACAGGAACTTCTCACACATTGGGATTCACAAGTGCGTGTTGAATCAGAGCCTCCCACTTATCTGTCTAATTAACAGCATCAGGCTCCATAATTATAAGCAAAACCAGGGCAGATATTGTATGCCATTTTTTGAAAAATTTTGCATGTTCTATGAAAACAGTTATGGTTTTCTTAAAAAATACAATTAAAAAAACATTCCCCTTTTTCTGAAATATTTTTTGTCCCCATGACATCAGAGGTTTCTGTTTGTCTAAGTGTCAGGGCTACAAGGCTCTCACCCCATTTGGCGTTAAGAGAGGGACATTCAAGTGACGAGTCTGTTTTTCACAATCATGTTTGATAATAAAATTGAAGCAAATACCTCAGATGGAACATGAAGGAACACTTTCTCTCTGTTAATTTATATTTTATCATACATTTCAATTATGCTGACCACCGAAGCATGTAGAATTCACATGCTTCTCACTGCTGCTTCCTTAAACAAGCAAAGCTAAAGCTGCATGTTCCTATGATCCCAACAATCAAGCTGTTACAGGCCCATGCTAAATGCTTGGTCTTAGTTCATATGCCCTGGCATAGATTTGCTTTACTTTCTCTGCCAGATCAGATGGAGTCCTCTCCTCTGACTCTACCTCCTCATTTTACCAAGTGATCTGCAATCAACAATCTGCCTTATGAAGCCAAGTTACCTTTAGTGAGGCTGGAAATTTCGCAGAGTGCCAACCTATGTTAAGACGTTCCTACTTACATTTTTTGCAGCAGATCTGAGTGTACATCTTCCCAAGGAGAACAAGTACCCCTCCACCTCTACTAACATTTCAAATAAATGGCTGCCTTCCTCTCAGACTTGAGATTTCTTACTACAATCCATTTCTAAGTTTCATGATTTCTTACTATAATCCATTCCTAAGTTTCATTTTCACATTCTGTGGGCTTCCCTAAAAGGAAAAGCCCAGAGAGGGAAGAAGTACCAACATTTAGAAGACCAGAGTCATGAGAAGAAAACAATACATTAATTACAACAAACCTTGAGGTTTGGCATGCTCAGATAAGCCCGCTGTGAAGACAAGAACAAATGCCTTTTCTCTCCTCGTTCACTGAAAGCACTTCACCACCTCGCTGAGCAAACATCATCCAACTCCCCTGCCATAGACTGGCCCTGCAGTGATTTTCAATTGGATTTTTTTCACCTTCTTAATCCAGAAGCTGGCTTCTTGACAGTGGGCAATGAGTGTACAAGTGCTCTTGGAGAGGTCTCTTAGCACGGGTCTTTCCTTACTCAAAAATGGGAAGACAGTGTGATGCCTTTACCTGCCAGCATCCCTGACACCAACCACTCTTCTCATTGATTAACACTTCCCTGACAAGGCTTAACTAGAGGTCAGGCAGCTCTGATCTATGTACAGTGGGCGTTGCCATAAGGCTTAGTAAAATGCATTCAACTCTTAAGTTTCTCAGGAGCTGCAGAATAAGTTTAGTGCAATGTTTTATCTCCTAAACATAACGGGCTATAGTTAAAGCAAACATTTTTTGGAGCAAGACCACTGAACCAGGGCAAGTTCAGTTACCTGAAAACGCGTGGATATGAGGGCATCACATAACATGCTACAGACAGCAGGCTCCTGCTGAGAAGTTCATAAAACTCTGAGATAAAGGCTAAAACCAGGAAAGACTGACTAAAATTTTCTGCCCCTCCTCCACAGTCACAAACACAGTCTCTCTTTTGTATGTACAAAAGAGAGACTGAGTAGGCACTGCGCCCTTGGTGCTATTAAAGCTGAGCACCACACAAGTTTCTTTCAGACCATTGTAAAATGCCTCAAGGCTTGGAAGGAGGAAGGGAAAAGTGTATTGGAGCTGGGGTAGAGAGGCTGTTGGGAAGCCCTGTGCCCTACTGCTGAGCAATTGCATCAGTACTGCCACTGCAATAAAACTGATTGCACAACAGCAAGAATTAGCTGAGATTTGTGCATGTAGCAAGTAAAAAGCTTTGCCACAAGGAAAAGACTGGATCCAGTGTAAAAGGAGAACCTGCAGAACTGCAGCTCTTAGCTTTTCTTCCCTCTTCAGGAGGCCTCCCTCTGCGGTGCTCTGAGTGCATTCCTCCACAGTTGGCTATTACTATTTCTGAAAAGCTCTTAGGAACCTATTTACATGGGAAACATCCTCACTTTCATCTAAATTCAGAAGCTTGAATTAAAAAAAAAAACCAAACAACAAACCAACAAACAAACACCTAAACCAACAAAATATGTCCAAATTAGAGTGCTTAAAATAATTCCAGACAAACCTACATAGCAAAGTCCTCACTGTAACTAGATTCAAACACATCAAACCAAGACCTAATTTACAAAAAAGCTTGGATTTTATACTTTCATTATCAAATAAAATAAGAAAAAAATCAGGCTTGGAAGCCTCAGTACTAGGCAAGTGGCAGCCTGGAAGAAGTCACCTTCATGCACAAGGTCAGTTACCTTCATTCTCCAAAGAGAGAGAAGGTCATAACTTCTTCCGCAGGATAAAGCATGCAGTAGATGCAACCTTCCTATTCATAGTAGAGAGCAGGTCAAGGCAGATATATATACACCTTTGGTCCCCTGATGTTTTTCTGAATAACAATGGAAATTAAGAGGTTTTACTCAGAGAGGCTTCTTTTATGGGTTTCACCTGCAGACAGCTGAAGGACTTTACTAATTGAGTCAAAAAGAACCATTCATCCATGGTAGCATGTATACTGAGTTTCTATCAAGTTAGAACACACTCCCTTCATAAATGAAGTTATTGCAGCTATCCAATCAAAAAAAAAATATGATGTCAGCTTACAACCTTTATTTGATATTTATGTTTGGCTCACTGCTACTTGCTTATCCTTAATTCTGCTTTAATGAAAAACTGCTAATAACTCCCCACATACAGCTAGTAAAGTGATGAGCAACATCTCCCTCTACAAAGAATTTTTCTAAGCTGTGAATCTCAAGTCAGGGCTTTTGATATCAGTATTTGAACAATGTTGAAGGTTAAGGCCTTTCTCAAAAATCTTCCTTAAGTCAGGAGCCACAGGATTCATATCCTTCCTGCTCCTGTGTGTCATACGGACATGTTGTGTATTTGAAAAGTCAAGGTTCCTTTTGTTCTTATATAATGAAATTTGTTTCTTTAGGCAAGTTATTATTAAAACAATTCTCCATAGAATTCAAACAAAACTGCAGACAATTTAAGGAAAAGCACAGTATTCATGTTGGGTGCAGAAAGAACACAGTGTGTAAAGCAGCCATCTGCAGTACTTTATCGCTCCACTAAATCTGTAAACGGAGGGACTGTATTTTAGAAAATAATTGTTTGAGAAAGGGTTGGACCTCAGGAACTCAGTGGTGTTACTCAAAGATCCAGGGTTTTTTTTCCAGAGCAGATTTTGTGCAGAAGTTCTGCTGTTTTGCCCAAGAAAGGGCACATTGGTAAACACATACAGAAATCTCCTAACAATACTCAAGCATTTAGTCTTTGAAACAGTAAAATAGGAGACATTCCTAGTTTCTGTAGGTCAGTTGTCCTCACTGTCCTCACATGACCTAAGCTCATGGCTATGTTGGAATACTGCAGAGCCTTGATGTAAGGGTAGCCATGGGGATTAATGCACCATGTGCTGGGGTGTTATTGTCCTTCCCAACCCAGATAACCTTGGGGTCCCTAGATATAGTGGGTAGTTTCCTGGTCACGTGGGCTTTTCTTCTTAAAAAAAGTGCACTCAACAGAAATAACCTCTGGGAAATAATTATGGAATTTATTTTATTGGAGTCACTTTAATCTTAATATCAAACCCATCTGATGGGGTAAAAAAACTAAAATAAACTGAAAATGACAGTGGGTTTTGCCTTCGCAAACGCTCATTGTTTTCATCTGTTTGCTTTACTTCAGGGCAAAATAAAAGGTTAACATCTATGAATTTCTTCAAGGAGAGGAACTCTTTTCTTAGCCCTCTTTTAATGCCATCATGTTCCCAAAGCTACGGGTTAAATGAAGTTCAATGACCTGTGTAATCAAGAGGTATAACTTACAGAAGATGCGACTACTCCACATTCTGCATTCTGTAAATGCAGAACCCAATTTTTCTCTGCCACAAGTGCCACTTATGTCCCTTCTCACCCACAGAACAGCTATGTTCGCTCATCCTCACAAAGGTGGCAGCCAGTCTTCCTCCCAAGCNGCCTCCTCTTCTCCAGGATAAACAACCCCAGCTCTCTCAGCCACTCCTCATAAGGCCTGTTCTCCAGCCCCTTCACCAGCTTTGTTGCTCTTCTCTGGACTCGCTCCAGAGCCTCAACATCCTCACACAAAGGCAGAGCTCTGTCACTACAACCAGGTTTCCTAGCTTGACCCTAATAATTGGGCTAAGAAAGTACACAGGCCAGTTTCTGACCATGCAAAAATACTCCCATGATATACGTAGAAAGTTGCAGTTTCAAGAGCACAGGAGAGGCAGATTGCAACCTTTGGTCCAGAAAGACCTGCCTTGCCAGGAGTGTGGAGCATGCACACCAGTATACATACCTTGCTTCTCCCACTACCTCTGAACACAGCATCATGTGTGGGGGAAAAATGTGGGGAAAAAAAGGGAGGAAAAGTGGTTATTTTGGGAAGCAAACCTTGCATTTTGCCAAGGGTCCCTCCAGCAGCGTTGTTCATACAGAGTAGCTCTGCCAGGAGACATCCAATTTAGGTCCTAAACACTGATTTTTATTTCTAAAGTACACCTCATCAGTCAGGACAGTTGCACAGTTAATTTTTCCACATGAATCATTCCCACATGCAGGCATATGATACTGCCTTGCAGTCAGAAGCAAGTAACCACATGTTTTTTCCTCCTGTCCTGTCAGTGTGGGTGAAAAGGACCCCAGTGCCTCTAATGCAGATGAAGGACACTGAACCCAGTCAGTGAACCAAATCTCCCCAAGGCCAGACCACCCAAAACACTGTTTGTGGAGGATGGTATCTTACACTGCTTCCAAAAGGGAAGACCACACTCAACACCAAAATGCAGCATACTGCATCTCTGGTCTTTATCCAGCCATGAAGGAGAGACCCAAACAGCCTGTGTATTTCTACCCTTGTAATATTCAGCCAATGTACTAACAGCTGGAATTGAATCTTTATCTAAGACATTTTCGAGTCCTTTCTGGCCTTTGAAAAAGGTCCATCTCACAGTGCTTCTGTGGTCAGAGAATGCTGGCACAGGCAGGCACCTCTTTCAGCTCTCTATCGGCTTGCAGGGAAACAGACCGAGGGACTGACCCTCGGACAGAGGTTTGCGTTCTGCAGCTGGCAGAACTGGAGGAAATAAAGCAGTATTTCACCTGTAAAATTAGATCTGCCTGCAATGCTATCAAGCTCATTATGGCTCTTGAAAAAGGACAGAGCTGTGGTGACATACCTCCTATATACATGCACAGTTGTAGCATATTGTTTTTCACATAGAAATAGAAAACATGGGACAGATTTATTGAATTGTATGCTATTAAACCATTCTGAAAACTGGGATGTAGCCCTACCTTTCCTTTAAAGGATGAACGTGCCATCTCCACTAGCACTTGTTCCAAGTTAGTCATCTGGCAATCTGCACTTTGCAGGGGAATCACCCTGCTGGGGTGTTCTCCTGTCATGATTTTTGTCAGCAGCACATAAACAACATTCACAAATAATCTCCCTTAAACAGTACTAAGGTTACCAAAGCAAAGTCTTCAGTAGAAACAAAACGCCAGAACTGCAGATGGCCTGTATGGGTTCAAACCACTCAAATCCAATAGTTTTTAATTACATCACCTCTTTGTGAATATAACCCAGCAAAGACATGCCATCAACTCCATCCTCTGCCCCAGCTTCTCTGCCATAAGGATTAAGTGATGCCACACAGTTCCTGCTGCTCATTGTGTCCACTCACCGCAGTGCTGTCGCTCTGGGCTATTTCATGTTTCCACCTTTAGCGTTCACCCTCTGCCTGCTTCCCCTTCCTCACGCAGGCAATGAGAAAATAAACACCTCTTACAATCAGTTTGCTACACAGATAAACTATGCTCCCTTGCTTTTCTCTTTTTACCTAAAACAGCAATGACGTCTCCAAAGAGTTCAGCCCAAGACAGACATTGGGAATGGAAAATACTGAGTCAGACACAGGGAACTAACAATAGCAATGAATGCAGGGTAGATCCAGGTGACTCTCACTCAATTTGGGCAATATCAAGCTACTTCTTGTATGAAATAAAAGACGTAGGAAGGAAATTTTCTTATTAGATCAAAGTTTGTAAATTTTCAGTCAGTTTGAGAGCACCAAATTTAATTTAAAAATGTTGTGAGAAAGGTTAGAAAAAAAAATTAGTAGATTTAGCCATAGGGGTGATTTTAATTTTCCCTGGGCCAGCTCAGTCACTCCTCAGAGCCAATGTGCATCAAAAGAATAATTTATAATCTTTAATTAGGATATTGACTTGCAAGGTCCCTTCTATTTATGTGAGAGAGGAGGGGGGTTGACAGGAGAAGGTGCCCCACCAGCTGCAGTCAGAGCATTCCTCAAGGTTGCAAAACTTTGCAGAGAGCAGAGAGCCCATGTTGGCACAGGGAAGTTGAACGATGCACCCAGGCCAGACAGCGGTCTTGTCTCTGCTAGCAAGGAGAGACATCAGTGTTTCCAAACAACTCACTATCTAATTTGTACTTATGCAAAAGAGCTGTCCCATAACACAAATCATCTAGCAATTAACATGCAACACTTCAGTGAGACTCTCCATCGCTTGTTGTTGAACTATCTTCAATGTCATTAATGAGAGCTAATTAAATCAATCAAGTCACTACCATACTCAAACATGACTGTAGTTACTGAACCTGTATCAGATCGGGAGCATTTTCTCAGGCAGTGTAAGTGTCAAATGCACATTTATCATGCTGTCCTTCCAGCATACATCTGCTCTCACTGCTGTGTGTTTCATTTATTATACGTTGTCACGGGCCCTACCCCCAATATATCTAAGTGTCAATTAATTCTTCCCTTTGCGGCTCAAGTGCATCGTACTGAATAATCTCTACCTTAATATCTATCCACAAGCTCTCCTTGTGGGGGAGCAGCAATATTCAGCCACATCCCCTAAATTACCTGACTGTGACTATAACTTCTCCATTTCTGTATATGAGTTATTAAAACCTCAAACCACCTTCATGCACTCAAGTATTTTTCAGGGGAAGTGACGGAGATGTTCACCCCCCTTTCCCTGCTCCTAGGACTTGGCAGAAGATTTGCAGAGCAATTCAACAAACTAAACTTTTCTGAGATGCATTTCCAGGAAAACCCCTCAAGCAGGCAATTGCTGTGGACATTCAAAATGTTTTCTGTAATAGATGAGAATTCAAATAACAGATTTATCTCAACATGTGCAGAATTAAGCAATGGCATTTCTGCTAAACCACCAGCCCATGTGCCTATGGCTCCATGACCATGAATATACAGGGGATGGATATATGGAGTCCTTTTCTTAGCAGGACCATCACCTCTCATTATATTATAACTTTTGGTCTCTATTTATGTTTCCACTCTGTCTGGATAACTCTACTTTTCATTTACAGAATTGGTTATATTAACATGCTTTAGCTTCAACACTGGATATTTATTTTAGAGATAAATTATTTGGTAAAGGGAAAAAAACTCCCCACAGTAATGTAAAGCAATACCATAAATACATCTGTCTTCTCTCAATAGTATATCTAAAATCTGTATCTTTTTTAATTTTGTAAACATATCTATTGGCATCTTCCTTCCATGTTTTAATTACAAAAATAAAAGTCAGAGATCAGACAGAGAACACAGCATTAATTTTTTGTGTACCTCCTGGCCATGGCATTACATCCCCTACACTACTACTGTGAAAAGAGAGATGGGGCGAAGTCCCTGCACACGTCCTGGATAGAAGAACATGGATGAAACAGGAAGAAGGAAGCACATGAAAGTGAGGTCCCTATGAAGAACGACATCTAGAACCCAGAGAATGTTGCAAAAAAATCCTAACCCAAAAGACCAAACCAAAGCAACTTGAAAAACACCACATTGTTAGAGCCAGCAGCAGCAAGACACAAGCCAGAATTCGATATTCTTTACTCCAAGTGTCTTGAAACAAAGGGCATAATTGTCTAGATGAATTTACATGTGGTTTTTATCTGACTATGCAGCCACACACAGAATAACAGGGACATAAGTCTTGTGCTGTGATTTCTCTGAACTTGGTGCCCTGGGGAAAAAAAAAAACCAGGGTAAAGCTTCAAATAAACTGCCTTACATTGGTGTGAGACAGACTTAACAGAGGATAAGTTCATATCTCTCTGAGTAAAAGGCTTTCAGCTTCATCTGAAGACCACCAAAGACACACTAGGAATAATAATTTGGTGTGCTGTTATTAATTATTCGAGCAACAAGAAAGGTCTGAGTAGATATTGATGTCAGGGGGTCCCTTTTCACCCATCATTCACCTAAGAGGTGAAGTCAAGGCTTTCTGATGGGAGAAAAGATGACAGCATATCATTAGGCACCACTATACACAAAAGCAAGCAGCATTTTCAGTCTCTGTGACCTCTCTGGTTACAAAAAACAAGAGTTTCCTTCCTTCCCCAACCCAATTTCATCTGCCACTGAGAAAAGAAAGTTAAAAGTGCTGTAGAAGCACACATATCTGCTTTAGCATTGCTATCCAAACAGCAGCAGCTATGTCTGCACTAGGAAAACATTCAGGAGAGAAAAATCTCAAAAAAAAAGTGGAAAGAACACCAATGTATTTGCAATACTTGGTTATTCTGATTAGGCACCACTATACACAAAAGCAAGCAGCATTTTCAGTCTCTGTGACCTCTCTGGTTACAAAAAACAAGAGTTTCCTTCCTTCCCCAACCCAATTTCATCTGCCACTGAGAAAAGAAAGTTANTTTTTGTTTGTTTTTTTCCCACATATTGCCAGTATTCTCCTCCCAATATCTGAATGATTCATTGGTTTGCCCAACATCCATTTTCTATCATGGAAGTCATACAGAGGAAAAAATCTCACCCCTTATAGCAATGATCATGGACACACCATTTCTGAAAACCAAGTCACATATGGTGCTTCATCTCACATGCTCAATTCACTCCTGAACCTCACTGTGTCAATGAGCTCATCAAGACCTAATACAAGATCCCCCATCATCTTCTTGTCCTGATACAGTAATTTTAAGACCAGGGCAGACTTGCTTATCAAATAAATACATTTGACTCCATGAGTCCCTCCAGCTTCAGAGAGGATCAATGTAATTCTTTCCTTAGAGGAAAGAGTCCAACAAGATTCTTGTTTTCATCCACCTAATAACATTGAGTTGAGTAAATTCATGTGATTGAAATCATTCTATCAGTTAAAGGCACTTCATCAGGCACACACACAAAATTCTGGTGCGAAAGTGATTTTTGTCAACAAAATACTGCCTGGCACATATAACAGAAGTTTTTTTAGCGGTAAATGAGTACACAGTAAAGGCAGGAACCAGATCTGAAGATTATGAATTTATAAAAAGACAAGAAGAAGAGAGAAACTATCTGTTTGGTGCCAGACCGTGGAGAGCAGTTTATATGAAAGGAGAGGGAGTTTACAAGGCAACATCAGCTTCTTATGGGCTGTTAGCATAAATCAAATCATCAACGCAGAGCCATGGTCAGACTGCATTGGTGTTTCGTTTCTTTTCTGCTTTTGATCCTATAGTCAGTAGATCCATTTAATATGTTAATTGCAAACTCCTCTGGTCTTTATCCAGGATTTCTTCTGTTTATTGGTGTGTCTGACATCAGAAACATGCAAATAAGGGGACTGCATTTTTTTTTGCCTTGTGCATATGATTGCACCTTCGTCTAGTCTGCTTTGAAAAAAGCACCAGCAGCTGAACCTCAGCCCCAAGTCTGAAAATCCAGGGATACCAATAACACACAACTAAATCTTGCTCAGCCTAGTGCATGGGGTCTGATAGCCATGGGAGAACTAATGCAGCTCCCACTAGGCTGGATCCCCAGGGTGCAGGCTGCTGTCTCTGAGAAGGGAAGGACAAGCCAGGCAGCTGCATCACATGAAGGGCAACAGCTCAGCAGTCCTGGCTTCTGACTCTCCCAAGGAAACATTGGGCAGTTCAGGGTTCCACCATAAAGTACAATCACTGAGGGAATTTGTTTACTCTTCTAGTCAACTTTAATGAGACATTCAGTTAAGTCAGAGCCTATATCACACCCTAAGACTGGAGAAGCCATTGATACCATGCCAGGGTACTCAAGTGACACTGCCTTTGGTAGAAAGATCAGAATCTGTGATGACATTAGTATTTACAATCATCTAACAGAAAATCTGACTATCATAATATTTTGCTGGCTTGGCAGGTCTCACTAAGATACTGATAAATGGCCAAGACATAGGCATAGGAGGCAACAGGAGGCAAGTCTGGAGGACTCAAAGAGCAAGAATCACAGGCTAAAGGTCTGTGACCATAAGCATGTCAGAAAAAATGGGAATCTGGGTGCTGCATGAAATAATTTATGAATATAGAGAAAAGAAGAAAAAGCAGAGAGGGAGGATACAGCTGCTCAGTGCTAAGGAAGCAGAGCTGCAAGGGGCAACATAGGCAGGAGCAAGGAAAAGAGTTTCTTACAGTCAAAACACAGAAACAAAGAGGAGTGAGGTTAACAGCAGAGAACAGAGCTGTTAAACATCATGCGTCCTTGGGAGATGCTCACAGACAGAGGAAGGAGGAAATCTCAGAGCAGCTTTATTTATTTGGTGGACGTGCTTTTGACTTCCCAGCTGTGCAAGAGCTACAGCAGGAATCCTCAGTCAGGGAAAGGCCATGCCACACGTTAGTGTTTGCACATCCGAGTTAAAGCAGAGCAGGCTGTCCTGAGCCTTCAGGATGGTACAGAACTGTGTTTCTTTCCTGCTTCCAGAGGTCGTAAGAGCAACTAGGGAAATGCTTCCAGTGTGGTGAGAAGCAAGAAAAACACCCTTCAGTATGTCTTAAACCCTTATTTGTGACACGAAAGGACATCAAAGTTTCTACAGGAATTAGGAACCAAGCTTTGCCAGCCTCCTGTTGCCAAAGAGCTTGCTGTCCTCCCCCAGCACTTGCCATTTTGTTTTGTGCCATACAGCAGTTTTTAGAGTCAATGATACACCTCCTCCAGCAAACCTCTTTGATTTCTGTGTTAGGTTCTTCATCACTATAGTAATTTTGAAGTCTTTGAGCTTTACTTACAGTTAGGGGTTTGTAATGTGAGCTGTAGTGCTCCAATAGGAAAAGTTTAACCAGAAAGCCCTTAGTTTTTCACACTGGTACACTTGGAGATAAATAGCAGCAGGGTTTACATACCTAGGTAATTACATCCAGAAAAGAAATAAGCTTAGTTTCTTCCTTCTCCCTCTGTGGTAGCACTTCAGCTGAAGAGGTAATAATGAAAAATCTCACAAACTAGCCATTGGCCACCAGATTGATTTGTTTGCTATTGATGCACTATGTGATTTAATCGGTTGGAAAAGCCAATACAGATGGAATGTTTTGTCCCTCTCTAGGTAAGGGAAGACCTTGCTCAAGTCTCATCTCATCCTTATGGCCCTATCCTTCTTCCACCATGTCAACCTCATGGTTCCCTAGCTTGGTCTCTGGGCATGCATTTCACCTCCTGATGCCCTTGGGAGGCTGGCTGCTTCCAGGAAGCAAGCACTGCTCAAAAGACAAGAAAGTCCCAATAACTTGTAAAGGAGAAAAGTAGTTTAATTCTGTGCCCAGCTGCTGAACCTGAAAAACTTCAGGTGTAATTCCAGTCTGACAAAAAATGGGAAGAGGTTTAACCTCCATCAGGCAAGTTTTGCATACTCACACACCCAAATATTTGCCTCTGAAAGTTACTCTGCTTGTTGACATTTGCATTCTCTATCCAGTAAATGGAAGATGAAGCCCCACTACAAAACACAACAAATTTTTTTGCTATTGACATCAACAGAAACTGCAGAATTAAAACCCAGACCCCCACTCCATCAGCTTTGCAATCTGCAAGCTCAGTTCTGCCTAAATCATGCAAAAGCCATAAAAAGAAGTTACACACACCAAAACATAAATCCCAGCTACCCTGTCTCCTCAGCTTAATACCAAGTGATAAAGACCTGCCTGAGCTTATATGGCTGACAGTGCCCCCCACTTCCTGATCACATACATAAATAAGAACACAGTGATCTCATTTGAGTCCCTTAACCAGCAAAACCAAGTACTAGGAGCCCCAGCTAGTCTAGGAGAGTGATTTTTGATTGAAGCTAACTATTAGAGGATACAATTAAGGTGCCGTTTCAGTTTAAAGATGAATTGGCCATGCAGAGACAAATTGTGAATGCTTATTGCTGCCATGCTGAGGCAGGTAATCAGGGAATGAAGTTGTAATTGCAGCACCTCTTGTTTTGCTTCTGCTGGAGCACAGAATGCAAGATTCAATTTAACAAACAATTTGCCACACGGCTCATCCCTGCTGGGTGGGAAAGCAAAGCTTGCTGGCAAGGCTTCCTTTGAGTTTTTCTCCTTTTTAAACCTGTTATAAGCAAAACTGGTTCTTGCTTTAACCTTTGCACTGAAGCAGAAAGGAAGGGGAGAAACACAAGACCACTGCTGATGGACTTTCAAGAATGTCTCTTAGACATAGACATGGAATCACTAGGTTGGAAAAGACCCCCCAGGATCATTGAGTCAAACAATTCCTATCAAACACTAAACCATAACCCTCAGTACCTCATCCACTCGTCCCTTAAACACCTCCAGGGAAGGTGACTCCCTGGGCAGTGCCCAATGACTCTTTCCATTAAATATTTTTTCCTGATGTCAAGCCTGAACCTCCCCTGGTGGAGCTTGAGGCCATTNTGAGGGGCCCAGAACTGCACACAGTATTCAAGGAGCGGTCTCACCAGTGCCGAGTACAGAGGGAGAATAACCTCCCTGGACCTGCTGGTCACATCATTTCTGATACAAGCCACATGCCATTGGCCTTCCTGGCCACCTGGGCACACTGCTGGCTCATGTTCAGTTGCTGTCAACCAACACCCCCAGGTTCTTCTCCTCCAGGCAGATTTCTAGCCAGACTTCTCCTAGTCTGTAGCACTGCATGGGGTTGTTGTGCCCTAATTATGTGCCCATGTCAGGCTTCATTCAGAGATTATAAACTCCCAACACACACATGCTGGAAAGTGTCATCATTCTTTTGATGCCTTTTGTGTCTCTGTGAGCTTCACAGGAGAACTCAGAGGGTATCTGTGCCAGGATACTGGAGCAGCAGACATGGATTGGTGTAAGTGGGGAGAGATTTATGTATGCTGAAAGTTGTTCTCCCTCTGCAGGAGGTTAAAGCTGGAGACCCTCAGCGATCTTTAAGCTAAATGTCCTTTCCCCCACCAAAGGGAGGGAAGGATTAACTGAGGAAGAAGCTACATATGGATTTAGTAGCTCTTTAGCAGCCTACCTTTGTCCCGCTGCGGAGGAAGGAATGCGGAGACACGAGGAAGGTCTTGAAATGCTGTTTTACTGACATTGAGAAAATAAGTGTGAGCCCTTGCTATAGTCAGATTATGCCTCAGAGTTGATTCTGAAGAAAGTGCTCTGCGAAAGTAGTAATCTTGTTATGGTGAATCACTAAAAATATACTAATGTTAATAGGCATTTTAATTTTAACAGTTCCACATCTGTTCTGTGCTAAATTAGAAGCCACAAAACTACTCATATTTCAATTTTATATCAGTAAGACTAAGTTCTGAGAAGCATTAAATGCACATGCACGCTCTGCATCCTGCTGTTGTTGATGCTTCCTGGGTCTTCTTTTTCCTTTTCTCCAGTCAACTGTTTCAGGGCCTAAGGGGCTGGTATATAAATGCAAAATAATGTTAGCGTCAGAGATTTCCTGGACCAGACTCACAGAGCAGAGCTTCCTTGGCCTCATAGACGCATAGAATGGGATGGGTTGGAAGGGACCTCAACGATCATCTTGTTCCAGCCCCCCTGCCATGGGCAGGGGCATCTCCCACTAGACAAGGCCATCCAACCTGGCCTTGAACACTTCTAGGGATGGGGCATCCACAACTTCCCTGGGCAACCTGTTCCAGTGCCTGACCACCCCCATTGTGAAGAATTTTTTCCTAATGTCTAATCTAAATCTTCCCTATTCCAATTTAAAGCCATTTACCCTCATCCTATCACTACAAACCCTTGTAAATGTCCCTCCTCAGCTTTCCTGGAGCCTCTTCCAGTACTGCAAGACTGCTTTAAAGTCCCCCTGGAGCCTTCTCTCCTCCATGCTGAACTCTTTCACCCTGTCCTCATAGCAGAGGTGCTCCAGCCCTCTGATCATCTTTGTAGCCCTCCTCTGGACCTGTTCCAACAGTTCCATATCCTTCTTATGTTGGGGATTCCAGAACTGGACACAATACTCCAGGTGGGATCTCACAAGAGAGGAATAGAGGAGCAGAACCACCTCCCTCAACCTGCTGGCCATGCTTCTTTTGATACGGCCCAAGATACAGTTAGTCTGCTGGGCTGTGAGCATACATCACTGACTCATGTCAAACTACTCATCAAACAGCACCCCCAGATTCATCTCTGCAGGGCTTCTCCACATCATCCCGATTCTGTATTGGAACTGCTGATTGCCCTGACCCAGGTGAAGGACCTTGCACTTGGCTTTGTTGAACCTCATGAGTTAAGCAGCCGCTGTTTGGAATCTATCCTTACATAACTCCAATTTTCTAGTCTAGACTCAGGTCCTGCAACAAGGCCAAGTCCATGGCCATGTTACAACCAGCCCTTACACATCTTTCTGTCTTCATTGCCATTAGAAATTCATAATCAAGCAAGCCACTAAAACTTACTTAATACCCAATATCTCAGGATTATTTTTTTTTTCCACAGGTTGCCATTTAAAGAAGCAGAGAATGAACAGAAAAGACAGTGCATACATTGAAGGTCAAATGAGTATTTCAGGTTTGCCGATTTCTGTCTGAAGCCTGCACCTTGAGGTAGCACCACAGCTCAAGCACAAAGGATACTGCAGGAGGAGCTGCTGGAGCTATTCAGCAGTTAACAGGGAAAGGAAAGATAGGTGCTCTAGTTTGTAATCCCTGCCTGCCCTCGACATCAGGACCTGCTCCCTGGCCAAAGTTTGGGAGCTGTGAGTTTAGGTCACTGGGGAGGAAGGGCAGGGATGTGGCAATTCATAACGTCTTCTTCAGGCTGCCCCAGGTATTTGGTACAGGTACAGATTACAAGCAAAAGAGGTATATGTATCCCAAAAGGTATCCATCTTTGATGCCTCAAATAGGCTACAGATAGATATGGCAAGTGTCTTTCCCTTCTGACACAAACAGGTCGTGTTAAATGCTCTGCTGTGCAGCTAGGCAGGGAAGTCCTGCAAAAAAAGGTCAAATGCCTCACCTTGCAAATGCTTGCATGAATACTTAATCTCTCTCCTGTGAGCAGTATCACCAGCTTAGGTACAGCTGTATTTTATACAGAAAAGGAAATATCTCTAACCTGCTGTCTATCTCCAAGTGGATTGGGGGGGTATGAGGGACAGGGATCCCAGTTCCCTGCCTGAGGTAGATCCCCAGTTCACACCAGCCTTCTACAGCATAACTCCAGCATGAGCATCGTCACCACAGTTTTTTATTTATACAAGACCCTGTCAGGGGGTGTCCCTCCAGCTTTCATGCACAGAAGTTCACATTCATGCTTCCCGGCAAACAGCTCCACTTATCTCAGGCCCTACACACAGCAGTTAACACCCTCTGATCTAATAAACCATCACTTCTACTACCACAAAGGGAAGGATGATTAAAAAAAAAACAACAACCCCAAACCAATCACATGATAGAAATCACCAGAAAGCTTACCTCTTTTGGGCTTGCTTTCCTTAGGTACAGCTGGTGGCCCCATGCACTTCCCAGCCAGGAAAAAAAACCTGCAGAACCCCCAACCCACTATCTGAAGCCACTTGAATCTTCTGATCTCCTAAAAGGGCAGATTGGGCAGCCACAGCTGTGGAATCCAGCCACAGCTCCACTTCCTCCCAGCCTTTGCCAGCTGTTTCTTAAAACAGCAGGTGAACTCTCTAAGGACTTGCCCACCTGTAATACTCCTTCAAGATGCATTGGGTCACAGGGGGGACCCTCAGGGCTGAATCTCAAAAAAGGCTGGTGAGGAATCACTAAAAATGAAATTGATGCCCTGCTTGGAGCTGAGGAAAAGCACTTCCTATGTCAAATTGCTCAAGCTCCTCATGTCATAGAAAGATGAGCTCTGCTGAACCGTAATTTACTGGCTTTATCTTCTTGGGGCAGGGGATGAAGTTATACAGAAAATACTATCTACAAATGTCTTTATTTGGAAACAGATATATATGTTACTTCTCTAAATTAACAAAGCTAAGGAGATGGAAATTAGATCATTTAAAAGCAGAGAGCTCTCCCATATCGTTTCAGTGGTATAATGGTGCTGGGGTTTTTTTTACATAGCCAGGTAAAGGCCTCATTTTTGGGGAAAACAAACTCATATTTTATGATTATGGCCATTTGAAGCTCTTTTTTTACACTCTAGATTGTCTAACATGAAGGATCAATGGTGTCCTCAGATGATGTTTTAATTAAAATCTCCTCCTTTCTTTAAGTCGAGATCTCTAAACCACTGCAAACAACTGATGGATGGTTTGTCATTACCTTACCTGCTTTCTTTTTAATATTTGGGGTTTTTTAGAATTTTAATTGCTGCCATTTGAGTGGTATTGATTAACTGTAATTACTCCTTTTCTCAGGCATCTTCCTAGTTATCTCTAGCTACTGGTCTGTGCAAAAGACGAAAGCAGAGTGCTTCAGAAATGTAGTGTTTTTCCTTGACTGTTAATGAAAATGCAGATAGCTTGATGACATGAATGTGTTCCACTCCTGTGCCCTGGACCCTGTGTTGCCTTGAATTTGAAGGTGGATCAGCCTGCAATTTTTTTCCCTTAAAGAAAGTGCACTAAAAGCACCAAATAAAAAAAAAAATCCCTTTTATAGTCCAGTTACTATTAGTCAGAAATTAGAAGAATGAACTCTTTACAGGAAGCAAAAAGAAAACGATTTTTATTTATATTTCTATTTGTGCACGGGAAGCTCCTGAGGGTAAATAGAAATACCCCTCTGTCTTCCAGGCTGAGCAAAGGGAGAAAAGTTGCTACTTCTCCTGCCTGTTCCTTTGCATTTCACATACATCTAAGAGTTTGAAAGGACAATATACTATTACACAGGAAGCATCAACTGCAACAGGCATGAATATACTCTTTGCTGCGCATGTAAGGTACCTTACATGGTATAGCCAGGCAGGCAGATCATTTGTAAAGGATACTGCTGGAAATATAAATTAAAGTGTAGTAGGCAGCAGGGAGACATATGACAGGAATCATGGATATCTGATCCAGTTTTAAAAGATAGTTTGGGTAGGCAGCTAATTGGGAACCTAGGGAAACAGATTCCCAAGCTGCACACAGCAAGCAGCTCATGGAGAGAGGAGCTATCAGTTTTCTGCATGAAGAAGCTAAGTGTTAAATGTACTGCAGTACTGATGGTAAATGCATTTAATCACTAAAAAAAACCCCAACAAAGTATGCATCAAGTTTTTTTGTGCCTTTTTCACCTATCTAGGGAAAGTTTTATTACTGTATATAGCGTGATTCAGCACAGTTGAGAACTGAAGGAGGCTGAAGCAATTCCTTTCTTCGATTTTGTTCAATGAAGAAGAAATTAAGTACTGAGACTTATTTAGTAGAAATGATGATCAGGACACTGTTTTTGTTTTTTACCACTGTGATTTTTTTTGTGAATACACGTGAAAACAATTTTTATACTTCTCTATTTTGAACAAGAGGCATTTATTCTTTATAATAAGATCAAGGTTCATCATTAATTCATTTGGCTGACCTTCATTATTAAATCTCTGCTCTGCAGTGAGTAGTGTACACTCTTCAGGAACATGCTGGGAACTCCAGATGCTTTGATCCTTGAGTTTTTCTTTAACCCCACAAAGCAAAACTGACAATAAAACAAGGAGATGATCATCATAAAAGGAATCTAGAGGTTCTTCTGCATGCAGAAGACAACCTGAAGAGTTGGACCATCTAGTCAATGCAAGTCATGCTGCATTTAAGGACTGCAGGGACTTAAAAAATTTAGATGGGAGAGATCCCACTTCTTTTGATGATAAAGTAACTTTTGGAAAGTTGAAACAGAGCAAAATGTGACATAGAAATTGAGGTGTGAAGAGCAAGTTTGGAAGGAAGCAATGAAAGATTTCACAGGTGAACTCCTCCTTGAAGGTTTACCGTAAATGTTATTCCTGTCCATTTGTAGACAGTTTCTTGTGGTGCTTTGGCAAGTCTTCTTTTTTCTTGTTGTCACCAAAATATGTTTCAATGGATTTTTTTAAAGTGATCCAGGGAGATTAGTAAGCAGATTGTTTTTTCCTAAAGTTCTTTGTTTAAATAAAATATTTCTGTTAAACTCAGCACTTTGTCCTGAATCCTGCTCCTTTGTAAGGCAATGGCGTTTTTACTTTTGGGTCAGATTAAGCTGGGCTGATATCAAAGTGGATGGGCAGTGTATAGGTGTATCATGGACACCTGTGTGTTGAGAGAACAAAAGACAAAATTAACTCCTCTGACCGCCACTAGGTACTTACTTAAAGGAACTTGAGCTGGTCCCAGAAGCAAGGAGAGGAAGGCGGTTTATCTGCATTATCCCCGTGTGCCCATATTAGGGGTCAGATACAAGCATAAGAAGAACGATACAGAGTAATTACACTGGAAAGCTGACCGTATTAGACAGGCATCTGTATTTGATATATGAATTCAGATGATGTGAATTCCTCAGTGTGAAACCTGCCCCTAGTGTAACACAGTTAAGGCGAGAACATTGATTTGACCATCTGATGAAGTAATTTGAAGGCATATTCACTGCTAACTGAAGCAATGCGCCAAACTTTGACTTGCTTCACCAGTATCATGGAAAAAAAAAAAAAAAGCGTCTTGTGTGAAGGGAGAGCAGGCAGCCTGCAGCCACTAGGTGGAATAACAGCCTAGCGGGCAAAGCGGCTGGCAGATCCCTGCAGCACAGAGCCTGCACTGCTCACAGGTGACAGGCAAGTAAAGCACCGCTCTGCGTGTTAAACCTGCCACATCCCTTGGTCAGGGAACAGATTTAAGAGTCTATACAATACCTTTAAATATTCATAAGTGTTCTCTGTAATTGCTCAGTTCGCATTCAAGTGTTTTTATAACTTGACTGCTGAAATGACCGCATTTGCGAACGTCTGAACAGGGCGGTTTCATAGCTCTTGCGGAAACTGTAATATTATAGTAAAGGAAAAGGGCAAAACTTTTGAAATCAAAGGATCTTGCTTAATATGCCCCAGAAGTCATTTGACCTGGAGATTTTTGTAGTATGTTTTATGGAATAAGAAAATAACAAGTTCAGTTTTAATATTTACAACCTATTTTTCATGCATTTTTAACAGCATTGTTTATTAAAAAAATGCATTAACAGTTCTGTTTTGCTTCAGGCAGGGGTATCCTTTACAGGATAGGCAGCTTGATTTGGATCTTAATGATGGTGATGGTGTTCTACTCCTATTCCATGAATTAATGCATGTGGGGAACTAACTCCAGAGCAATGATGTAAGAGGGGAGGCTTGTCCTTTGCACATGTACATTCTTAAGGAGAAAGCAAGATCTATTTCTCCTTACAGCTTAATGCAGCTAAGGAAGCTCCCAAAGAAAGCAGGAGGGAAGTCAACAACTAAGTAGGAACACAGAGATAAAATAAGGCTTAATAATTAACAAAATCTTTCATCCCCTGGTTTGTGTGTGTGTGTGTGGTTTTCCTCTCTATTATTTCTGTATATGGAATATGTATGTATGCATAGATGTGGCAACTCAGGACACAGTTTAGCAGGCATAGTGGTGTTGGGATGATCATTGGACTTGATGATCTTGGAGTTTTTTTCCTACCTTAATGAATCTATGAGTTGCTATTCCCTTGTTTCCATTTGTACAAGTATGCCCCTTAAGAAGTTAGGGATTTGGTTGTCCCAAACGCGCTTGCAGATGGTCACAAGTAGTCTCTCCCAGGAGCCAACAGAACACTGCAAACATTGCTTCCATTGATAGTCTGCCATGAAAAAAATTCCACATTGGAAATCAGATTCCTAGTACTCAGGCTTGACTTCATCAGATTGTGATTTCTGCAAGTTAACAATTTAGTAATAAGTTGCATGTATAAGCATGTAATATAAATTTATATTTACATAGTATTTTGAAAAAGGCAAAGATGCTCATTTGGCAGGAGGCAGCTGAAAACACTTCTTATATGAGGTGAGGACCAGGAATCCTTAAAGATCCTTAAAAAAAAAGCAGGACTGGGATATTAACAAACCCCAAGCAAATCCCAAACAAGAGACGCAATAACAAGACTAGCAGGTTTCTTCCATCCAAAATCCTCTTCCACAAAAGCAATCTGAGGATATATGACTGCTTCAGAAGTCAGGCTGGTGTGAACAGGTCGCTCTCACAACTAAATTAGGGATGAAAACAGTATTTTTGGCTGCAATAGCACTGATTTCTTTTCTAAGAAAAGCCTCACCTGCCTTGGAAATTATGATAGAAAACATGGAAAAAAATATTCTGGATTATCCAATTTACCTTTCAATGTGCAGAAGAAAATTTGATTTTGTAGCTTTTTCAAAAGGATTTAGAATCACAAACTAAATCAGAACTATTGTTATGTGTAAGATGAGAGATAAGCTACTGGTCCTGGATTGCCAATGTCCTAACCACAAAATAGCCTTACATTAACAACTTTCAGCCTAAACAGCCACAACAAGCAAAAGAATAACAGGAAGGAATAAGATTTTGGAAATTGCTATGGTTGCTGTATTTTCTCGTTTTTAACAATTAGGCATTGTAAGGGAGCTTGTACTTTTGAAAGTATCAATACCAACTCTGTATCACTGACCACTGTGACAAGTCAGGCTCCACTAAAAATAGCAACCAGTAAGGAAAAGAAATGAAACGTTTCCTTATGGTGGCATTTTTTATAAATAGGACACCACTGGAAACACATTCCATGCCATCCTTTAAAAAGTCCTTTGCCTCCTGCTAATTTCACCTGAAAATCCATCCAGTTCTGTGTGTGGCCAGACATCCATGAGTAGGCTCCATGTCTCTAAATTCAGCTTATCTTGTAGTTAAAAGAAATGCTGCAATTCTTGCTGAGCGATGGAGGCAACTCAGCCTCTCCATGCCTCTGCCTCAGTATCACTTCTGTTTCTCCTTCCACCTTGCACCTAATTTTCTTTAGAGATCAATTCAAGCTCTCAGGATAAGAGCTCAAGATTTCTTTGGTATTTGGAGATCTAACAGCAAAGCATGGCAGCAAGACTATTCGACAGTCTAAGAAGTGACTTGTTCTGGGTCTCAGAGGAAATCAACCTCTGATGTGAGACCTGAGACCTCAGTTTTTGGCATGATGCTTCTACTGTAAGTGCATCTATTATTCTTCCACTGGCACTGAAAGAGATGTCAGTCACATGGCTAAAGGACAGAGAAGAGCTGTGGGAATGAGAACCCTCTAGAGTTGACACGGTTTCATGCTGTTTCTTTAATTTTTTGTCTGGCAAGTGAAATGTATTTCACCAGAAGGTGGGAAAGGACTTGGAACAAAACTGATCTTGGCTGAGCAAACATTTGACAATGTTCTGTGGGAAACAACCATCTGTCTTGGGAGATATCAACTCCAGGAGATATCGATGGCACTAAAAATATCTGCCTTCTTCCCAAGTCCCATAGCATTCAGTTTTCAAGTGTGGATGGAAAGCCTCAATTCTTCAGCAGTAAACCTTTTTATTTATTCTTGTTTTTATTTTTGGAGTGTTGACTTACCAGGTGTGCAGTGAAAGGCTCTGTTTTTTTTCAAGAAGCAGCCACACATATTTTGACGCCTAGGCTGAGTGGAAGGTATAGAGGAACTGCAGAGAGATAATTAATATGGATTAAATGGAAAAAGGGCTTTGTGCTCTGCTTCACAAGTACAGACCGTACACAGAGATGGTTGTCTCTATATCAGAAGAGCTTTCTGGAGCAGTTTGGCAGGCTGGTTTCTCCCAAGATACATGAGAGGAGAGCAAAAAAAAAACTCTTTGAAAGAAACTTTAGAAACATATCATGAATTCAAAACAGCTCTTTACTCCTAACTGATCGAGGCTAATGCAGCTATTGAAACCAAGAAGCAGCCCCTGTCCCATGAATCATTAAGATTTAGACCATTTTGCCTTCCATGTGTGGATAAAAATCAAGATAAACAAAAATTTCTCCAGGGAGATGTGAAGATGGGGTGACTGTTCTACACACAGTTGGCATATCCACTTCATACCTGCAGTTTGCTGGTTCCTGACACCCAGGCAGGTGCTTTTCTGCGGGCCTGTGAAGCAAGTAATAGTTATTTTTACACAAACTGGAGGTGTTACTACCAGGATATATTCCTCTCTGGAAAAGGCAGTTTCTTGGCCATCATGAGTCTCTGTGGGGTACAAGAGACTAGAGGATTATAGGTGACCTGCTGTCCCATGTGCGCTCCAATGTCCTTAACTCTCTCCATCTGTGATCAGTGCAAACTCCCCACCAGATCTATGCCAACATCCACATCTCATAAAGAGCTTCAACTGCAGTAAGAATAAGATACGTGTTCCACAGGAACAAAATGCATTTGCTCTTCTGAGCCCTACTCCATTCCATTTCCATTTCCTGGGATATTTATTAAGGTTTATTTTTCTCCTCTTTTTTTTTTCACGGCTTTCCCCTTTTGTGGAGATTTTTAGGCAAGTTTGATATGGATTTATGTTTATTGTCCAGGAGAGACAGTAACAAGAGCCACATGCGCATGCTGGGTGCAAGAACAAGTGATGTTTCCTGCTGACATCCCCCTGCCACCAGAAACTGTCCACCAGTGAACTCCAGAGCTGGATGTATTTTCTCCATGTTTAGTCTCTGTTGAAGGGACTTCTTTTCTGTGGCCAACATGACAATCCCCTGGGAACCCATGCTGCTCACCCTGCAGAAGAATGACTGCTCAGCATAGGCAAATGATCAAAAGGCAGGGATGTGAAGAGGGGTGGACTTAGCAGAGCATAACTTTTTGGCATGAGGAAGGTGGCCAAGATAAACTAGACTAGCAACCATTCCTGAAAAGTAACAGTTTAAAAAAGATCAGTGCATGTTGAAGGCCTATGACTGAGCATTTATCAAAAGCTGACTCTAACGATATAAAAGAGAGTAGGAAATAATATTAAAACAAACCAGATACTGCAGTGGTGGAGTAGAGAGATACAATGACTGTTTCGTTTGAGTACACTCAGGTGAATAAAGAAAAGAGGATGTCCTATCAGTACAGGGTGCTTCAGAGGACAGGTTTTACAGCAAAGGAGAATTCCCACTTCTGGAGCAGTTAAGAAAACAAAACAAAACAAAAAAATGCTTTAGAAAACAGTAGTTTCATAGTCCTGAAACAGTGTATGTTACATCTGTTGAGGGTGAAAGGAAGTAGGAGTTTGTTTACTGGGCTACTGGAGCAGACCAGAGTGATACTGGATCACAACTATGGAAGAAGTGAAGACACCTGAAAGGGCAGGGTAAGGAGAAAGGATTTCTTCCTGCACATAGAGTGAGAGAAAGAGCTGAGACAGAAGGCTGATAGGACACGTGGTTCTTTAATGATTTCTTTTTTTTCTTTGGTGGGTTTGTTTGCATGACAGCTCTGAAATAGGATGAAGTACAGAGAAGGGCAATGCTGTATAATGTGAATGAGAAAAGAGAACTGTTCTTCTTTTTCATTTAAATGCATGAAAATCTCTTTGAGGTCTGTGCATGTGTGTATGTGGAGGGCATGAATTTAAAAAAAAAACAAAACCAAAAAAACCACCATAACAAAATCATGCTGAAACAAGGGATGACTCTGGTGAGAGAACACTCAGTTTGAAGGCTCGTAAACACTGCTGAAATTATGAACTGTGCTAATAGTCCCAGGCTGTGTTCCTGGAGGCTGAGTGGGGCATTGACTCAACAAATATGTCAGCAAAATAGAATTTAGTGCCAGAAAGCCCTTTGTAGCTCTTCAGAAATGCACTTCTGTGGTCCCGCAGACCTGGCTGCAGGGATGGAATGGATGCTACTGATGTGGTACAGACCTCTCTGTTAACAGGGAGCTCCTGAACCCATTGAGGTGGGCGTCCATGGGTGGTGATGCGCCAAACGGCCTTTGTAGGACTTACTGCACTTACCTTGCTGATCTGCTCTGCCTCCTTCACTCCACTGTGATGCACCGGGGTGACTTGAACTTGTGGGGACTGAGGAGAAAAATGGAAAAACAGATAGATTCAGACTCAGACATACCTATGGAGGGAACAAGCACCCCCGACTGAAGGGACTTGCAGGTTTGGTGGTGGAAGCAAAGAACACATGCTTTGCTTCCTGCTTAGTGGTTACACAAAAAATCTCAATCTGTCACACACCACCAGGGATGGCTGCCACCCGCGTTCTGGCTGCCTTCCTCCATGCTTCATTGAACAGAGGCCATCTGTGTGCTAAGGCAACCTTCAAGGGTGACAAATAGGAAGAAAACACTTGAGAGAGACTGGACTGCTGCTCAAGGTCAGGAGATATTGGTGGTACCTTATGAATGGGAGATCTTGCTGGTTTTGTATCATCCTTCCCAGATATCCAAACCAAAACAGGTTCCCTTTTAGCATCGAGAAATGATCATAGTATCTCACAAAGCACAGGCTGGCCTGAAAAATAAGGAAATTAAAATCAGACTATTATAAATAATAATCAGTGACTTAAGATCAAGCCTCTTACCCTTGGACCTCCAAAACACAAATCCAGATGAAGCCAATTCATGTAAATGTGAGAAACACTCGTTAAGTGTTAAAAATATCAAAAAGGATAAAGTCTTCAAAGCAAAGGCTTAAAAATTTATTTAACATATACGAGTCAACTCAGTTGGGTGCACCTCTCTTAAAGGGGAGAGCATGTCAGTTTAAAAAAATTCAAGGTATTTATCTCTCATTATTAATTACCCAATCCCCTCTCTCCGTCTCTCATTGGATGGAGCTCACGTTGTTCTGCAATTGGTCACCTTTATGATAAGGTGACTTCAGTTTTTATTTCTTTCCTCTTAGGGGAGTGTTTATTCTTTCAGGCCACCTAATCTGTGTCAACATGTCTGGAGACTGGTTTCTTGTCTGCATGTCATCTCCTGACACAAAACAGCTGGATTTTGAAAAATAAACATACAAAATGGTAGAAGCAAAATCTGAGTCCATTCTCATATAGAGAAACACGTATGGTCAGTAATAATACACACATTTCAGTTTTCCTGTGCAAGACAAAGCATTTCTGCCACATCATCAAATACATTATATCTGTGCTGTCTTTATTCAGTAATGATTTATATATATATACATCCTGAAACATATAGCTTACTAATTAACTCATAGCCACCTGGAATGGCAATTAGCACAAGAAAATCTGGAGCAAATCCATAAGACTAAACATGAGATGTACATGTCTGAATCACTGAAAATAGTCTTAATGGGTTTAACCTATATACGGGGAAGATGTGTATTTCAAGTTGAGTGCCAAGTGGCTGTCCAGTGTTAATGACATGTCTAAAAAAATCAGGCTGTTGTTGTACAGGGAGGTGTAGTCTTGAGGTCCCTGCCCTTCAAATATGCTCAGTGGCAGCATGAGGATATACCTCTCAATATCACAGAATCACAGAATCTCTAGGTTGGAAAAGACCCACAGGATCATCGAGTCCAACCATTTCTATCAACCACTAAACCCTCAGCACCTCATCCACCTGCCTTTTAAACACATCCAGGGAAGATGACTCAACCACCTCCCTGGGCAGTCTAATATCATATTAAAGATTTGGAAGTGGAGCAAGCGCCCAAGTCTTCTATCCTATGGAAGCATTATTGCCCAGCACTGTCCCTCACACAAAGTTATGCTGCCAACAGAGCATGGACTGGAGGTTTTGTGATGGAGAACTACAGGCCTCCATGGGACCATTGTTCAGGAACCAAAGACAAATTAAATTTGAATGAAAGACATCAGACCCTGTGTGCATGTGCGAGAGGGCAGCTAAGTCGATACAAAGCCTGCTGATATGGCAACTGTGGGTTTGAGGCTCCTGGTATTCTAACATTTTCCATCTTACCTTTTTCACTACCATGAAGAATTACAACGACTAGGCACTTCTCATGCAACTCCATGCTGTGCATTTGCTGCTGACTGGTGAATCTAGGGGAATTTTCATTAGGATTAGTGAACCAGCAATTGCCTTCTTCATTAGTTTTTAACTATTTATTGTTTATAATGCAGTCTAGGAAGCGTTGCAATAGACACTAAAGCAATTAGGAGAGGCAACAGGAGGCACTCCAAAGGAATAAGTGAAAACTCGGAAGATATCCTTCAGATGGAAACCATAAAGCACCTCTAGAAACCTTTAACTGCCCCTCTGAACTTGAAGACAGAAAACAAGGCGGCATCTTTCCTGTTCCCTGTGAGGGAGGCTGCCAACCACAAGCCTCAATCTGTACCTTATATGCAATGTACCCATTCCTGTTAATCTTATAGTAAATTTGATCCCATATTCTGCCTGTGTTCACACAACCCTTTTATTTACCCCTGTCACTTCTATTCTCCCTGTTGTTAAAGACTGCCTGCCCTTGGCAGTCCCTTCCTCCTTTTACTACCTATCCAAAAATGTACATATTTTTCCTCATAACAGTGTTGACAGTCTTCTCACCCGTTATCTCCAGCTATCCAGTCATTACATGCTTTCTAAGAAATAAAATAAATAAAAATAAAGTTAATAAAACTGATAAGCCAGAGAAAATATTTGCTTTGGATATTGCTCAGAGAATTTAGGAAGCTGGGATCACCCAATTTTATGAACTGGGGTATTGTTTTATCTAGTACACTGTTGTAATTTTTTTTTGTGGAACTGGTCATAAAACGGTTGGTCTGAACTCCAGACTAGTTATTCCAGAACTAGCGAGTACTGGCAGCTGTGTCTGAGATTTTGAAAAGGACAGAAGACCCTTGTAACTTGTATCCAGCTTATTTAGCAATGCAGTACTGGATTCAGGAATAAACCCAGATTAATTTGGGCATTATGCCATTTTACAGGACAGCAATGCTCATGGCTGACTGTCACTCTAGAAGGATTGAGCCATGTCTTCTGTACAAGAGAGCAATGAAGTTACTGGTGGAGGTGAGAACAGACACGCATCCATGGCTGGACAACTGGCTGCCCCTCATGCAGAGCAAACATAAATAGCCACAGTAGTTTAACATTGACTCTATTAAAGCTTCTCATTCCTCTGGCAAATTGAGTTGACTTTCAGGACAATTAAACTATTTGTGCCTCTATCCAGTCTGTTCGGTGCTGTTAAATTCCAGTGCAAAATAGTTCTCATTTGAAACAGCAGCATTGGTAATAGATAGTGTAGCTCCTTGTAATAAGCGCCTCTCATCTCATTCCATGAATTAGCAGTGAGCAACCACAATAGTTCGCAATGCAGACAAAACCTAACTACAGACATCTGAGCTAGCAGAAGGGGATGGGGCTTGCACATCAGAGCTGAAGTCTCAGGCTTCCTGAAAAAAGAAGTCACCCCCTTCCTGCACAAGGACAAGCAATTCCAAAAGAAGGTCACATTTTCCCCCTCTCAAAAAGAAAGATCTCTCTCTGGACAACCATTAACCTCTGCAAGTGAGCATGAATCCAAGCCCAAAGCTCTCACATAGTAGTTTCTAGAAGTAACTTTTCCATTCATCCTCTGCTACAGCGAGGGCGTGCTGCTTTGGGACAGTCCTTAACTTGTGGGTGGACTTCTGGCTGAAATTTTAGTCAGCTAAAATTTCACTTGCTGCAAACTATCAATAAGCACATCACCTCTTAGCTTTCAGAAAGTCCAGCTCTGCTTCTCTCCCACAAAAAAAAAAGAAAAAAAAATAATTAAAAATTTGGTAGCGTCAGCAGTCCTTCCAGTTTAGTCTGAGAAAGATAAACAACACCCATGCACATATAAAGGCCTCTACAAACCTCTCTGCATGCCACTCTGAGTGTGATGTATGTTTCTTTCATCTTGTCTTTTCTCAATGAAATTCAGAAGAATGCATCTTTCTTAAAAAAAAATCAAATTAATTTCATAGAGAAAGACCTGACTGAAACTGGGCAGGCAACTTTGTGTGCGTTTTCCCCAGAGGGGAGGATGTGAAAGCAAACAAAACATTGCAGATGTTAGTTGTGGTGTTTAATGTGTTGCTAGAAGGTGCTCAGACCCTATAGAAATGAGAGCTCAGAAGTCTATTAAGCCAGACTCTTCAAGGTGAATGTTTCATGTTGCTCTGTTTTGAAATACTTCAAGATGATGTGGCACAGAAATAAATTAGGCAAGAACAGACTTTTCTAAGCAAGACAGAATGATAAAACATTACGCTTTGTGATATACAGTTGAAATTACACTTTCTGAAAAGGCAAAATCTCATCTGAAACATTGAGTATTGAAATAATTTGATTTTTTCCATCAAAATATGACTAAGATAAAGAACATTACAGCAAAACTTCTTCAGACTGAAATACAGACTGGTTTGTATATACAGAGCTTCTGAAATCTCGAGTTGTTTTCATCTTTTCTGATCATTTTGAATTAACTAAGTAACCACCTCATCTTGTTTTTAAACTGCAGTGACAGACAGTTAAATTCTCAGATGTGTTAAAAATATATTGTAAGTGAATGAAAAGAAAAAATAAGACAGCTTGTAGTTTGTGTGTGTTGCATTATATCATCACTGAACTTTATGATGTTGGAATTTGCTTTATCAGGATTTGACGCTATCTACTTGACTAAGCAGTAGCTCAAACGCACAAAAAAAATGTAATAAAAACACTGAAAATGTCACGCCTGTGAGCTTCAAAGCAGCACAAGGCTTGACTAATTTAATACCTTTTTTACTCCTCAAAGAACTGCTTACCCATTGATTCATCTTCTGTTCACCCAGGATCATCCTGTCACTAATGCTCAGAGCTGTAGTGCATTTCTCTCTGTGCAGTATAAGAAAAAAATTACAGATGTCATAAAAAAAATCTTGACCTCTGCTTAAGGTGTCTGAGCTACCTTGTGGTCTTCGTAGAAAACTCAGTTAAAATGCATTATTCTAGTGAGAGAAAGGGTTTGCAAAGGTGCGGGACGTAAAATGAGAGAAAAGTTTTCTCCTAGGGAAAGGAATGACAAGAGATTGCTTTATACTTCTTGACTCATGGTTTTGATTCAAGTGCAATGGCATAACCGGTGTACATCTGGTTACTTTTCCCAGCTAGGCCTGTTACATCTCCAGGGAGAGGAGTTGCACCCTGGGAGGTGGGCAGCACTTGCCTAGTGCTTCTTGCTTCTGCTAGCAAATAAACTGACCAACAAGATCCCTGGGAAATGCAGAGCCATATCTAACCTGTGATTGGAATACCCTGAAACTGTCTCCAGGGCTCGCCAAGAGGTTTCCTGCAATAAGACCCATCTTCTGGGAACTACTGATAGGAGCTGTGGGAAAATTTTCCCTAAGGAGAGAGCCCACATCACCCTGAGGTCCCATGCCTGTTGAAGCAACATATCCCACACCATGGTGTAATTCAGAACAGATACAATTCAGTGCCACCAGCTCCTGATGTTGCAAAAAACCCCAAACCCAGAAACAACAAAACAAACCAAAAAACCCAAACCATAATGAAACAAGCTACTGAAGCCAAGGATGTTATTTAGATACAGTTTAAAATCTGCTCATTATCATCTTCTCTTACTGGAGCCTTTAGATTTCAAATGTTCCAGCTTTTCTCTGAAAGCAGGGAGGCAAGAAAACTTGCCCTTTTTTCCTTTTCATTTCTTCTACTGAAGTGCGTCATTGCTCCAAGTCGTAAGATGTTTTGGAAGTCAGCAAGCAGGTTTGCAGTAGCATTCAGATTCCTTCTTCAAGTTCAGTTTAGGATTATAAGGACCTAGGTATAATTTCATAAAAAAATAAAAGAGAGTGGATATAAGCAGTTAAAATTAGCATGCAATGTGGAAGCTGTATTTTTTTCACAGGTGAGTATTAATTCTACAGAAAAGAAGTAGTCCTCTTAACAAAACAGTTTTTCCTTTTAACCAAAGACCTTATCAAAACAAGAAGCCCTTTGAAAAAAATCCTCACTAAATATACCTGACATAAATATCTGAGCCTGCCTTCTTTCCCTGTTTTGGGTCTTTCTCTTTTCTCTCCTTTAAGGGAATTCTTTCTGTTCCTATTCTTTTGTTGTCACATCTGTGAGAATATTCACATAGTTTCTTTCAATATATTTCAGGTAGCTGAGCAGCACACGTATTGTAAATCAAATTAAGATCCAGGCAGGTAACATGAAGGGCTAAAAGCATTACCCCAAATCAGGGAAGAAGCGGGAGAGAAGCTGGGGTCAGAGCTAGTGCTTGGGGCAGCTCTGTGGGTGCAGGGTAATAACTTTGCTGTACCCCTACCTTGCACAGGGTCAGGTTCATCACTCCCTGTGTCACAAGCAGCAATGTCCACCTTCCCTGTCACCCTTCCAGAGCCTCTGGGCCTGATCTGGATCCTAAAATAAAAAATAAGAAATAAGAGCAACAAAGCAAGGTGCAATAATGCAGAGGAAGAGGCAGTGGGAATCACACCCTCCCTGCAATTCTTGTGAATGGCTGCAATTCGCTCTAGGAATGACATTGCAGGTAATGAAAAATCACCTTTTTGGAGGAAACAGCAGGACATATGCCTAGGCCAATTCAGTGTGAACAGCTCCTTAACATGGGAGGTGATAAAACCTGTTCTCTCTTTTTGACAACACAAGAACAACATGTATGTCTGCAGGTGTGTGAAATTATACATGCATCAGCCTCTTCTGCAGTGCCCAAACACAGGCAACAGACAAAGCGGCTCAGTGGACTGGAGACGATTAACACATCAGGAACAAAACTGTACAAAACCCCCCCTTTTCTTTTTAACTCCTGCTTATGACTTCCTGGGTACTGAGAGAAGAGTAATATGCTAAAGAGACTGCATTGTACCAACTGTCATATGTCATCATTAACTTCCAGATGTGCCAGCAGATAATTTAGATAAAGACCAACTGACACAAGGACATGCAGAAACATTATCAGCCATGACTCCAAGGATGACAGGTTGTTACCACAATTTCCTAAGAGGTTGCAGCTGTGAACTCCCTTTTTCTTTTATTTTTCACCCTCCCACTCAGTAACCATCAGAAACTGGAGTTCAAGTCTCTTTTAAGTTGATGTGCTACAAAGGAACTGAAAGAAAGCCTCAGGGGGAAGATATTGGCTTTAGCTATTTGATCCAGCTTTTTACATTGCTATTCTTTGCCCAATTCTGAAAAAAGAAATCCCTTTATCCTCCGATTCTCTACCTAATCAAAACTAGGCTATTTCCCAAATAGCCAAGCCACATTGCTTATAACGTCTGCATTGATTTCAGTCCCCAGAGAGTCAGATCTGAAAAGATTTTCCTTGAAGGAATAGCCAGAAAGGAGGGTAATTTCTGCTGCTGCTGTCAGGAAGCTCTACCTTTGTCACAAAATATTACTCTTGCCATCAAGAAAACAAATTGCACATCAGTGCGAGGAGGGACTGCAGGAACGCAGGCAATGATGGGTGCTGTCAGCAGCTCCACTCTGCCACAAGCAGTGGCACAGCAGCTTCCAGCAGTGTAGGGTCACAAGAAGGGTACTGCTGCCCCAACTTATCTTTCACTGGGGCTGTGCACTTTGCTTGTGTGAGGAAGCAGGAGGAGCTGACAGGCTGCAGTCTGCAGTACAGCCCCCAAGTTTCTTCAGGAGCAGGGAAGTGCAGCTTTTAGCAAGGCATATCTAATATGAGCTACAGCCTCCTCAACATGCAGATCCCTTCATTGCATTTCTTGTAACCCCCAAAAGGGAGACAACCTCTGCCCCCTCTCACCCTCCTCCACAAATTATGGAGTCTGCTGTGATCTATAACACATAATACGCAAGTATGGGTCATTTTCAAGTCTTCATGCCTGCCCCATGGATGGAGAGATCAGGCAGTTGACGAGCAGAGTTTCCCACAGCTCATACGAACAGAAAATCTTAAAAGTTATAGGGTCCTGACACTTCCATGGGGTAGATATTGCCAAAACAGGGAGAACAAGAGGAGGGTTATCAGCAGGCAAAATCCAGCATGAGCCAACACGTATTTAGTATCATGGTTTTCCTGAAGATTGGCAGCAGGAGCATGGAAGTGTGGGGGTCTCTTACTTTTTACAATCTCCTTTTGAAATATAACCTATTGAACAGGCAGGGAAGACCAAACACTTTGCCCTTTTCCCAGGAATCACCATTACACAGAGAAAACAATTATTAATGCAATGTATAAATCAAAAGCTACAACTAATTTTTCTTTTACAGGTATCAACTCCAGTGCAGATTGTGCCTGGAAAAGCTGATTTTGGAATACAGATGAAGAACACTTTCTGTAAGCATCCTAGCATTAATAAGGTTTGGAGAACACAACCCCTCCAGTTCCCAAATTCATGCAGATGAAACCCAGCTGTCATTACAGTTGGGTCCCTAGCAGCGGCAGAGAGAAAAAAGAATGGATTTCAAAATAACTTCAGCTACAAGATGAAGCTGTTCAACTAAGTCAGAAATTGATTTGGAGGATTCACTGAGCAAATAAAGTACTGCATCTGTATTTTGTTTCTTTGTTTTCTAATACTTTATTTTAAAAAAATATGTATTTCTATCATTCCCTCATATGTGCTCTGTCTTGCCTTTTACCAAAAGAAAAGTATATGCTATGGAAGTGTTATCTAGCCTTCAATCCAATACTAACTCTGAAATTATTCTTAACCGCATTTCTGCCATCTGAAATACTTGTAACATCAAATGTAGCTAGATCTACTCTACCAGCACAGGTCCTGCTAAAGCCAACATTCACTTCTAAGAGCGTGCACTAATCCAGAGCACTGATCTCCGTGAATTCCAGATTATAACAGACTGATACCATCTCCCAAGCCCTACCTTCGCTCTTAAGACTCTCAATATCCGTAAAGTGAAATGCATCACGGCCAATCCCCCATACAGGGAAGAAAGTTCTCCACTAAGCAAGGCTTACCTGCCTCTGCTTTCCTCTCAATCCCCACTTAAATCTTACCCTGACCTTTGCTTCAGTACATCAAGGGTAACTGCAATGTGCTCACACAGGCAAGTTAACTCCTTCTGAACACTGCCTTGCACCAATTTATCTTCATGTGCTGACAAAAAATGAAGCCAAAATAATGGACTGAGTTTGGGTTATTTTTATTTCCTTTTTTTTGCAGCAGAGCATCCCAGAAGACCTTGCACAAGGTCTGTTGCCGTGCTGCCCAAGGAGATGCCGCTGCATTGCCATCCCCTGTTGCTGTTACTCATGCTTTAGCAAAGGCAGGCAGGACCCTGAGGTTTTCTCTAAACAGAGATGCAAAGATGAATTTACTGCTCCAAGAAACAGAACTGGTGGTGCAGAAAGATACCAATTACTGGGTTATGATTTGCTTTGGAGCTTTGCTGGCCAAACCTTCCACAAAGATGTTGATACTTAGGACTTCTCTGTCTTTTTTATTTTAAGTGGACTTTTTGGTTGGTTGGGGGTTTTTTAATAATTTGCTTGTTTATAAAAATGGCATAAAGTCCTGTTTCCAATTTTCTCATCTGAAAGCTTATTTAAAAGAATCATGTCCTCTTTTTTAGCATTTAGTTAAACCTAAAGGAATAAGAAAGCTCTGACATGAATAACTGTCCAGTCAAGAAACTGACAACTGGTCACATTTTAAGCAAAATGGAGAAGACCTGTTTGACAGTGGGGTTTTTTTTGTTTGTTTTTTGTTTTTTGTTTTTTTTTCCTGGGTTTGCTTTCAGTTTCAGCTGGTTATCAGTATTTCTAGGGCTTGATCCAGATCTCTGAGCACCATGGTAGCTGTCACCAAGCACCAGAGCTTTTGGATCTGGCATACTTTGCCTCAAAAGACCATTGCAAATGCATCCACACAGCTGCTGACCTGCCCAGGTGCTTCAGCTGCATATAGCCTAGGAACAGCTCATTATCTTGGCAGGAAAATAGATAAGCACATTGAGGGGCACCTGCATAAATGACGTGGAAATCTCAGCTGATCTCAAAGGCAGGATGATTAGACCTGAGGATGGTTGTGTGAAGTGATACATTATTTCCTACATCGTCTTCATCTCTAGAAGAGCCCATCCCCCTTTATCATTTACAACCTGGCTATTAAATTGTACAGCTTGGAAAATGTTCAGCGTTCTCCACTTCCCTCACTGAAATTGCACAGAAGTAGCAGCTCCAGCCAGCAGAGTTGGACACCTGTGAGAGGAAGGTCCATGTACTCAGAAAGAACAAATCACTCCAGTTTGAAGTTCAATATCGAGGTTAACTGAGCCAGGACAATGCACTTGGGATTGGCCGGCGAAAGGCAGAGGTTCTTCTCAAGCCATCCCTGTGCACTGACACATCAGGAGGTGGTAACCTTGGTGATTTTTGCAACAGCAGCAACATTTCTGTTAAAAGACAAAAAAAGAGGCCTGTCAAAAGATGAGGGATACTTCACCTTCNTGGCAAGTAAGCTTATTTATTGGTCAGGAAAAGAAAGTGCCATCTAAGTACTGACTAATTACTCAGGGAAGTAACAACACTAGAGTAAGATCAAAATCTATAGCACCCTCATCCAGGGTAACTCTGTACAGTTAACCAAGGTCTGCGGGTGCAGCATATTCAATATTTTTTTCAGCAGCTAATCTTCCAGGCTAAAATGCAAACTGTGTTTTCACTCACATTAGTGTAAATACAAAATAATTTGAGTGACCTCAGTGATATTATCCTGACTGCCTCAATCTGGACTGTAATAATTGTCTTCATTGCATGCCACCCTCCCCTCCGGCAGCTGCATGCTTGCACAACAGTCCTGGGTGTTACCAGACTCAAACACATGCCTTACACCTTCACTGCCAGATTCATTCCAGGTCAGAGGGTTGTGTCTGAAGAACTCAGGATATAAAAAAAGCCATTTCAACCTACTTTTAAAGTTGTTTGGCTAAATAAGCTTTTTACCAGAAAAAGCCACTCCAGCATTTTCAAGACAAAATTTTCCAGTCAACTGTTTAGATGACCTTCCAGTATTTTTTATTTGAATAAGGGGCATGTAACAGCGTGGCATATATGAAAACATTGAGTGGAGTTGGTTTTCTGCTGGGTACTTAGGAGAGATTTTTTTCATCACACCTTATCTGAACCGAATAAATGTACATCACACAGCCGCTCTGCCTGTGGGTTCACAGGCCAGAATCAAATCTGTGGCATATTTCTCAAAATAAAAAAAAAACACAACCCAAACAAAAAAACCCCCACCCACCAAACCACAAAAAAAGGACTAAATGACAGCTATTCAAACAGAATGGCAAGCTGTGAAATCCACATTCCCTAGAGTATTTCTGAGAGGTCCCTGAGGATTGTATATCAGCCCCATGCTGCTTAGTATATCTGGTCATGATTTAGGGAGAAAAAAGAACACATCAATGTAACTACTACTGATGTGTCACACATGATGTATGACACATAGGCACACTGTGACACAGAAATGACCAGGACAATAAATAAACAAAGCCCAGCTGTGTAAATCTACTGAAAGGCAGCTTCTACTAGAGACACATTTTTATTTGCTGGATTGAATTCATGGTTAAAGGGACCTTCTCTGGATTTCTAGTCAGGAAGCTGCAAAGAGACCCTCCTGCTTCTCCCATCTATTAGCTTTTCTCATCTAGAAGGGGGATGCTGAAAAAAGTTAAGAGACTCAGCTCTCCACTGCTTGTGCTGTGCTTACCTTCTACCTCATAGCCTGGAGGCAGCAAAACCTTGTTCAGATCTTTCATAATTCAGAAAGAAAGAGTATGTATGCAAGTGAGATAGTGTGTGCTCATATCTAATGAGAACATACAATAACGCACCAATTTGCAGAACAAGGGGCAGAAGATCACTGCAACCCTCAACCATATTTGCTAGATCCAATTTCCAATTTTGTTCATGCAACTGCTTGATACTGTTCTGTTTGCATTTACATAGATGTTTATTCAGGGGAACAGGGACTGTTTTACAGAAGAAGGAACATAGATGAAAACATCCAGGATGCCCTGAATGGTATGTCCACGGCTGCCGAGATGTAAGTAGAGCATCTGAGTCCTGGAAACTCTTACAATGTGGGTTACAGAGACGACCTTGTGTGAGGCACAGCAGAGGGCTGAGCCTCCACTCCCACACTGGCCTTGGGTTCACCACCTTGCCTTGAGTCACTACCATGTCCCTGAGTCATCTGAGCTGCATAACACAAGATACATTTTTGGGCTTATCAAAGGCCAATGTCAACAAAATTCACTTTGGCCTAATGGAGATTTCTTTATTTTCTTATTCTCTAGGCATGGTCAAGCTTTCCACCCAGGTGTGCTCTTTAAGCTTTCCAGCTACAAGGACAAAACTTCTGAAACACTTTCCTTCACATCTTTCCACTGGTCTTAAATATAGAACCTGTGCTAAGGGACCCTTTACATTATTTAAAGGCTGTCAGTCAACTGTGAACCTTTCCATTGATTTACCATTCACTTCTCATCCTCTCTTGGATGCATTAGGCAGCTGCAGCCTGCTACTTGTATTGAAGAATAACAATTCCATTGGTTTGAATCAGACTTAGTGCTGCTCATTTTTGCGGCCCATATAATTCTCCTTGCTGTGGTTTGTGTGACATTAATGACAAAATAAATAATTCAGCACTGTTTTCACCCAAATGTAGCCCTGCCACAGACCAATATACAATCTTTGCTAGGTTATTTAACAAAACAAGCCACTGAATTGTACTTTGAAAGGTTGAAACTCTCATTTTAATGGAACTTGATGGCAAAACTCCCCTGAGACACAATGGTAACTAACAGGTGCCACCTTCCACTCCTGGTCCTACTGAATTGCCTTCCCATTTAGCCACTGAATTTACATTCTGCACCTACCAAGCAGGTCTGTGCCTTCTTACCCTGCACATCTTACAAAGTAGTCTGGCTTTCTATGAAGCTGCACTTAGCTGGAAGGGACCATGAACTGAAGCTGAACAGCACCAAAGATGTCTGAACAGGATAATTATGAGAAAAGCGAACACTTACTTCACTAATGAGACCCGGCAGCGAGATTTCTCAAGTAAAACCACTCCTCCTCTAGCTCTCAGGGCGATGTGTTCAGGGATGAATCCAGCCACTCCAAGAATTTGAGGAGGGTTATTTGGTTACAGAAACACTTTAACAAGACCGCTATTAAAAAATAAAGCACTAATTTTTTGGACATTAATGACAAAATTTCCAATAAATTCACTGAGACTAGGATGTGCCTTTCGCTACCTGCTCCCCAGTCCCTCTAAGGGTTATTTTTTCTTCACTTCTCATACACTCACTCCTACTTGCCCTGTATTCATTAATGTTTTCCCTAGGCTGCTTAACTAAAAGTGGTGTCAATATCTGTTTAATTTCTGCATAAAACACACTCCTAGTGAGAAAAACCTTACAGTTTACAGTGCACTGTCCCTTACAAGTGTGTCAGCTGCACAATCTCTCAGGGTTGCATTTGGATCAAGAACCTTATTTCATTGTGACTGTATGTTTACCTAGTCTTTTTTTTTCCCAGGCACACCACCTAATTTATCTGTAAGCAACACATTCATATGGCAAATGCACCATGCCAAATTATTCTCCCTCAGAGCAGGGTCAATTTGATATTCAGATTGGCTTTTCATTTATCCTGGGTCTGCAAAGTGATTTTGCTTTCTTTCAGCCTTAATTTACCTATGCAATTTGTGTCCAATTTTTTATTTTGCAGAATTGAATTGTCTAGACTGCTCTCCAGGTTGTTTTTCTTTGTGTCCATGGAATCTGTTTTTTTTGTTGTGCAATTGCAGTTGCTGTTTGGAAAGATCATAGGATATGTTAGGTGGCTGATGAAATAAAGCCTAATGAATTCTCATGGAGAGAGAAATTGCAGCTTGTGATTTCAAAATCACCTTATTTTAAAGGAAATAAGCCATTTATATTAATATTAGTGTACTCTAAATAAAATTGCTAGTGGTTTCTTGGAGGTGAAAGTTGTGCACCAGGAAAGGGATGTATCTGCCCCCAAAGCAGCTGTGATTAAGAGGAAATCAGAGATTAGTAAGGTATCGGTTTTGAGTTTTCTTCCCCAAATCTAGCCAAGACAACTATAGCATGTCAAACAGAAAGTTTCCTACAGCCCAGGCCCCTTTGCAGCCCAGAATTCTGTTGGGAAACCCTTCCCAGACCCATTCCAATGCATGCTTTAGCCTTTTCATTGTTCTCCCAGGACAAACCCTAATCCTAGAAATAACCCTAACTCAACTATAACCGTACAGTAACTTGTGTATCATCTTGACAAGAAACAAGTCCAGAAGACACCAGCTTCTTTCAAGAAGTAGCCTGGTTTAAAGTCCTGATTGGCTAAACAAGGAGATTAGTTGAGAGACCATTGATTTACTAAGCCAAAACCTGGAGCTTAACATGAAAAGTCTTACTTTTGAATGATATTAAGACTACCTGCTCAGTATTGACTTTGGTCACAACAGTGACACTAGCACAATTGGTAATGAGGAGACAGAGGGTCCTTGAACATTTTCCCTGAAATACTGAACTTTGTTGGTTAAAGTCACTCTTCTGTTCAATAGCATTAAGAGTATAATGTAAATATCAAAATGGAAGATATTAAATGAGATGCAATTCAGGTGCTGCTCCATTCCTTCAGTTATTTAATTTCCTGAAGCTGAAAATCCCAAGCGAACCCTAAATGCTTAAGGTACGTATGGATAATTATTCATACCGTCCTCTTTACCAACAAGCTTACATGATTCTAGGGTTCAGAATTCATTTTCCTCCATGTTGCTCTAACACAACCAAATTTGCAGACTGGACAAACATACATAGGTGAGATGACAATTGCTGACATAGCAAAAGTCATAATCTAAATCCACAAAATGTTCCCTATCTCACTAGTCTGTGAGAAATATCAGATCTGGCTGACCAGCCATACTCCATCTTTTGTCACCATTACCCTACACATTTAAGCTCAGAGCAAGTCCTTAAACTGTCAGGGCAGGAATCAACACTGCATGTCCTAGCTTCATGCATCCTTCCCTCAGGGCAGAAAACCCAACATATCAGCCCAATATATCAGCTGAAAAAAGAGGCAAAGCTTAAACTGACACCATGGGGACATCAGCACAGGTCTCATATTATGTCACGTATGGAAACAGGAATTTGAAGTGGTCTCTTTGCTTAAACGATCAAAGACAAACTTTGCAGCCAGGTAGAGAACAACTGATGGCACAGTGGAGCTCTTGCAAATGCCTATATTCCTGTCTATACATATGGTTTGCAGCCTAATTTGCTCAATACTTTCTTTAGTTTAACTGTCTGTTTAGTTTAAATTGCATGCAACACTGATGGAAGCATATGTGGGACTGACATGAATACAGATGAATTACTTAGGTCTGGAGTTATGACAATGATACCAGGAAATGAATTCTCATGGCCTTTAATGGAGGAAGGAAAAGAAAATTAACAAAAAAAACCACCCTGTTGCCTTTTATTTGAGTTCTTGATATTTTCAGTTTCTAGAAACATTATGTGAGTTCAATTTCTGCTCTAAACTTTTTTTTATGATAAGAATAAAGTTCTTTTCATTACAAATAAAAAAAAGTGTACAGCCCAGCTGTATTTAGGGCACCCCCCAGGGCAGAGCTATTCCAGATTAGAGAGAATTCTCATTTGAACCAGAGTCTGGATTGCACTTTTCATTTCTGTACACCACAGCAGACAGGAACAGCCAACTGGGATCCTTTAGAAGCAATGCTGTGCTGTTAAGTGGATTGCCTGCATTCAGCAATGCAGCAATTCCCAGTAACCCCATAAACTGCAGTCTAGAAAACACTGACCAGTACCTGATCTCATTTATCACAAACTGTGGGAGCTGGTGACTTCTGCTTGCACCTCAGTCCTCCTGAGGAAAGGGCTGTGACAAAGAAGGAGGTAAATGTGGAGCACTCCGCAGGCGCCAGCTCCTTGGAGTAATAAGTATTTTGCTTCTGCAAAGCAAATGCTATGGGATTTTAAAGGCTGAAATCTCCTGTGCTTTATGCTTGACAATGAGAAGCATTTTATTGCTTTGCTCCCAGCTCTTCCACTAGGGGAGGGGGGATGGAGTGGGGGGCTCAGCAGCCCACATTTTCCTCATCATGCCTTGCTTTTCCATGCCAGTCAGCTCTGGGAGTAGGGAGGAGTGGCAATCACTGTTTTCAAGCCCTTGTGCCAACTTGATCACAAAGGTCAATACAAATCAGTTATCTCGTGTAGTGGTTTGGCTCCTTTGAGAAGTCTGTTTTTAAAAGCAAGCATCCCTAGGATGAGCTGAGCAATTAAATGCTCACAGTTCAGTCCACTGCTCCTGTCCAGGAACACTGCAGGCTACACTGGCAAGCAGGGTGCAGGCTCCTCACTCACCAGCACACGCAGAAGCCTTGCCGCCAAACCCATGCACAGCCTCCTCCCACACCCTTGAGATGTTCCAGGTGGTTTTGTCAGCAAATCAGAATACTAGTATGAATAACACACTGGTACTGTCAAGGACAGCGAAGAGCAATCAGCACAGCCAGCCCTACACTAAATGCTACCAGAATATTTATAACCTCAGTGTTTTGCCCAGGGAGCTGCAGCCTAATTTAAGCTCCTGTTTCCTGCTTACATTCCTCTCCCCAAACACATGATAGTTTTCTATCATTGACCTCCAGGGTTCCATACTTCCCAGTGCCTTGAACTTGTCTATCTCTTTCCCTGAAATATAACCTTTCCTTCTATTGCACAGAGCAGCCAATCCAGTCACTTTGTCTGACAATTCTCACAGCTTCACAGAATCAGGCCCATTACAATGAATAAATCATTTCCAAGTGTTTGTGTACACACTTGAACAATATTACTAAAAGCAGTTTCACACAATAGGCTACCCAGACCCAGTTGTATCCTCCATTCTTGGTTTAATAGCAGTTCCTTTCAGATTTATTCCTACTCCTTCACAATAATTTTTGCGAGACCGGGGGTCAGTTTTCAGTAAAAGCAATGGTGGTCCTCTTTTTATCCTCCCCAAACTCAGCTAGTGCAGTTCTGGGCATTGGCACAGATATCAAATCAAGGGGATTTTAGGAAATAAGCTGGCAGCAGTGAGGCTACAGGTAAGGATTTTCAGCAAAATCATCACCAGAGTTGAAGTGATGTGGAAGTCCCAGCAGGAGCAGGCACAGGGTGCAGAAGTTGCACAGCTCCTACTATGCTCGTTTAACCCAAGGCAACCTCTGAGTTACCACAAGGGGAGAATAGCACAGCCTCACCATCCACTCCTGCCTATGGCACCTTCCTCAGTCTGTGTGAAGGATGCCCCCAGTATAGCCTACATACCTCTGGTATAGACTCTGACCCTCTGATCGCAAGGCCTCTATGCGTTTTGAGACTCATGTCCCCACTGGAAGGTGTTTTCATAATCTATCTTTGCTATAGCTTCAAGAAACACTGTGTCTGCCTGACCCTAAAAGATGATATTGCTGAGCATCTCTCAGTTGGCACTGAGAGCAGCACATTCATTTCCTATGAGTATTTCCACTAGAGTAAACGCCTTCATTGCTTTCAAGCAATGATGCACAACATACAGAGGAACAGTGGATTAAAGACTTTACTAGGCATACATTGTTATTAGAGCTAATGGGAAACATATCTATTTTCTGCATTTAAAAGAAGCAGGCAAAATGTTCTAGGACAGCCTTTTATGCATGAAAATGTTGCAGAGATGATTGACTGAAAGCACTGACCATCACTGGTACTGGTATGGGAAAAATGAGAAAAATGTTTTCAAAATTGTATTTCAAATTATAACTCAAGCCTAAGTAAAAGGTCCTGAAAAGCCCTCCACACTACCAACCAAAAAAAAAAAAACAAACCCTAAAAGGAGAGGATTTTTACTTTTGCTAAATAACAAATAATTTAATTACTCACCCAGCATTAATGTGAGGGCAGAACATTGGTGTGTTCCCTGCCATTGTCACAGGGAAGGTTCAGGTAATTCCATTTGCACTGTGCAAGTCCCTTCACATAAGTCTTTGTGGAATTAATGAGGAAACATGGCATCAATAATACAAGAAGTTTGGGAGCAGTTCCTTGGCTCTGCTACTGGATCTCAAGCAAGGACATCTCAGGTCTCCCATCTCTGCCAGAACCGGGTTTGTGCATTGCTAAATCTTCCCATAGGCTTAGGGCTTGGGATCCACTGCAGTGTTTTAGAGGTCTCGCAGCAGCCCTGGAAGCAGGGAAATGTAAACCATTGCAGGTAACAAGAAACACAAGAGCTATTTCCTTAACATTCACCGATTTGGATGTCCTTAAAAGTCGTACATTAAATTACACCTCAAAGGAAGAGAAAGAGTTAACTGTTCAGGAGTGAGCCAAAGGCATAGCACTTGACTCTCTAACATCCTCACCAAGTCATTGTGTTGCAGCTATTGTTTCATCTCCTTATCGGCACTGCACAGTGCCTCGGGCTCTGAAACCCTGAGGGCTCCCCCCGGGACGTTCACACACAGAGTAGAGTCCCACTAAGATGAAAGCGCTCAGAAACTCTTGCCCATCTTCCTGCACACGCCTCTCTGCAAACTCACACAATGTGGAGAAAAGGAACAAGTTAGAAAAGAAGCACTGCTGCTGAAGGGGGAGAAAAAAAAATAAATAGAAAAAGTCTGACTGCTATTCCAGCGGTGGGTCTTCCCAGGGAAGCTTGGTCTCTAGGGCTGCTAGATCTGGGGATAATTTGCTTCATATTTTACAGCAGTTGCTGCTGTGCACCAAGCTTGTTTACAACTGAAATCACAAGTTATTTCAAATGTTGCTCTTTATCTAAAAAAACATATCTCTCTCCAGCACTCAAAAGGGAGAAAATAGCAGCTACCTGAGGGGCAGACACCCACCTTTCCAATATTTGAGTGGCGTGGCCACAAGGACCACTGCCTATGGGAATATGTGAGCTCGGCAGACTGCAGATGGAAGAAAGAACAGGGACCTGCCTGAGCACCTTCTCAGCGAGGGTTAATGGGAGAGGACCACAGAACCCTGCACAGCTTTGTCTTGATCAAAACCTGGAAGGATTTTTATCCTAATTCGGAAAGGAAAGAATTTATTTGAAATTTTGTGGTTGGTATAAGAGTTTCTGATTCTACAATGTGCTCTCTTTTTTAAGGTACTGAAGGAGAAGACAGCCCAAAATAGCAAAACCTGTCTCTCCTTCGTGACTGATTTTAGTTGATGGCTCTTCCTTCTGGCCTACCAATGTTCCTCACTTCTGACTGTCACAATTTCAAATGAACTTCTGATGGTGCTTAATCCCCTCAGTAGCACATCAAGGGGAGATGCATCTGGCCACCTGGCTCACAGACTCATGCATGTAGATCATCAGCATACCAGCATTTTTCTGCTAGGCTGCTCTCTTTGAACTTTGATGCTCTTCTTAGGGAGAGATGCAAAAGCAGTTAACAACTGAAAATCTTTATCCACCCCCAGGCCAAATCTAAACAGCAGGAAAGAGGTTAGGCAGAACTTCTCCTGTGTTATGTATGCTAAGATAACTAAACTAAGCCAAGCACCTGGAAAAAAGTTGATAGGAGGCACTCCTTTTCTACTCAGCTGATTTTGGAATGTGGAGACACAGTATGTGTTACTATCTTTGCCCTCCCAATGCTAGAACTTTTTGGAAAGAAAGACTTTGCAGCAGGCTTAACCTTTGCAAGAGTCCCACAAGATGCAGCTGAAGCTTCACGGTCTGTTCTTTCACCTCCCAGCCAGACCCTTACACACAGAGACTAACAAAAGTTCTTGTGCAGCAATTATATGCCCTTCCCTTCACATAAGGAACATGCAAATACATGCAGTGTGGCTGCATCTCTCCTGGCTCAAGTTTGATCTATGACTTGGCTCTATCTGTTTTGAGCAGTGCTGTGCCTCTCAGTAAACATCCAGAACTCAGCTAAAACAGAAGCAGCTGCAGCAGCTTATGCCACTTGAGAGCCTGTTCTCCTGAAGTATTTATCCCTCTCTGGATTCACAAACCATTTTGCACTTGTATTGGCAGCTCAGGAATTTAATTGCAAGTCTCATGATATTGGGTGGTGTTTTTAATAAAAAACTCCAGCTCCTGGGGAATGCAGGAATCTCAGCTTTCATCTGACACCAATCTAAGTCTTCTAATTGCAGCAGCAACCTGAGAACACCCAGCAAGGAAGTCCTAAAGGATGGAAATCTGAAGGTAAATAAAAGACCCTCTTCCTTCCCTGCCCAATTTTTATCTAAATGTTCTCAGGGTTTTCAAACAAAAGACATGAGGAACCTGACTCATATGTACAAAATCTTCATTTTAGAAATACTGGTATTAACATAGTGGAACGGGCTGGCAGGGAAAGAAGACAACAATTGCTTTAAGCATTAATAATGCCTTATTTTTATACTAACAAGTTGAAGCATTTTCACTATAGCTTAGAAGATGCAAAACACATACATTGATAGCAGCCATTTGAAATAGTCTAACAAAAGACAGTTTAACAGCCAGAAAGAATTACCAGTTGCATCCCTTTAACATTTATGTATCACTAGGGCGTGCATTCAGAAGGGTTCAGGGATTACAAAGCAGCTCTGAATTATCTGGAATAGAAGGAAAAACACAGCTCAAGTTTAAAAGAAAACTGGATCACCTTGAGTTATGTTAAGTTTAGCTCTGAAAATTAGTATCACACCCTCTCCTAAATCTTGGAACCTGGGAACTGGTAAGGAATAAAGCCTGCAGTATTTATGATTTAATGGGACAGGGTATGTCTGTTCTCACAAATCCAGCTGGCTTGCAGAAGAGGAGAATAAGTCACATACTCTATCTGTAAACAATGATTCTTTCTTCCAACTCTTTTCTGGTTATTAAATTCAAGTTGAAAAAGCAGTTTTCCTTATGTTTACACACCCACAGAGTTAATTGGCAGTAAACTATGTCTGTATATGGCCAGAAGTGCTACCCTTGTTTGGAAGAAACAGGTTATTGTACAAAATTCACCTAATTGGTTTCCATAGCCCAAAGCAAATCAGGAATGATTTCTTATACCAGAGGAGCAGATTTATACTGAAGTATCCCTTGAAATTTCTCGCTCAAAGGCTGATGGCTCTAACGACTGCCTTCAAATTGCTATCAGTAAAAGTCTACACAAATAAGAAATTCAATTGTGCAATTTGGCAAACAGCTGTATGTTCACATCCTTTAGCAACTAATCTAATCTGGGCTCTAATTTCTCTTTTTGTAGATTTGTAACATATACGGGCTTGAGCTTAATAAGGCCATTAGCACAAGTAGATTTACTCAGACGAGTGCTTGCAGAATGAGGTCCTGCTTATAGTCAGCTGGCACTGGGCCAGCTCTATCCCTAAGCAGTGTCTTACAGGCAAAAGGGCTTCTTGCATCTTTCCTCTTCCTAGCAGGTTCACTGTGATCAACCGTCATGGTAAAGGCACCACATGAGCTTAAAACCAACTAGTCCAATGCAGCCCCATGCAGAGACACAAACCTCAGGTCTTGGGTAAGCCTGGCTCATGTCCAAATGGCTACACTGAGCCAAAATGGGGACCTGCTTCCAAAGCCTCTGAGAGTCTCCCTTTCTTAGATAAAATGGCATTCATACTGATGCCTTTCCCAGCTTTCCAGATCCAACAGGACAGTGGCGCAGGAGTAAACAAATTACCTGCTATTTCATTCCTCCTTCACTTGTGGACAAGCCTCTGAATTCAGAGTGAGGGATTGCCTCTTATTAAATTCAATCAAATATGCATGTTTATGAGATGTTTTGACCAACAATCATTTTCCCTGTCAGACTGAGGTATGATAATGATAATAACTCAAATTTTGGAGTCAAGTGGCTTTGGAAAGTTCTCCTGACATTGGACTCCATGAACATCAATGGGTCAGGCTAAGTGCAGGTGAAGACTGATAGCATCACTTTCTGCATTTGTGGTACCCACCAGAGAATGCTATGTAACAGTGGTGGGCAACTCTAACAGAAAAGAAAAAAAAAGAAAGAAAGAACTGTATATTATTCTTATGTTTTATACTACATTGAATTTATCTTTGCTTTTCCCATAAAAAAATAGGTGGCAAAAGATATCAGTATGAATTAAACACTGAAGTAGTTTCCTTCTGGAATAAAGTCTCCCTGAAATATTGAGGTGTCTAAACAGCTGAAATATCTTTCCAGAGCAAGGAATAACATTACAATTAAAAATAAAAATATCAGTACAACATCATAAAAAAGCCCAGAACCACAACCCATTAAAGTGAATGACTGAATTCAAATCTTGACTTTGAGTCTGTTTCCCAACCTCTTGTTCCTGGGAGAGGAGCCTCAAACTTCCTCTAGTATCCCTGCAAGGAAGCTCAGGAGCTTGCCGCTACTATCTCATTTAGCCTGCACTGCTGGTAGGTCTTTACAGCTTTTTTTTTCACATTTTGAAACCTCAGTTTGTAAATATAACTATCTGGTTTTACTGCGTGAACCCCCTGGAACAGCTTCAAAATAGAGACAGAGTAGCAGTCATGCCTAGTACAAAACAACAAAATAAGTAAGAAGAGCTTGGATACTGTATGTCAAACTACCACCCATCACGCAGTACATTTGTCTTCCTATTTCTAGAAATGTGGCTGTACTGCCTCCTTCTGCAACTCCCTCTCAGTTTATTATTTCCTTTCCAGGGAGGTATCAGGGGGAAAACATGAAGAAAGCAGGAAGGGAGAAGGAGCAAAGGCACAGATCACACTTGTGCTTTGGACCCCGTATTGTTCCACGTGGTGGGAGGAGGAAGGGGGAGAAAGGGGAATAAAACCTGGTGAATAACAGGAGGTAAAATAACTGACTGGAAAAAATATAGCAGTGGGATTGTTGGGTGAGAAAGGAAGAAGAGAGTAGATTGAAAACTAGCCCCAAAAGAGCAGGTCCTGGAGGAATTTAGTGGAAACATAAACAAACTAAATATTGGTAAGAAAATGGAGTAAGCAAAGCAACAGGGCAAAGAGACAGTGTTAGAACAAAAGAACAGAGATGATTCCCCATATTATAAAATAATAAAGTTTTTGTTGAAGGAAAGTAGCAGACTGTTGACAAAAGCAATTTCAGTTGAGAGCAATACTCACTGAAACCACTGGAACCTTCTGCATTAACTTAAATAGACACTACAGCAGATCCTCAGCTCTTGAGCAAACAAGTGTGGGACGAACAAGGTGTACAAACAGCCATGGAATGCTCTTATGCCATCTTCAGCAATGCAAAAATAACCCATGAAGTGGAATTAAAGATGAATCATTCATATCTTGTAATCATGTTTATTCACACAAAGAAAACTGGCCCAACCCCGTGTTGCAGTCAGGAAATTAAATGTTTATACAAACAATGAGACTTGTTGCAGGGATGGAAGACTTAGAGAAATCCAGCACCACAGTGATGGGGAAAGCATTTTACTTTTGTTACATGTCCAGTACACCTCTGTACAAAACAGTCATCTGATAGACAAGCTATTTGGCAACTACTGATAGAAGGGTCAGGAAAAACTTATAAGATTTTAAAGAGTTCGGTCAGACGAAGGATCAGTACAGTGCTGCATTGGTGAAGGCAGGATATATTCAGGAAACACTGTTACTATTCAGTAGTGACCAGCTGACTAAACATCCCTACCTTTGTTTGATTGTGCACAAGCAAATCTTTCAGATAAGTAACCTTCCTCAGACACTTTCTGTCTGAGGTGACCAGGAGTTCTTTATTATCCTGTCATAGTACCTTTCCTTATCTGCAACAAGAAAGGCCCAAGACAAAGATACTTGCTAAACAAAAAGTTCATGCGAAGGGAGTAATTTGATTATTTGTATCGTACAGACTAAAGGGGATGAAAAGATTTTCTATGTCTGTCTCTGGGGAATTCACCACTGTATCCTGGCACTTATTTTGCCACTTAAACTGGGTTTTTCAGTACATGGCAAGCCTAAAGCAGCCAGAATGACTAGAATAACCTCTGAACTTTTTCCTGGACCATGACCTGAAGCAGCTGGGAGGGCCCCATCCAGCCACACTGCCAGCATCATTCTGCTCACCGCCACTCAGTACCATACACTTCACTGCCTACTCCTGAGAAAGTTTTAGGGGTACATGACACCCCTACAGTAAAAAAAAAAAAAGCAGAAAAGTAGAAATAGAAATCAGATCCCAGGTCAACTGTTTTCCATCATTGCTTTATAGTCTTATTTCTTAAAAATAATTTAAAAAAAATCTTGTCTACCTTGAGATTCCACAAACAACAAATACATTTGCAATGATACAATAAGAGAACACCCCCACGTGCTTCCAGAGCTAGAGAGACTGGTAGAGTTCTCCATGGTCTGCGGGATCTTAGCCCTCATTATAGTGAAGCTTAATTACCTTACAAATAATTCATCTACAACCTGCAGCCCCTTGATTCTGAATTGATAGATTATGCAGCCACTAATCAGTTCCAAGTCTGGCCTTTGCTTTTGACATTCAGAGAGTAAACCTACTCCATGCTGGTCCTCTTATTGAGTTTCTCAGATACATTCATACTAAAAAAGAAAATCTCATTCCTTACTAAACACTGATGATTCCTCATATTTCAGGAAAAATTGACTGCACCTTTTAATAAATTTGTTTGCAATGCATCAGTTTAATTTTGCCTATACCCAAGGAAACAGGTTTCTGTTTGATGGGCTATGAGGCACAAGAGATTATTAATCACTGTACATCTTGGTCTGTAGTTAGTTGCAGAGTCATAAATTTGGAAGACAGCACAGTTAATTTCCTGGAAAGTCTGAAAACTTTGTTCTGGGTGATTGCTGACAAAGATACAATAAGAATAAAATAACCCAAGATGGCCAAACCCAATTTAATAGTTTCCATAAAGATCATTTTTATCAGAGCTACAATACCATTCCCTCATTATAACTGTGAGAGTAAAAATTTGCTTTTTTACCCTCGTCAGTTTTTTTTTGACTTATACTCCTACAGCTATATTTAGTTCTCAGACACATGCCTTTAATAAGAAATACCTGTATATCCAAGGGCAAAATTTCACTCAATGATGTTCTTCAGTGAGGCTTAATTTTGGCAGATGATCAAAGGCCATGGCCTTGTCACTCAATGCCTGCTTCAGGTCCCAGTGGATGATGGGTATACTCCTGAAATAAAGCTCTGACTTTCTCCTTCTGTCATAAAGACAGCTGTAGAACCAATCTTTCTTCATTTGTCTTAGTTATAAATATACCTTCTAGCTTATAAAAATAAAACTCCTTTTCATATGTGATTAATGAATCTGCAGATTTTCCTGAAGACATAGTCCATAGCCTTCCAGGGGCCTTTCTACATTAAGTCCTGTTTTGAGTAGTGCTCATGTATATGATATCTACAGTAGCTGGCAGCTAGGTACAGTTTTGTTTGTTTTTATCACTTCCCCACCTAAACACCACCAAACCCTCAAATTAGCCCACCGTCGGGTCCCAGGCTTACAGCACTGGTCTAAGGGCATGAATTCGAGGCAGATGTTGAGAAAGCCTTTGTAGTAGGTGCCCAAAATTCATGGGTATGGTGGACTATCTGGAGCCCATGTCCACTGAACTTCTCCCCTCTGCCTTCTAGCCAGAAGAGAGTGCATTAAAGTGCATAAATTTTGCATGCAATTCCCCTCCTATCGAACAATGATAAGGAAATAAGAATGACTTACAGCTTTCCCTATTATAGCCCAAATAACCTCTATAAACCACATACCTCTCTTTATTTACTACTATTTTGCAAATATTCTGTGAGTTATCAAGTGAATCAAGCCCATATCCTGTTTTGGCACATTTAACTCCATTCAAGTAGGAAAACACTTTAAAAAGTAATCCTTTGCAAACTTGGATTAGGTTAGTGCATGTGGTGAATGCAACAAGTAGGAGGCTTCTATTTTTTAAAAATCCATAGTACGGTCTACATACTTGTGCAAGAGTTACAACAAACTAGGCACCATGTGGTAGGGCATCTGTCACCTTTGAGTGGGTCTTTGAAGGTCTTTGGTTTCATTTGCTGCCCCTTGTGTTACCAAATTCTGTGATTTTTACATTAAACTTAAAGTATCTGACATAGATAGAGAAAGAGAGTTCAGGTACTTTTCTAAAGGATTAAGGTAGATATTTAATTTAATGGATTAAAGTGTTTTATATTAAAAGCTCAAAGATAATATTTCACCCTCACATCTTAGGAAACATTTCTTGCTGTTGGACTTCAAGAAGTCAAACTGTGAGAACTTCATATCAATCCCAGTTGTTTCCTCTTCCTCTTCAGGGGAAATTTGCATAAGTGAAACATTACCATTTGGTTCTTGCCATACCCCAATTAGTCTTTTCCTTATTAGATTCAGCTCTAGCCTCAGGAGACCCTTATTGTTTTCTAAAAACACATTTCACCCAGCTCAATGTAGAGAACACTTCAATCTTTTAAAGCTAAAAACAGAAGACAAAGAACAAGGGAAAGAGCAGTGAAAAGAAAAAAAACTTTGCTGCTCTGTTATTGGGTTTTTTTGTTTGGGGGTTTTATTTGTTTGCTTTGCTGTTGTTTGTTTTTTTTTCTAAATAAAACCATTACCATTCTTGGGTTAACCAGAGGATGCAGTGCTATACTTGCATTTGCTTTGTTTATGGCTGGGAACTGGTGTACAGAATTGACTCCTTTGCATTCAATATTTTACCACTTTAGTGCTCAGCAGCTCAAATAGCCACAGCTCCAGCAGAGAGGCTATGTTTGGTATCATATATCTATATCTATCTATATGTGTTGGTACATGCCGCCAAGTCTGCAAACCTGTGTGTAAGGCCGAAGTAGATTTTCAAGACCTTGGCAGGCAGTGTGAGGCACATGCTTCCAAAGGATGTCCACTCCTGTTGTAGCGAAACTCCATAAACAATACATTCCTTTTTAGCACTCAGCCACAATTCCTGGGACTTTGCTGTCCAGACTGTCAAAGCTGTTTAGCACTCAAATGGTCAGTTTGCCTAGAAGCCCTGCTGCTAACTGTAGCAGCCAAATGAGAGCTGACCTCAATCATGCAAGTGAGTTCTTTGGGAAAGTCTGGCCACAAAGCTTTCACCTAAACTGACTGCTCCTCAGGCAAGCGGTAAATATCTTTTGACATTGTCCTCCTACTTTTGTTTCCTAACATATGCAGTCTGCTTATTTATAGAATGTGTGAGCTTCATATACATCAGGCTAAATCCCTCTGGACAAAGTTTCACTTGATTTTGCACAGTGCATTTAATAGTTTCTCCCAGCTTCTGAGAGCAAAGGCTTGCTTTGCTCCCCTGTCACACAGGGGAGGTCAACAGGACCCAACTAAACCCAAATTCAAGAAGTTTTCTGGAAATAGTAACAACAAACAAGAATAAGAATAGGAGGAAAGGCGATACTTAACAGAGTTTGCGAGCTCTGGATCACCCCCAGGAAGGGGAGAAGTGGTATGATCCTAACACATAGGCAGTGTTCGGTCATGTGAAGGGATTCTATAGTTTGGAAAGGTACGTAGTGTGATCTTGTCCTGCTCAAGGACTAGAAGATGTGCTGGAGTAACTGCACCCCAGGACTGAACAATAGAGCCTATGTCCAAAACACAAGATATTTAATGTTGGAAACAGCTCCTAAGTCCTACCCTTTTTAATGAAAATTCTGTCAACATGCAAATAATAATTAAATACCCAAACCCCCAACAAATGAAAAAATATCCCATGCTACAAATCAGTTTTTTGCCCAGGTTGTTCAGCGGAACTAACAAATAAATCAAATAGACAAAATCAACATGAAAATATATCAACTTCTGTGTAAGGATCGACATACTTTTCGCAGGTGCAAAAAATTGAGCTGAAGTACTTGACTACAGAGAACAGTACTCATCATCATGCAGCCCTCCCATTTCATCAGATGTAGACAGGGAAGAATATTCAATTCTTCTAAGGCCACAGTGCATTCTGGTGAGTACTGAGCTCTCAAGCAGTTCAATTGTCACATAAGTAAGTCTTAACTGGCATTCCCAAACACTTTGAAATCATCTTGTCTGCTGCTGGTACTCCAAAAGGTATGCCTTTGGAGGCAGAAAAAGGAAAAAAAAATATCAAAGATCATTTGCAATTAGATGCAACAAAACCATGCTCAACTGGTATATGTCAGGGGTAAAAATAGCATCAGCCAAAATGGCTAAGGTCTTTTGGTTTGTCAGGAATTGAATGTGTAGCACCAAGTGAGCTATTATTACAGACTCTGATCAGTTAAGCAGACAATCATTTGCCTTGTTATCTTGCTGCCTGCCCATGTGAACAGCATCAAACAACTATTAAAAGGCACCCCACTTTGCCCCCTGAAAACATCTTTGTTAACAAGCTAACCTTTGAGACTAGTGAGAAGACAAGGAAGCATTTACCAGCCACTGTATCAATAAATTATAGAAAAGAAAATTGTAGCTCATTGTCTGTCCCCATGAGGGGAGAAATAAATAATGCAGGCACCGTTCACACCATGCTTATGTTGAGCAGCCCTTTCATGGCTTCTCCCAGCCATGGACAACAGCTGCCAGAAGGTAATTCTCCACTGGAGCTGTTCAATACAGGAGGGACACATATTTGGAAGTCAACCCAAAGCCTTTCTGCCAATAACAGGAGGCTCTGTGACACACAACCCTGAGGGAACACTAAGCACCCCGGTAAGAAGTGCCCTGAAAGTCCACGAGCGTAGGTGGGCAGTGGCATCATATGTCAGGGCTGAAGTGCTCAAACATGATCATTTTTGTTCCCTGGGATTGTGAGGTTTCCCTGAGGTCCTTTGAATGTGTAGGGATGGGGATTCAGTTTTAAGTGGAATATCTTGTAGTAACTCAATTCCCTGATCCTGGTATTTCTCCCTTCTGCGTCACCCAAGAGGCCTTAAATACCTAATTATGCTTCAGCATACAGGTACTCAACCTTGCTACGGGTTTAAATCTTGCTGCCATTTATAACCTAACTTTGTTTTGTCTCGAGCCACATTGCAAAGAAGGAGGAAGGATACACCTGAGCCTGCACCAGGCTCCCTGGGGGTTGCTATCCTACCCAGTCACAGCCTTCACATCATACTAGCAGTTATCTTTTCAGTTAATTGTAGGTATCGTAGCACTTGACAGGACAACCTTACTACCAAGGGATAATTTAATATGACTAAACCGCAATCAAAGTGTTAATAGCCTCAGAATTTAATCTGTGCAGAAGAAGCAGGTTTTATAAAAGGGGAAGACGACCAAGTCTAAGATGAATAATGTTAGTTGTAATATTACAGCTAGTTGTAATAGTATAATTAGTTGTGATATCCAGAATTAAAAATTATGCTGCTTTGAGTTCCAGGATGCGTGCCAAAAAGGAGCTGTTAGTCACAGAGATGAGAAACAGTTACATAGTCCATTATCTCATAAACCACAAGGCCCAGAAATGAATTCTACATGTCACAGGAAAATCGAGACTCCACATTTTACAGTAATACATAGCTTTTAATTTTATCCCTTAAACCAGAGCCTTTCTGATTACTATTATATTGTGCTTTTCCATTTTCATCCTGAACAGGGTTTGGAGATGAATATCTTCAGAAGCCCTCTTGGTTGCTAACCACTACCACCACATCCCAGCACGACCCTGACATCCCAAACTTTTCCTTTCCTCCATCCCTCCATCCTCACCACAACATTGTAGTAAGAAAAAAAAAACAAACCAAAAACCAAACAACAAAACCAAATGACCCAAACCGCACTGAAAAACGGTTTTTTTCCCCCCTGTTTTTTTCATTGCATGGCAAGGATGAAGGATGATAGTTTGGCTTGCCTCTATCAGCAGGTGCTGCTTCCTTGTGGGGTTCAGCAGCCCCTGCTGCTCCCTGGCTTTGCATTCAGGGCCAAACAGTTTAATCTAGTTACACACTTCTAAACCCAAATCATAGAAGGCATTGATAAAGCCAGCCTTCAACATCATAATATATAATCAAGAAGCTATACAAAATAAAAAGTGATGTGACTGACAATCACATTTTTTTTCTACTTCATGACAGCAGCCAGTTTTTACCATGTCATTGTTACTCACATAGGACAAAGACTAAAGCAATTGCTTAAGCTGACAGGCATTTTTTGAAAAATAACTTTGAATGACCTCTATATTAAAAAAAAAGTTATTTTAAAACGATTTCCTGGTTTTAGGCGTTGATAAAGAAAGAAAATGCTTTTTCAACTTGCAATTATCCTTTTCTCCTTCATTTCCTCCTATGTACTTTCATTTCTTCCTCTTCTCTGTGTGCCAAAAATGTGTGCTTGTAAAGGAGGAAAACTGGGGAAGAAAAGATAACTCTCTCCAGGGAAAACAGGCAGGAAGAAGAGAACAGAAGTGAAGTTGTGATTTTTTTTTTTTTAAGGGAAAATCACCTGGGATTGAAATAACTGCAATTGTTGTCGTCTTCTCACACACACTCACATCCACTCCACCCCTTTTTCTTCCTGGTCCTGACTGACTTGCACCTTCTGGCAGACACGTAGGTGCCTGTTTTGGTGCTGAGGGCTGTTGCTTCAGAAGACAAAGTCAGCAGAAATGATGGTCCCAGGAGATGCTTTGTGTGAGGATGAAATAAGCACCAAACCAGGGCTCCGTTGTGTCTTCCCCTTGCACTGCTTCCTCCACACACATAATCATTTTGCCGCAGCAGTGCTGCAGGCTTCCTAACGCTATACTTGCAGGTTTTTTTATGTATTGGGAAAGACGCTACTTAATACATCTGGGGAAGTACTTCCTCGTATACGCACGGGAGCCCTGACACAGAAGCAATTAAACACTCCAGGCTGCACATGCTCACACAATTACCTTTTGTGACTGTCACTAAATAAATGCTGCACTGAGCCAATAAATCTTACAATGGCCTCATTTTCCAAGCAATGATGCCTCAGGCAAGGCCTGTGTGGCCCAGAAAGGAAAAAGGTTAACTTTTTTCTGAAATTCCCTGATGTTGCTTATCTGCTTCTTCTCCCTAACCATTTGCCAGCTTCAGACACCTGTTACAAATATCAGTTTGTCATGCAGTGGTTCCTAGTCTGTCAGCAAACCAAGCAATTAGTATTGCTAACGGATCACTCATTAACTAAACTATTCAATTTCAGGTAACTTAAGACTAATTGTGCATTTAATTTCTATCTACCAAGATCAAATCAGTCAAAAAAAAAAAAAAAAGAAAACCATGATTAAATATCAAAGATTGATAGGTAATAAATGAAAACCTCAATTAAAATCTTATCAGAATGCTAACAAAAAACATGAAGTAAAGCAGAGGAGATTATTTCATATCAGGTCATGCTGATTAGCACTGTGCTTCCTCCCCAGTTCAACCTGGTACTGCTTAAGCACATGGTGAAAAGGCTGAAGTAAATTTTTAGTTATAAGAAAAGCTTTCTCTCTCCCCACATGCTAGAGACGCCCAGCAGGCAGTTCAAAGCCACTTTCAGGGTGAAGAGTGACCATACAGAAGTGGCATTTTCCTGCATGTTTTCCCCTGTGAATTTAGAGATTCAGCTACTGACCTTACTGGCAAGAAGACAATTTTATTGCTGGTTGCTCTTGTTATCTGTGGAGAGGCATCACAGCTGTTAAAGGGGGAGCAGGAGCTAGTTCCCTCTTGTGTGTCATCAGCAGAGGTAAATAACATCTACGCATCTCTGCTGTGCAAACCAGAGGAAGGAGGGCAGAGGTATTAGCATCCTCTACACATCCGTCCCACAGCCCGTCTTTCAGTTGCAGGCGAGGCTGAAGCCAAAGACCTAATGAAGCAGAGAAGAACAGCCACGCTCTAAACATAAAAGGCAAGGCAAGCTTTCATCTTCTGAGAGGTTAAAAATAAACAGTTTAGCTTTCAGCAAAGTGGTCTGATTAGAGGCAAAGAAAACTACACTGATTTCCATGGAAATGGAATATTTTGTTGCTGCTACTTGATCTTGTTGAAATGTATTAAGAACACAAAAGGGTGCAATTTCAATATCTGGAGAGTGCTAGTGTATTTTAAAATTTTAAATTAAATTGATTTCTTTTAAAAGAATGCTGGTTGATTTTAGTTTCTTAATTAGTTCATTACCACTAAAAATGAAGCATGATTTTGTAAGAGTACTGCAGGATATTATAGAAATACATAAGCAGCTGCAACTCGTAACAGAAGAGATGCAGACATAGGTGATATCTGTACAGATAAATCATGACCTAAGATCCAATGTGTCAGACTTCATTTCCTCTGTAAAACTAGGAAAGAAATGTTCTTTAAATCATAAATCTTGCTAAACCTAAACCAGTTACAAAAGAGATACATATTTCAGGGAAGAAGGACCAATCCCTAAATTTTGTTCACTTCTTTTAATATATAGGCATATTTCATCAGAATAATGCCTGCCTACTCTTGCTCCAGAAACAACTCAATTAGTTTGAGTTCTCATCTCATTACTGTGGTTCCTATTTCCATAGGGAGTTTTCTTTGAAATGATCAGTGTCCTATTTCAGCTTAACTGAGATTAGTAACAAAATAATCACACAAAATGGAGCACCGCTGTCATGACCTTCACTGTGATAAATACTAAATACAGGTATGAACCAATGCTTTTTTGCTAGCATTGGTTATCTTTATAGACATGCCCTCCACTGTCTCCAATGCTTAACCAATGGCTCATTTTCAGAGCAAGGCCCATTTAAAATAAGTTTTCTAACAAATAAGTGTTTAAAAACTGCAAATATTTGTTCTTAGTTGAAATAACACATTCTAATGATAACAAAAAAAAATTTCTTCTTCCATGTCCTTAAAGTGAAATTTCAACAGAAAGTTTTTCACTTTGACAGCGTAACCTTCTTTTGACAGAAGTTTTAACTTACTGTAATTTTAGGTAAGAGAAAAGCTTGGTCTTTTAAACAAAAGTCTTCTCTACTTTTTAGATATATGCTTTTCTAAATGCTTGCAAATGGACTATGCACTGGTTCCAGCACTGTAGACCCAGGAAAGAAATTACAGCCAGGAAAGATTTGCCTACAAACCACAGACAACCTGAACCTGATTTAGGACAGATTTCCATTGCAGACTACTCACATTAGATATTGATCAGTATATATAATCATCCATACTGTGGCTCAAAGGGCTATTTACATTTAATCTAATGACCTCATGAAACCAAACTGACTGGTTTTGGTGGGGTTGGGTTTTTTGGTTTTTGTTTTTTTGGGTTTTTTTTTTTTTTTGCATTACACTGAAGACCCAAATACCCTGCTTGGCTAGGGTTTACTATACATTTAACATGAAAGTGTCTATGAAAATATGTAGGCATGGATCCAAAAAGAAGTGCAGGTGCTGAAATACACAGTTTCTGGTGTCTGCTAATTTTCATAGCCCTGACCCAGGTGTTGGAGCTTTTCATTGAACTAATGGAGAAAACCACAAAAGACAGCAGCTATGGAAGCTATGCAGTAAGAAACACTGATGAGGAGAGTAGGACATAAGTCTCATTCCTGGATGTAATTAGGTGGCTATGGCTGATGAAAAATCAGAGAGAGCCTATTAACTGAGAAGCCTGGTGAATACAGCAGTCACCAAGGAGATGGGGGAATTGTTTGCAAACGATGACATGGGTAAGGATATATGCACCCTATTATTGCCATTACAGAATTCTTCCTTTTTTCCCCCATTTTCTCTTCTGTTTACAAACACTTTTTTGCTTTTTCCTAATGATTATTTCCTCAAATAGACCAATACTACACTTTGATATCTAAAAGCTCCTCAGTGTTCGGTGCTTGAAGCCACATGGATCTCTGTGCAAACATAATTGCATTAAGGACTGCACTTAAGAGCAGCAGATCAATGCTAAGGAGAGTTGTTAGGGTGAAATACAGAGACCTTATCCACAGGTGAGAGGAAGAACACCACGTAATAATGACAGAAAGTAAATTGGGTGTATTTTCATTCATTGTGCTCTGCCTGGCAAAAAAAAAAAAAATTGGCATATTCAGTTTACCGCTTCAGTAATTTTGCTTTTAACAATATTCAAATTTGTATTCAATCAACAGACCTTATTAAATGAAGTATTTTTTTGACACCTAGTGGTTTTGACTGCATATGTATCCTCCTGTTCCTGGCCAAATACATTTCTGCTTCACTGCCTGCAGGAAGATCACCTGGGGAGAACAGAGCAGAGCCTGCCAGCCCAACACTTTCCCAAAACAAAGCTTTAGGCATGCATCAGCAACTTTTAGGTACAGTCCTTCTCGTATTATTTTTCCCTTTACATCACCTGTGTAGACCAAGCTGTATTTCAACTAGCTAGTTTGGGCTTCACTGTCCCTTGCACTATGCACTTTGTGCAGCATAACCAAGAGTGCTGCTTGTTCCTGTACAGTTTTTAAAATTGCGGTTGGAAACCCTCATTTCACAGTTGTAATCAAGCTGAAAAGCATTGCCATTTGAAAGATGCTAAACAGAAACCTCCTTGAAACTTAAACAGATAGTCAGGAAAATTATAATGAGGCACTTACACATTATCTCCTGCACATATAGACAGATTAACCATCAAACCATTCCTTTAATATATTGTTTTTTTAAAAGTGAAAACTAAGCCCACGCTTATTTATTCCAAAATAATGATAATTGATTTGGAGCATCCTGAAATTAATTCAAACTCAATAAGGGCCATGGCCTGATGAAGAGATGTACTTTTGCTTGGCAGAAGAATGCAGCTTTCTCAGGAGCTTGCAAAAGCTGTGGATCTGCAGGTGAGAAGTTAATTTCCAACAGCCTGATTCAGCAATAAAGCAGCAAATACAAAATACTCCTCAGACCTTTAAGATAAGCACTTGAGAAGCAATGAAAACAGATTAGCTCTCTTCTCTGTGGGCTCTTTTTTAACAGGAATCTCAAATCCAACCATTTTATCTGGATCAGTCTCTGGTTTTGACTACAGGTTCATGTAGCACAGAGCTACTTACATGTTTATGTAGAATAGCTGGTGGATCAGCAGGCTGAAGTTACCAGTGTGGTGCATGTTTTGAAGGGTGGCACTAACAAGGTCCCATGGAGGTCTGGTTTAGATCTCCCCTGGTTCCCTTCCTCCTATACTGGAGGCAGGAGCAGGCTGAGTGATGGAGGACCTCCTTGGGACACTGGGCTACACTGGCTTTCCCTGCCTTTTCTTCTAGTGTTAGGGAGGCAGGGGAAAATCGACTTCTCATAGCTAGCAAACAGTATCTGTCCCTGCCATCATTACCCTGCCTACTTCCTCAAAAGCAGGAGTGAATTTGGCTTCCTACTTCATACCATTCTCATATAAAAGAAAGATACAAATAAGTAGCATTTCACTTAGCAGGATCACATTTATAAGCCACAAATCAAATCCAACAGACCTTGAACACTTTTTTTGTAGCTTACAGAACACAGCTTTAAACATCCTGTGAATCCTGGTACTGAACTGTTGGATTTTGTTTCCATGGCCTGTAGAAGGCTAATCAGCAAATTATTGTGGCACCGGAGGGGTCTCTCATCTGTCACAATGATGTGCACTGTGCCAACACACATTCCACAGTAAAGAGCACATGCAGCACTTTGTTCACAAACCCCCAGCTTCTGTCAAATTAAACTGTATAAAGTAAATCATAGCACCAAGTTACTGCTGCATCCCTTTGTGAAGGGCTTCCTGTCTTCTGCATACAAGATTGCCTTCATGTCTTATATCCCTGTGTTTTGTCCTCATTACATGTAGCCATTTTACTTTGCTGGCTGCATTACCCTTCCCTTCAAATCCCTTGGTTCCCCTATGTGATGCTTTGTGCTACTCATGAAGATATTGTATGGTAAATATCTTCTCAGTTAGGGCAAAAACTCCCCTTTCTTATACATGATCAGGTTTTCAAAACAGAAATAAAATGAGCTTCTGCATGAAAGACAGAATAGTCTCCATTTGTGAGAAACAGCAATTCTCATGACAAAAAGAAAAGAATAAGAAACTGGTCATAGTCCCTTAAGAGGTGATGAAATGTTTGTCCTTCAGTTAACAGAGGAGGAAATGTGTTTGAAACTCATTACCTGTGAATTTGATAAAACTTTCCAAAGAAGTCCATCACCAGACAAACACTTACTTTCAGGATTAAATCTTATTCAAAAATTGCAAGGTGCTCACGTGCATAGCATTTTAGTAGTCAGTATATGCTAAAGATGCTCCCATTTGAAGTAAAGCAAACAATGATCTGTAGCTCTTTCATTTTTGCGTTATTCTTCACCTTCTGCACAGTACTATTTGTGTTTGGATTCTTCTCTGTGCAAACTGTTTGGCAGTTTAAAGAGAACAGCAGTTGCTACTTAAATGAAAAGGGGCTCTAGCCTGCACAATTGCCTCCCTTTAAATGAAAAAGAATGATGGTATTTGATGAATTTCTCCTTTCAAAGAAGAGGAGCTGAGAGTCTCAGCTGATGTGGCTCTTCTGACGCAGTAAAGCTGTGCTGACATACCTGCCTGAGTCACCTCCAGCACTTTACTGCTGGTTTCACGAAGATTATGCCACTGTTGGCTATTCTGTGTGCGGAAACAACACAGCTCTTGGTGTAGGCAGGTAGAACTGCAATTGCTTTTGTCCCTGCAGTTGTGGTTGCTCATTTTTTCCTGCAATTACTGTTACAGAGAAGGACAGGGATGAATCTCATGATATCTCACAGGAGAGCTTTCCTGAATCTACCTGACAATCAAAAGAGAGATTTATAGCTGCCTGGCACTAGTCAGGATCCTGTACTGCAGTGACAAGCAGTGTGGCTGAGCTACAGATAAGAGGAATGTTTGTTTAGCCATCTGCAACTTCAAAGCACTCAGCCTAGTGAGAAGGGGCCAGTACACATTCGGTAGTCACTTGAGGTAGGAGCAAGATCCACTTCAGGAGCACACAGGAAATTTTGGTTTTAAGAAGTGACTGGAAATTTTACAAAGACCCCATGCTCTACACTGCCTAAAACGTCCGTGAGATGCATGAAGGTCAGGTAACAGAGACACCATGTGATGGAGAGACAAGGAGAGGACAGGTGATACCCTGCTGCCAGCTAGGGCAAGCAGAGGAAAATCCACTGAAAAACCAGCATCATCTCCAAATGAACATGTGTGGAAAACGGGCAGTTCAGTCCTTGCAGCCTTCCCTATGCTGAAACACTGCATCGAGACCAGAGATGATGACTCTGTCTGGGTACTCTTTTTCCCACACCAATCTCATCAGCATGTTTAAAATTATGGTGAAACCTCCAAAGGACAGTTGGAAAATTTATCTTGGAAAAGCAATATTTTTCAGGGATTGCAGATAATTTAGCTGAGCTATGGTTGAGATTGCTTTTAAGAGGAGCTTATGGTATGTGAAATGCAGGTTGTGGAGCACATGTGATGGCAGAAACACATTGCAATACTGACTCTGCTCTCTGTAATTGCATAAGCATCTTCTCAAAAGGATGGGGAGAAATATCCCAGAAAATTGGCTGTCTAAAATTGGAACCACTGTCAGAAAATAAAGTGGGAAACCTCCCCCATGGAAACTAGAGAAGGCAGAGTCAGGAATGCTGGAGTAGGGAAAAAATAGAGAATGATGAGAAAGCCAGATAAATGGTAGGAGAAGAATACTTTTGTAAAACAATCTGCTGCAAGGAACACGAAAATCATGTTGGCTCTTGGAAGAGAGGAATTCCACTCAAAGCTGCTTTTCTCAGGAAAGGGATTATCTTGGTTTGGTTCCCTACCCGCTTTTAAATACACAAAGGAATTTAATTAAGCATTGCTACTTAATTCCTAATTGCTGAGGCTATTCTTGGAGGCTCCCAAGACATTTCAGACTCTGCAGTGTGGATTTCTCAATTAACAGTAAGATATGGCAAACAGTGAGGTCTGGGACTCAGCGCTCTGGCCAAATAGCAAGTCTATCAGTTTATGAAACATTGACATAAGTCTGCTGAGATGGAACCAGCTAAAGGATTTGTTTTACCTGTTCTATTCCTGCACATTCGCATGGAGTTTTCCATGGGGTATGGGCACAGTCTTTGCTTGCTCTATGCCACAAGCCAAGCTGCAGTCCTGTTGCGTGCTGTGCTCTGGAGAGACCACATTTCACAGGCTATGAGTCCCTCACAGCTCAGCCTGAAAGTGGTAGGGCACACTCAGCCAGCTGATAGGTTAAGAGATTTCAGATCCTGTGACAGAAAAAGGCACTGTATTGTTAATTAAAATTAGTTTGGCCCAGAATGCATGTTTATGATCTGCTCAGAATCCAAAAAAAGCTGATGTGTTCAGGGCACCACTGGTCCGTTCCTGGGACTTGCAAGCCTACATCTTAATACATAAGTGCAGATGATTTTTCTGCAGGTGTGACTTCAAAGTGAAGAAAGTTGACAGTGAAAGAGTTCTTAGGGCTTGTTAAAACAGCCCAGCATTGAAATTACATGAAGAAGGAGAAACAAAGAAAAACAATTAAACCCCGTTTAGACTTGTTGCAATCTTTTGCATTTATCTACTTGAAAATTCTGTCATGTGAGCAACACAAAGTGACTATAGATCTGAGATGAGCAAAATAATAAAATATTACTACAGCAAGACACAAGTCTTGCCCTCCTTCCCCTGACTCACCATCTTTGACTGCTCTTCTGACTCACAGATATATAATTTGTCAACACAATTTTTAACTTTTGGGCTCCAGATAGGATAAAAATACTCAGGTCAGGCATTTTACCACATCTGATGCCTTCTGCCACAGCCTTGACTCTCCTTGGGCAGTGCGTCCCTTGGGGGATGAGGCTAAGTGTGGAGATGTCCTACCACACAACCAAGTAGGGTAAGCAGACTATTTGTGTCCGAGTACCACAATGCATTGAGGGGCCTGTTGCCCAAACCACTTCACAGCAGTGTGGTGAACAGGTAACTGAAGCCAAAGGCAAGCTCAGAACAGAAGAAAGGTCCCTGAGATTTATCTGCAAGCTGATGATCCTATGTAACTTGTCTCAGTGTTGTGTGCTTCAGTTAAGTGGAGCCGGGGGGGTGACACTCTCTGGATGTCTCACTTTGCACCCCTGCTACTGCTCAGCCATAGTGCTCAAAGGCAGAAACATTAATGCTACCCAAAGGGACCACTGTAGGTTCTCTATCTTTATTACAGTCTCACTAGTGGGTGTCTTTATTTTTGTGAGCTGCTGGACTATACTTGCTGAGCCATCTTCTACCTCCTTTCTCATCCAAAATGGCCTGACAACCCGAAACAAACATTTGGAATTGAAATTTTTGCTTGAATGTGAGACTTGTTACAAGGTAGTAATAAGGGATGGAGAGTGTTAGACGGCTACAGGTATCACTACAAGCCCTTCTGATAAAAACAGACTCAGACCAGTGTATCACATTTAAAACATGTATGTGTATTAATAGCTTGGAACTCTTCTGGGATTTGGCAGGAGATCTAAATTTGTATTAATGTCTTTTTATTGCCTTGCTGATAAAAAACAGCAACCATTAAGCACAGTACTAAGTTGACATGAATTCTTACTAGACATACTGTAATTGCTATTCCAAAAGGAACGAAGTGTGGAGACTACAACTATAGGAAAAGCAAAGAGAAGCTGTTGCGGAGATTTAAAGCAAACAATACCTGCATTACGTCCTCTCCCCTCCAGATGGCTCATGGCCGAATGGCTTTCTCCTATGGCTTTTTTTGGTTTTATTTGATCTGAGTAATGTATTGATTTCTTTATGGCATGATGTGATGAAATACTAACTGATGTTAGGTTTCACTAATGTACAGCCCCTTTGAGCCAATATCAATTTTGTCTATGATGGTTTTGCAAGGGCAGATGTCAGCTGAGGGACTTTCCTCTTAGCTCTGTCACAACCTCTTGAGTTTTCAGGTCAATCATAAATAAATATCAGGCATTTACATTTCAAGTAACAAGCCAGATTCTGAAGGAGTCTCTTGTCCCATGAAGAGCAATTTTTACTTAAATGATATTTCAATTAAAACCAATCAAGAATGAACTGATCCAGTCCTTGAATATGAATAGGATAGATGTAAATGTTGAGAGTGCACTTGTTGTTTTCCAGATATTGGAAACACGCACCGTTCTATTTATGCACAACTCATACCCCACGGCTACTTTCATCCAACCATTTACCCTACCTTTGGCTTCATTTGAGACTGAGTTTTCTCATGAACCCAATCTATCCAGAGGCCAGCAGGCTAACCTTTTTCAGCACAATAACCTGCCATATAGCCCTGCTCAAAGGAAAGAACATATCACACATGGTGATCTGAACAGGCTGGACCACTGGGCTAGGATCAATGGCATGAGGTTTAACAAAGCCAAATGCTGGGTCCTGCACTTGGGGCACAACAACCCTGTGCAGTGCTGCAGATTAGAAGTCTGGCTGGAAAGCTGCATGGAGGAGAGGGACCTGGGGTGTTGGTCGACAGCAACTGAACGNCTATAACTACCTGAAAGGAGGTTGTAGAGACGAGGGTGCTAGCCTCTTCTCCCAAGTGACAGGGGACAGGACAAGATGGAATGGCCTCAAACTCCACCAGGGGAGGTTTAGGCTGGACATCAGGAAAAAAAATTCACAGAAAAGGCCATTGGGCAGTGGCACAGGCTGCCCAGGGAGGTGGTTGATTCATCTTCCCTGGAGGTGTTTAAGGTGCGGGTGGACGAGGTGCTGAGGGTTATGGTTTAGTGTTTGATAGGAATGGTTGGACTTGATGATCCAGTGGGTCTTTTTCAACCTAGTGATTCTGTGATTCTATGGTACATTTCAGCTGGCTGACCTTCCTTGTTAACCCCAATTCTCTGCTTTCTAGGATAACACTGGCTAATCTGCAGAATGATGGTCATGGTGTTTCTTCCTTTCTGGACTCATTCTCCACTTTTGGGCAAGAAGAGACTACAGCTTAGGAGTCCATGGGAGAGGGTCTGCTGTTGTAACAAACCCTCACAGGCCCTGAGAAGGGAGGCTCTGCTTCCCAGAGCCCAGCCAGGAGGACAACACACCCCAGGGGCATTTTTGGCATATTACTGTTATCACAGGACAGGGCTACATTGTCAGCTCATTGGTAACTGCAAACCATTTCCTTGGAAGGATGTCAGCCCAGGATCAGAAATCACAAATAAATTTCCACATATTGTCTGCAGCAATGTGAATTTGAACTTGCTTGTCTGATGAACTAGGTGAAGCTATTATTTTTAAACTACAGGACAGACTATTCTGTGAAAATCTCTAATTACTATTATTATTGTGTGTCACTGAGTCTGATTGGGCTCTCACACTTCCCTGTAGTCTTAGCTAAACCCACCTAAATTCCTTTATATGAGATGGTTTTCCCACAAAGAACCTGACAGATCATCCCTAATAATCCGCAAAGGTATTAACACACCTGGTCCTTCCCTTTTCTTTCGTTTTGGTTTATATTTTGGCTCAAACTATGACCCAAAGCAAACTGAAGTCTCTCTTGCTTCTGCCTCTGATGAAGCAGAAGTCACCCCTTTACAGGTAGGGCTCAGAAAGGGTACTAGATATGGGCAGGGAGGAAATGCTGCTGAGCTCTTTAGCTGGGCTGTCAACAGTGCCATCAATCCCCACTAAATCTTCACCATTTTTTGCAACTGACAACTACTTCCCACCATTTCTCTATATTTATATTGGGTTAACTAAGTACATTCATGAAGCACATCTGGCACTCAGCCAAATCGGAGCCTTGGACTCGCATGCAATTTCAGATGCAAAATACTGTTATTTCCACTGGGAGTGATCCAAAAGTAGCTCCAGCAAAGCTGGCCTCAAGTATTTGCACTGTGGCTGGTTAGGAAGTCATTACATGATGCTTTCTGTTCCAGAACCATGAATCTGAAGCCTCCAGCTAATCACTACAATGTTTTGTACCAGAATCATATGACACAGAAGAAGCCGTTGGTCCAGTGAGATACTACAGGATGGAGTAAGGGTACATCAGGCCCAGTAGTTACCCTTTATTTGGCAAATGCTCTCATTCTCCTTGCATCACTAATCTCTAAATCAGTCTAGGAAGACAGAGCATTGAGCACACTGCTTGCAACTCCTACGGCCTTCCCAGAGAGGATAGTCAGAGGATATACTCAGAAATAGTCCTCTAAGGACAGCTGGAGTAAGAACATTTGTCCTTCCCTCTACACGTAGGTTTGAGAAATTAAATATATCAAAATTAAGTCTCAAGCGTAGGGAGAAAAATCTACACAATTAAGTCTGCATTTTCCTATGTTTTCTCCCCTCCTCCTCTCTCATTACTCAGCCCCAAAATGTCATGGAAACAACTTCTTTTTCCACAGCCATGCTTACTAGGTAAGACATTTGAAGCTGAAGCATTAAAAAGAAGAATGAAGCAGTGTGACTGACCTTGATCCTAGGCTTAAACTATCCTAAAATTAAATGCCAGTTCTCTAAGAGACCTGAAAGGCATTACTTGGGATCTGGGAAGTTAAAAGGAAATACGGTAACTTTCTATTTCTCTTGCAAATTGAGAGGATTAAAAAGCTAGGGATTTTAATTTTTTCAGGTCTTTAGTAATGTCTTTCTTCATCATGAAGATCTGGCAAGATTAGGTGACTAATTTGCTTACTGATGTGAGAAATGTTTAAGTTTTGAGGATTTTCCTTGTCCTTACCTGAACTCTCACTGAAGAGGAATTTTTTAACTGAGTAATGATTGATTCAAAACCAAGTTATAGGTCTCGAGGGAATGACATTTAGGCTTTAATTCTCAACAGTCACATCTAATTCCTCAGTGAAAGATGCCACAACACGAAAAGAAGGACACTAGTTACTTAGGTGGGGAAAAAAGCCAAAAATTTTTTCAGAAAGAACAGCGTATTAAAAAAGTGGTTAAAACAGCCAACATGTTATAAAGCAGAAATAAAACTAGTGGCTAAGAAAAGAGAAGAAAATAACAAAGTCATAGATCTGTGGGATTCATTTCTCTGATAGATTTTCTCTTTCCATCCACTGCAATTAATTTTGGGTGAAAAGGTTTGCATCAGGCTTATTTCTCTTTATTCCTGAGAGTCTTCAAGTTATAAGGTTGGGTAATGATCACCAGCCCCAAAGAGGCTTTAGCACAGTGGTGAGAGCCTTCTTTGGGAATGCAGCATGATTTCAATCACTAGCTTGACTGGTTTGAATCTGCAGAGATTACTTAGAGTCAGAGACCTGGAACGTCTCAGAGATTTCTTGATAGCTTCTTCAGCTTCATTCAGGTTGAGATCACTTGTTTTATGATATTTTCCATGGAAAGTCTAACTACAGGTAACATTTTGAAAGCCATGGAAGATGTCTGAGATCAAGCAATATCTTTCTCTCTCACATCATGTACCAGCATCTACACTGAGCAGGAAACTAATGACCCTTCCTAGATAATAGCTCCTGTAGAGAGGAAGTAATTAGTCATAATCTCTAATATCACAAATGCAATAATTTCAGTAAGAAATTGAATATAGAATATTTCTCCGAAGCATTTCCCTGTAATATAACCTAAGGTACTGAACTGGCTTCTAGGTGTTTCTTAGCTTGTTACCGTGTGCATGATGAATGAACCACCAGGCAAGTGACAGCTGCTTTGTTGTATGGCTAAGAGTACTGCTACTGCTCTCTTCTCCAGCACTGTTTACTGGATCTCTTTCAACCATATTCTTGAAAAGCACATCAAAATTAGTTTGATGCAATGCAGGTAAAACTTTTGGAAGTACTGCAGTGATGTCAGGAGGCCAGCAGTCAGTTTCAAAACAGATTTGGGCAGGCATCCAAGGGGATATTTAGGTGCCAAAAACCCATTTGGTGGAAGCCGTAGGCAAAGATCACAGTGCCTGAGGCTGCGAGTGCAGTGATAGCCTCAAGCACTTGCAAGGCTCCCAAGGGTCACAGACGTGGGCTAACTCTGTTGATGCGATATTCGCAGCAAGCAGTGTCACAGCTTGGTGGATGGACTGATCACATAAGAAACCAAGGACAATTTTGCATTATTCCTCTCTCAATAAGACTTTCATCCCACCCCAAATGCTCACTCTGCTAAGATGAATCACACTTCCATTCCTTCTCTATTGTTGTCAGAACTCATTTCCCCTATTGTTCTTCTGTAAATTAGGGTAATTCATTCAGAAATGAAATTCAGCCCTATACAAAGGCCTTGGCAAACCTAAACGCTGTTGAAGAGAGCATGGGGGATGCCAGCCCTCCTAAAAAGGGAATTTCACTGTAACTTACTTTGGCCAAGTTTCATAATTAGTTTTGAAGTGGTCTCTTTAAAAACACTGTCTTTGTGCTTTATTCTGACTTAATTATAAATACATATGTAAAGCTTATTCTTTATTTCCTCCCTTTCCTTGCTTATTTTCTTCTAATTGTTAATAATTTTAATTAATATCAGGTGTTAATTGCAGACTGAAATTAAAGATGAAGAAGAAATTGAGGTAAATATCAAAAAAAGCACAACACTGTTGGATATGCACAAGGACAATTACTTGCACAGCCATCTTATCAGGGCTTTGGTTAATTTATAAAAAAGTTTTAAAACTACTTTCTATGTCCTCCTACTGATATATATTACTTTTAACAATATATACATGCCAGTCTGTTTTCTTTCGTTCCAAAGAAATCTGTTTTACTCAGGCATACCTTGTTCAGAACAGCTCATAGTCAGATCCAAAGCACACTCAGAACTTAAAACCTAGTCTACATTTTCACTTTCAATATTCATTTTGCAAAAATTTTATCTGTAAGTGACACTATTCATACCAAATAAAAAACTTCTAAAATCTTGACCTAACGGATGTCAGTTATCTGTATGTACGTCCATATGTACAGTTATGTAGATGTTGTATGAACCTATGGGCATAGTAATGCTTTCCACTGATTATATCCCAAAACCAACGTATTTATTGGAACACGTAAGTATAAAAGCAAAGAAAACAGAATTACAGAACTTTATCTCACAAAGCAAAATCTTTGTGAAGTTTGAGAGCAATTATGACTTTCATCCAGGGAAGCCTCAGGCACACAGGTTATCTTGGATAAGGAAGGGAGGCAGGTGGTTTCTCTAAAGACCAGCTGTAATGTCCAGTCCTCTTTCCCAACAGCAACAATTCCATATCACTTAGTCAGAGGTCGGAAGAAGCAGGTAAACAACTTAGCAAAACAAAAATCCCTGAGGCTTCCTGGGACATACGGATGTCAGTAGGTAAGCATTTCTAAACAGAAAAGGAGACATTTCAGCACTTGGTACAGGGGCAAGATAGTACCCAGGGCTGCCCGAGAGCCTACAGAGAAAGGACAATGGCAGCACCAGTGATCTCTAACACCTTCTCTTCTGCCTAGGGACTAAACGTAATTTCAGCCTCTGAAATCTTAACCACCAAGGATAAGGAGGTTGCCAGTCTGTGGCAGTAAGAGCTACAACCTCTTAAGCTGCTGCAGCTAAATGCTCAGCTGGGTTTAGTAGCACATCTCAGCCATCAACCCCCACCAACCAAAGTCCTGTACATGTACACAGCAGAAATCAATGCAACAGAAAAGTGGAGCAGACAGCTTGATGGGGAAATCTATCTAATTTTCCCAGCCTAACCTGCCAGAGCTTGTGAATTGGAGCACTCCCTCTTTGTCCTCAACGTGTTGGCTGGCCAAGCATATCTTTATTCAACGGGTGCTGCTCAGGATAAGTCTGTCAGGTGTACCCTGGAGCCCTGCACACCGTGTTGGGTTCAGGTGGGACTTGTCCAGCCATGGAGATGCAGAAAGATACTTGCTTCTCCCTACATACCAGAGAGGATTGGAAGAATGGCCAAGGGCTGACACTCACTTTGACAATTGCCATTAATGCAGAGGGATAAAGCCTATGGCAGGTGAAGATATATCTTTAGTTAATAAAGAAAATAAACACACATCTGGTAGATCATAACATGTCCTATTTCTGCTCAGCACTGACCTATGAAGTGCATCAATATTTATAAGACCTTTGTCCACACTGAATTTGAAATATATGGTCATCTCCATTTTATAGCTTCATGTGTGCCTCTAGTGCCTTATGTCACACTGACTTTACTAGTAATGACACTTAAAAGAACTAAGACTCCTATATTATTTCCTGCAGGTCAGATTTTCTCACAATAACATCTAATTATGCCCTCGTCTACAGTCTAAATCCTTTTAATTCCCCTTTGCAATCTGCCTAGTTTTCCTTCTCCGTCTATTTTCCTCCATATAGTGCCACAAAACAAACATGCATAAGTCCCAACCTGAGAAACATTTAGGTGCTTCCAGACAGTGCTGAAAAATTTCCCAGCACAGAGACTGAAGTGTAGTGCAAGTCAGCAAGTCAGCACTTTCACAGCTCCCTGGAAAAAGTGGTCTGCAATGCTGAGACTTAGGGACTTTCAAACATTCAGTCATCCTTTAACATCTGGCATTTTCATTTGTGTTAGACAAATGTTCCTGCATAGTAAATTCAGACATAGACCACAGGGAAATTACATGTCTCTTTAGACCCCTCTTTCTCTATCATTGAATTTCCAGTGAAAAATTAATTGCTTCCCATTTTCCAGCATAGTTTCTTCATAATTTGTATGTATTTTCTGTTCTTTTTTTTTTTTTTTTTTTAGTTACATCCTCGTTTGTGTTACTCAGCATCAATATCAACTTGCTTTTTACTATGTTTTTTTCCCAATTAATGAAGAGCCTTTATTAAAATAAAAGTGAAGATCAATCCAACAGCAACTCGTTTCCTGGTCTTACTTCCCAGTCCATCAAAACTCTCAATCCCAAGGAGAAATAGAACAATAAATTGTTGGGTAATCCCTCAGGAAACGTTTGTTTGATTTAACTGCAATATTTCAAAAGCTTTTCCAATTTTAGCCCTCAAAAAGAGCCTCAGGAGGAACACTGCTGCTCGCAGCCTCAATGCTTCATTTTTCTAAAGAAGTCCTTGTCTGCCCATTAGATTCTCACTTCATATTGGTTTGGTCCCTGATTACCTATTCGTAGCCAGTGGCCTCTCCTTTCCCTCTTCATTTCATGTAAAACAGTAGATCATTTACACCCCACAGCCCCTTTACTACCTCCTTGAAACAGTAAAGAGATAGGACAAAATAAGGTTTTTGGAGGCAGTCCGAACGGCCATGGATGTACCAGATCAGGTGTTCTATGCACAGCCCCACAGCTCTGACAGCCATTCAGAACATGATGATGAAACTCCCTCTTTTGCTCACCCTTTTTTCACTCTGCCTTTTCACTGCTCAAACTTTCTGCTTTCTTATTCCTCTGCCAACTTTCCTCAGTTCCCAGCACTTGTTTTCTCTTTCAACTCTTACATACTTCCCTGTGGAATGTTACTCCACTCTCTTGTGCATTTTCTTCCTCAGGGTTTAGTTTGTGTTCCTCCTCCAACCCCTTTAATTTCCATTTTTCCAAAAGGAACCAAGACCTGTTCTGCTTTAATTACTGCTCCAATTAGCATCCTCCAGCCTTCTTCCAACCCTTTTCATTTGCACTGCTTCCTTCCAGTGGACCTGTCCCACTCACTTTTATAATTTCCTAAAATTTACTTTCTTAAATGTAGTACTATGTGCATAATTCATCCATAAAATTAATTTGTTTCCTACTCATAAAATCTTCTCTAGCATTTTTTTTTCACACACCTGTTGTTATTTTTTCCTTCCTGGTAGCCATATACATAAAAATATAAATGTAGGACATGGAAGCAGAAGATAGCAGATCAAGCTTCAAACCCACGTTACCCTCTTCTTACAGAGACTTCCCCTTCTTCTCAGAACCAAATACTGTTCATCTAATTCAACAGAGCTGACATTTCTAAGCAAAATAAAGCAGACATTGCTTTACAGCAAAATATAAATCAGAGCCAGATCATAAGCTGATGTATATCAGAACAGATCTATTGTCTTAAAATAAAATGCATCACTTCTGAGGAAAAAAAAAATCTAATTTTTCAAAGATCACTGGAGATGCACAGATATAACACAACCAAGAATCAAGTCTACCTTTAAATCTGTTGGATATTTTTTTGGTTTTCTTTCTCATAAACTTAGGAGCTAATTAACTTACCACATAATTTTTTGAGCCATTAATAGTGTGGAGTCTAATTTAGAAGCAGAGCTAATCCACAGGAAAAACAAGCGGCACAGATGACAAAATTATCACACCTTCCCTAGTACTGGCAAGCAGAATAAGAGCTGAATGCTTGCACATGTGGCTTACTTGTATTAGTGTGAAAAACAGTGCTTTGGGGAAAAAACTCCATATTTTATTATTCAAATTAGATTCCATTTTCTTGTCGGTTCATGACACGACACCTATTTTTGTGAGTCTTTCCTGTCAGGAATGAAATGTGCTCAGATGTATCTTTGCTACGGTTTGTTTTTCAAAATATCACAGGACAAACAGTGATGAATAACATCTGTGCAAATGTGTTGCTTTCATATGTGCTTACTTCACAGTAAGTGAGAAAAGAGAGAAAACCAAACCAGACAGAAAATATACAAAGCATGACTACTTGTACCTCACATGCAGAGTTTCATACAGCAGAGATATATCCTCAGGCTCATTGCTGCTCCTACAATACAAATGAGAAATATATGAAGTACCTCGTAAACCAGATTGTTGGATTTTATTGCAAGAAATCCATCAGCCACCATATTACCATGCAAATCGTCTTATTGCATTGTCTGACAACAGCATTAGCAATTAAAAGAAAGTAAAAAAAAAAAAATAAAACACCTAACAACCAAATAACTACCCAAAACCAATAAATTCTTTCTTTCCCATGTGCCACCAGCACATTAACAGTAGCTGGAGTTTTTCTGCAGGGGGCTGCCAAGGTGAGAATGGACTGCCCACCCATCTCCCCTGCTCAGCAAAACAAGTTGTGAATTGCTGCATATATATTCTTTTTCCATGAGAGATCAATGCAGGCAATGAGGACTAAAAGATATTAAAAAAATCTCAACAATGTGAGAATCGGGACATTTCCATAAAATAAAGGTGCTGAGTTATGTATCTACTTGGTCTTTGACATGTTCCTGAATTAGTGAGACAAAACCCTCCCACTTTTTTTTGCCCCATGGCCCTTGAAAGGGGCTTGTCAGCCCACATCTGGGCAGCAGAAGAGAGTTGCAGCTTGTGAGTGGAATATGTTGGAAAATATTAGAAAATAGTATTCATTTTTATTCATAGAAAATGCAATTTCCCCAAAAATGTAATTTCCTGATGAAAAATTTCAAGTAATTTCCTCCAGCACAAGATTTCCTAAAAGAGATTTCTTCTGAATTCTGTATTTAAATCAGAATTAGTCAGCTCCAAGTACCTTCAGAGATAAAGGCTATTCGTGGTCTTTTCTTCATCCTTCTATCCAGAAGTCTTAATAACTTCTCTCCTTTTTAAAAGTAAGGTAAAGAATACTTCTCAGCAGTAAACCCCATCACTTAAATATTGCATAAAACATCATCCCTAAGGATCCTCTGCCTTTTAAAAAAAAGTTACTGTATTACTTTTTCATGTTTTTTAATTTTGCTGTCCTCTGCCACTCTTTGAAGAACCTGAAAGAATATGGATAAATTGCAGTCTAAAGAAAGAAGCTTTTAATTTCATTTAATCTCATTGTTCAAGGTGAGACAACAAGTAAATCCTGTACTATTTCCCTCTTTCCATACTGTAAAATCAGCTAAGAAGTGGGGTTCACTTACAGGAACAGAGCTTGTAGTGCTGAAGTGTCTATGTCAACTACAATTGGTAACAAGAAGTGGTGGACGTATAAACACCATGGGAAATATCCCACTAGCTGCACTGACAACCTGTTCTTATGTCTTGCCCAAAGTAAATTCTGCATCGATCTCCCTGCTACTCTAGTATCTTAAACCTTGCAATCTGGTGCATGTATCTTCACTGCAGTGGTACAGGTCACTGAAGTTATACTCTCACTGTTTTACAGATGAAAGGGAGGTGTACCAGCAATTATCTGCTTCATGCTTTTGAAAATCAAAGAATCATAGAATGGTTTGGATTGGAAGGGACATTAAGATCACCCAGTTCCAACCACCTTGCCATGGGCAGGGACACCTCCCACCATACCAGGCTGCTCAAGGTGCCATCCAACCTGGCCTTAAATATTTCCAGGGATGGGGCATTCACAGCTTCCCTAGGCAACCTGTGCTAGCTTCTCACCGCCTCCATTGTAGAGAATTTCTTCCTAATGTTTAAACTAAATCTTTCCCCCTTCCAATTTAAAGCCACTCCTCCTTGTCCTCTCACTACAAGCCTTTGTAAACAGTCCATTCCCAGCTTTCTTGTAGTCCTCTTCAGGTTACTGTAAAGGTCTCCCCAGAGCCTTCTCTTCTGCAGGCTGAACACCAACCCTTTCAGCCGTTCCAACAGTTCCATATACTTCTTATGTTGAGGATTCCAGAACTGGACACAGTACTCCCTGTGGGGTCTCACAAGAGTGGGGTAAAGGGGCAGAATCACCTCCCTTGACCTGCTGACCATGCTTATTTTGATGCAGCCCAGGACACGCTTGGCCTTCTGGGCTGTGATCATGCATTGCCAGCTCATGTCAAGCTTCTCATCAACCAGCACCTCCAAGACCTTCTCTGCAGGGCTGCTCCACATCATTCCACATCCTGTATTGAAACCACAGACTGCCCAAACCCGGGTGTCGAACCAGCAGTTGGCCTTGTTGAATCTCACGATGTTCACACAGACCCACTTCTGCAGCTCATCCAGGTCCCTCTGGATGACATCCCATCCTTCTGGCATGACAACCGCACCGCTCAGGTTGGTGTCATTTGCAAACCTGCTGAGAGTACACTCAACCTCACTATCTATATCATCAATGAAAATATTAAATAGCATAGGTCCACCAAGACACCACCCCTCTTATCCCACCTTCTTCCTCCTCCTGCAAACAGTCCTGGCCACAAATCTGTGGAACAGGTGTATATTATGTTCCTCAGGCCTCAACGGGTAGCACCAGTCTTCTTACAGAGGCAAGACTAGGAGAATAACTGGCCCTTGTAAAATTTATGTCCTTCCTCTGATCCAACTCTCTGAGCACACATCCCAGACAAGTGTGCCATTGGCAAAGCTGTGGTGTGGCTGCCACCTCCACCAAACACCATCTTGGCAGCTTTTTTGCCTTCCTGTGATCAAAATGGTAGCATTCCCCTGCTCGTGCCCCATTTGATATGCTGTATGTAGAGACTTTTAAGTATTTTCTGTTTGCCAATTCCTTCAGTTCTGTATAAACAGGAAATAGGTTTTTAATCAATGGTGATGCATAAACATAAGCAAGAGAAGCAAAAATGTCTTGCTGCCCCTTTTGAGTGCCTATGGAGCTAAAGACCATATAGAGAAGCTTGACTATCAAGTGCACTGTAGGGTCAAGCAGTATTTTGAATTTACCCTTTCAGCAGTGGCGGGAAGATGAAAGACAATGTTATAATGCATAAGTTATAAAAATGTTAAATGGCGCATAAACAAATCTGATGCTAGGTTTGACCTGTAGGGGAGAGGAAAAGCTGGATATACTGCATGCTGTATATCTTCTAGGAGACAAATGAACTGGTGATTGGAAACCTATTCATATACTTCAAAGGCTTCTGCCATTCACTAAATGGTAGGTAATAAACCTTATTGGATTTCATATTTTGTGAGAAATGAGTCTTTCATGGCTTTGTCCCTTTAATGGGTATTCATTTAGGAAAGTACTATCCAGACTTCATTGCATCAGGATGAATAAAAGATTTTAAATGAATCTTAATGCTCTCAAAATGTTAGAGTCAGGGACTCAAGCTAAATTCACATATAGAACTAGAATTTTTCATAAGCTTTTTAATGTACAGAAGGAGAACATTAGGGATAGATTTTTTTTTTTAAATTTTAACAAGCCTTAAGTCTCTTTTCTTCTTTGATTTACATAGGTGGCCCCCTTCACCTCTCCTCAGTTTTCCTTGTTTTCCAATTTTTCTTAAATCTCCTTACTCTCCTTATCCTTTCCCTCACTCCTCTTCCCTTCTGGACAATATAGTAGTTCCCACAATGAACATAGAGTTTTCTTCCCCTCCCGTTTCAGACATTTCTCTCTGGACCTCATCGTTTCTGTATTTTCATGTATTTCCCCACACAGGCCTTTTATCAACACAGCTGGGAATAAGAAAATAACATGGTCTTGTTTTCTGGTGTTATTGTTCCTGAACAGTGGAAATACCATAAAAGCAAGAAAAACCTTCTTAATCTCTGCTTTCTGAGGCTCACAACTAACTTCCCTGAAGCAAATCAAACTGCTTATCTCAAGATTTCACACAGATCTAAAGACGCCATCTGATCTAATACTGCTAACTGTAACAGCACTCAGCGTCCAGCATTTATTTGTGTTTCTTACAAGCAATCTCATTTTTCATAGGTATGTTTTACATAGGTAGCTACTTTCTGCACGTCTGTCTCCATGTGCCTGTGATCCTCGGAAAGACAAGGTAACCAACACGGATGCATCTTCTCCAGATGGTGTCAGCTCCTCTTATACTATGTTGTTTTCTTCCTTCTAACCCGATGCCATTTGTAATTCATTCTCCATTCCTCTCACTGCAGAAAATTCAATCACTCATGATGACAACAACTCCAGCTTTCTCATATGCGTACAGCTAACCTCAGGGAGCAGATCATGGAAGATAAATCAGCCAGTATTTCTGAGACGCAGAATCTAGGATAATGTACAGCTGAGGAAAGTAGAGTCTTTCCATTAATTTCAATTTCTCAGGCCTGCCATGTAATCTTAAAATATGTCAAGTAACTATGTCATGACTTAATCAGAGGTGGACATGCACGGCTCCTGGTAGAACTGAGACTAGCTGCAGAAAAATGTTTGAACATGTGCAATGTCCCTAGGATTTCATCATACAATATGGCATTTTTTATGTTTCAAGACACTGGGTATGCAATTTAGTTAGTAAGGTGTAGCAAGTTACCATCTGCTAGATGAGCCATAGCTGCTAACTGAGCTGCCCTTTGAGTTCCCTCCAGCTGCAGAATAAAACTTCTTTGCTTAAAACACTGTAAAACGCAACAAGTTCATCACATGTTCCTCTGCCTCTACATACCATCTTCATAGCTGAGTGGTTTTAAGTGACTCACCTCAGCAGCTAGCAGTCCACCTCCAACTAGGTGATGAAGCTGCTGATTTCTGTTCTCATTCAAATCTTTTAATTCCAATTCGGTAATAAACTTCCCTTTCAATGACTCAAGGAATGATTTGCTTTGTCTCATATATCTCAGCATCTAAAAGAGATTTGATGAGGAGCATGTCTAGAGTTTCTAATATAAATATATTTATAAATCTAATGTTGTCAAGCATGGTGGCAATTTTATTTTATTTTCAAAGAGAATTTAATCTAACTTCCCAGGGGATTCTTCTCTTATGTCATAACAAAGTCTGGCTTATAATGCATTTCCCATTTTACTTTCTATCTTGAATAATGACAAAATTGCTGCACAGAGAAGCAGTGTTCTATAATATGTCACAAGATACATGCAGGAAATGACAGTTGTCTTTAAAAGGCTGGGTTCAGCCCAAGCCCCGATTTCTAGAATCACAGGCACTAAATTGTTTAACATATCCTTACAATCAGTCTTCAGCCAGACTTGGAGCACAGGGAAAGTCCATATGTAATATGAAAGAAAACAGACAAGCAGGGGAAAGAATACAAAAAAAAGTAAATCAGTAAGTACCACTTAGAGGCCAAACTTTCAGCTGATGTAATGTTGATATAAAGCAGCCAAGAATCTGTTTTATAAATATCCATCTCTACATGTCATTCTAAATAAAGGACTTCTTATACTACATTTATGGCAAGTAATAGGATGTAATTGAATTCATTTATCCTTTGGGGAAAAGGCCACTATTATATTGTATTATAAACCTTTATGTATCAAAGGACTAAAAGCCACTTTTCTCTTCAATGCCATTATTTTCTCCAATAAATTATAAAATCCTTTCATTGCTATTGAGCATCCTCATAAAAGGCTAATATTTTCTACCATACTTTGGGTCATCGAATCTATTTTGCTAGCTCATAAATTGCATTGGACATTTCTGGTAGAAAGAAGGGCTGGTGCTCAGTGTACACAAAGTTGTATTGGACACTTAAATTAAAAAAAAAAAGACTTTCCAACATGTTTTGCATTATAGACATCAGGCAAGAAGTTCAGAGCACAGTAATTAGTGGATGAGCAACCTCGTGCTTGTGGTGCCACGTATTCTGTAACATTTACTAAAGTGAAAAGTCATCATGGGAACCTGAAGGCAATACTCCTGCTCTTGTCCTGATCATATCTCACTATGCAATTATACACATTGCAGTGTGCTGTGTTGGCCATACCCTCCAACAGCACAGACCTTTTATTTAAGGGAGGTCATTTCCCATCAAGCCTGGTCAAAAGCTGAGGTCCCTTGTACATTATTCCTGGAGGATACTGTCTTCTCCCTGCTTAATGTTGATACTTGCTGATCTTCTCCACAGCTGATTCCAAAGCACTCTGCAGAGATTAGGATGATTGTTTTCCTTCAGTACACAAAGAGTCACAAACAGGTGTCTTGTCTGTGTACTGCCACATGTTGAAGACCAAGGGAGATGCAGAAGTCAGAAGTCAGCTCCCCTGAAGACAGACTTCTGGTCCAAAGTCAATGGGTACAATGGTAGGGACTTTATCTCATGACTTTGTTGAGCATGCCTTTAATTAAAAATCCTGATTTAAAAATTTCTAGCCTATATCTTCCCTAATCTGACCGTGGCTTGTGTTGCAAAAGTCCCCTGTCTTCTGTCTCCTCCATGTGATTTAGTCCCACCAACTTGGCATAGAAGCTCAAGGGCCCGGCAACATGCCTTTGCTTTGCACACTGGCAGGACAGAGGTTTCATCAGATGTCCCTCATGAAGCGGATAGTGCTGAGGCTCAACAGCCTCACAGCTGAGATGCTCTTGATTGCTATCACGGAGGAGCAGGAGAGGGAGTTGCGTATCTGCAAAAGCCTGCCAAGCAGTGTGTTTACAGAATTGAACAGTCTGTACTATAATTAACACAGGGAAAACTGTATAGCCTTTTGTTACTCACCACACAAGGTAGCTCATTTCCTCATCCTAACACAACAGGAAGAAAGGGACCACATGTATGGGGGAATCACTGAATTTGCCTGGATCCCTGCCCTGACCAGCATCTCCTGCTGTTCAGAAGCATTTGTGTTGCTTGTATAGATGCACAGCATCCAGGCAGATAACTCACAGGGCTTTAAAATAAAAAGGAGGAACTAGGTTTGCGAAGTTGATTAGTGCAAGAGCCAGATTTAACATATCTTGGTTCAATAGTCCTGATTTAAGACCCCAGCTTCCCATCCACCACACCTTCCATTATACTCCACCCTCAAGCAGCACGGAGCCATCAATAACAACCACCCTGAGACAGATGCAGATGCTCTTAGTTTTCAGCATCTCCTTGTGCCATGTTTGTGGCAGATTTTTATTCTGTACCAAGGAGCATCGAGCCCTTTTAAAAATCTGACCATCAAAGGGGTTTCTCATTCTCAGCTGCTACAAGATCTGATGTAAAAAGTAAGAGGGAACCTTCCACAGCCCTTGGCAAGCACTCGGTTACAGTCTGAGTTCATCCACATCCATTACTCCTCCGCAGAGAAGGTCTATCAGGGTAAGGAAGAAGAGAAGCCAGTGATACTGAAAGGGCATCTCGCCAATGTTTTTGTGGTCCACAACAGTGCTGTTAGCAGAGCAGTTTCTCTTCATATAACCTCACATTCACCATGCCACAGTAAATTGTTTCCTTTTCCCTGCTCCTGCTTTGTATCTTCCTGCTAGTTGCTCACCTCCCTTTTCTTCCCCTTTGCTGGGAAGTCAGTCCCAGCCATGGTCCCATGCTGGGTCAGCTCATAAGCAGGAAAGAAGCTTCTCTTGCCAGGGGTTGCTGGAAGATGCTTTCATGAGTGGTTTCAAGCCCCCCTCCTCCCATCCCTCCCACTCCCTCACACCACTTTCTCTTTTTATTTTTGAGAGGCTGGAATATCACAGGATAAAGAGACTGCAGCTGTGTTGGGGAAAAGGAACTAGTCACGCCTCCGCAATTTATGGACAATTTCCCATTAATAAGAGATAATGGAGTACAGTTCAATGGATTTGCAATTGTATACGCTCTTGTTGAGAATATGGAGGGGAATCTAACAGCAGTTTGTTCCTCTCAGAAATAACATTACCATGATTTTGTATATCCCATTGTACACTCAGATTTGGATAGTTTGAAATGGTTTAACAGCCTATTAGGAAAAGTGCAGGTGTATCAAGTTATTGAAATGACCTAAAATACTGTTATTGTAAGGGAAACATCTGATACAAATTACCCATGGGCTCACACCTCCCACCTGCACGTGCTCAGTGGGCCAGCACTCTGTTCAGGAGCAAAGCTCTGTGGCTTTTGTGAATACGGGACTCAATTTAATTCTCCTTGCACAGGAAGCTAGGGAAAAACCAACAGGGGATGCTCAAGGAGATATTTTAAGACGCAGAGCATGCACTTGCAGGCATGTTTCACCACAGGTCAGCTTGCTTGCCTTCCATACATCCCACATAAGCTTTAGTACAAGGCTTGCCTGATCACAGGTTCTTGCTGCCCTATCATCATCACGGTCTGAAGCTATACTGCCACTTTATGCTGCAAACCAACACAGGAACAGCAAGACTCAATTAATGCAGGGTAGAGGCAGAGTTCTTAGGTGTGAAAAACATGGGTATGCAGAGTCACAAAATAATCAGCTTATACAGGAGATTTCTCCTGTACCTATTCACTGAGTGCTTGATTTACCATAGCCTGTCCTATAGAACCAGGGACTGATACTGCCAGACGTATCTGCTGACCTATGTAAAAGGTTATGACTCTTCAGATTTTCTCTAGCCTTGCATATGCAGTCCAGGAGATTCACACTAGTTAATGGTGCAGGCGGCTCCTCTCAGTTTCAATTTGTTGTCCTCCAGTATAACTGACTCCCTCTTAATTCCTTATGAGCAAGGACAGCAGAAGTGCCTCTTCCTCTTCACTCTTATTTCTATACACAACCTCTGATACATCTCCTACTTAAAAACTGAGTTCTCCATTACAGAAGCTAAAGAAAAGCAGAAAAAAAATCCATTTAAAATTCACATCTCTAGGTCCTCTCTCATTCTGTAGTACTGTAGTATTTTGGAGAAAACATAGCTTGAGTTCCCAATGAAGACGTATAATCAGTTATTTTACAAGGGTGTGATTATACCTTTTGTTTTGTTCTAGTCTCTCACTGTACTAACATTTTGTTTGCTGCAGCTACATGACTGCTAAAGCATTTCATGCTTCATTCCAAAGTGACAGCACTGAGGTGCAAGACCCTTTTTTCCTAAATATTGATGAAGCACTTGCTTATGAAGACAAGTGTGCAACACAGAAGACATTACTGTCCAGAAGAAATTAGACCCTATTTTCTCCCCACCCTGGAATATTTGCATTGACAGATACCAGCTGATCAATTACATTTTTAATGAATTGTAAGAAACTAGTTTCAAGTCACAAGATTCTACAGTGAAACTAAATTTTGCCAAAGTTTATGGGCCAAAGATTTTGCCAAATCCTTTAGAGTCAATTACTATTTTATAGCTTAAAATATATTTTAAAAAAGGTAACAGAAACTATGTACACCAGTACTGAGGAATTGCGTAAGCTCCTTACAGAACTTCCTTGAGAAATAAACCAGAAATAACCAAAGCAGCACCTTTTCAGATTCTGGTATATGTAGAGATGCATTAATTCAGTGCGCATTCCTGCAAACCTTTAATTTAATATCTCTTCTTTAAGCTCAGGGCAGATTCTCTTTACAACTTCCAAACACTTTGCAAGTTCTCAGCACAGCCTGAAATTAGTCACATTTGACATGGTTTCCAGTTTTAGTGTAGGTCTCTCACAGTTACAGGATTTCTGAAGGACATAGATTATGGGATATACAAAACACCCACATGCATCTCCTGTGACATCCTTAAAAATTAAAACACAATGCTTTCCTAGACAGAAACATTACTTTCCACTGGGCAAGTTAATGCCCATATACATGTCCCCTTTCTCCAAGCTGGCAAGTGCTCCTCATTCTAACTCCTACCACCTGAGACCAAGGCAAACACTGTCCAGTCATTCAGAGGGAGACAGATTGAGCCTTCCTGAGTCTGCATTTTCAAAAAAGACAAAGGACCATAGTAGTATTATTCACGGATTATACAGAGGAGTCTAGTGGTCTACTGCAAGGCTTCTTTATCACTTTGGAGAACTGACCCTTTTACCAGCCTTTCTCCTAGAAGAAGAAACCATCAGACCATCCATCAGACTAGCCCATCTTTCCACCTGCTGCAGAAGAGGCATTGAAGAGTAGACCAGGATGCTAGGGCTCCCCAGTATCACAGATGCAAGAGTCCTGCTTCTTTCAAATCTAAACATACCTAGCATGCACCAAAATTAAGCCGAGACAGATTGAAGTTCACTGTGGAAACAGATGTGTTTTGCATCCCATAATATAAGAACATCTAATTTACTTTAAAAATAGCCAGAATATCAAGCGGAATCTTTTTAGATTTTTTAAAACAGCTTAGTTGAAAACCAATTCTCTTAATGAAAAACAATAGCAAATTACTTAGTTATTATTAATCTCATGCACAGATGCAATTATTTCCCAACTGAGACTTTTATTTAAAGAAATAATCATATAGATTATTTTGGAAAGATGACAAGTCTCCTTCTTGGCCTCCCCCTTTCTCCTGCTGTGTTTTAATTTGCGTAAACATGACATCAAAACCTGAAAGAGATGGTTTAAAAAACAATTACTCCATCAGTAAAACCTGAGAGTGCAGAATTCAATGGCACCACAGAGATCATCTTGGTAAGAAAAGATGTTTTTTCCCCTTTACTGACATTAAAAACCCTCTCACTTTTAACAAGACTGCAGTTCCAATTTATGTTTTAGAGCCTTTAATAGTTGAACGTGTGTAAATATCGTTATTTTCACATGGATTGCAGGAGATAGCAAATGAATAAAAATCCCACACCAAGTACCTTGACAGGGCAGTCCAAGCCAAACTGGGGGAAGGGAGAAAGGTTTATAAAAAAACTTGCCACATTGAGAGGAAAAAAGTAGACCTTTTCCTATTATCATGCTGTGCTTGTCTCGGGGAGCTTTTGTTCCATTAAAAACTTGTTAATTGCTGCCTTAGTAACAAAGGAACAACATGCTGTGGTGGGACTATTAGGAATCTACATGGCTTGTTCACCGTTTGGAAAGGCAGAAGGGTTTAATTGGCTATGTATTCTTAGAAGATTCAATAAAGCGGGATAATCAATTGGTGTCAGCATCTAATAATGGAGGTTCTTTACAAAATGGAAGAGAAAACCCAGACCCTAGTTAATCACAAACTATAACATCCAGGGTTGCAAAAAAGAAAAAAAATGAAGTGGATGCAGAATTTATGAAGAAGTTGTGCACAGCTGAAAAAAAAAAAAGAAAAAAAGCTAAGAATTATAAAAGGTCTCCATTACTTCATCTATCTGATAAGGCTATGCCTTCAATTCATTGGAAAGGAAGTCTGCAGACTCAAATGCAAAGAAGCAAATTATAAATTACTCAGAATGCCCATTGCTCTACTATATCAGATTGTTAATAAATAATTCTCTTACTATAGTAATGCAAGGGCTAAAATACGTTTTCAGTTCTCCATGGCAAAATGCACTTCTCCTGCAGATCTCTCTTACCTAATGCAACATATTCATACTAATTCTCCAGAACCTCTACTTGTTTTATTCCTTTGATTTCCTTAAAGAACAACATACAATATACTGAAAAACTTCAGACCTAAGTATTAGTTTTATGGTATGGTTTTCTGAAAAGAAATCAAATGGGTGCCTAGTATGAACAGTTTGCATGAGGTCTGAAACCTCTAGAGCTTGCCCCATAAACATTCAACTTGGATACCAGTATCAGCTTTAAGTGATACATACAGAGAGTTATTTCCTGGAGCTCAGTTTCAGCAGAGGTCCATTTCCAAATGGGCAGCTGAACAAGTTTCTAGGCAACTATGTCTTCTGAGAGGCTGCCAGTCTGTTGGTGGCACTACCAGCCTATGAGAACTTCATTATATAACTGCTTATATTTCTGGAGGAAAATGGAGTAGAACCATAACAGAAGTAGTAAACACTTAGCTATGTAGCACATCATTCTCAAATATACTAACCCAGCATGGCAAAACAATTGACCTTCCATAAAAAATAATAATAAAATAATTCAACCAGTTCACTCATGACATGAGATTGCGGTCCATGTTTCTGAGTTACATTTTGGCACCCAGAATTGGGTGGACGACACTGGTTTTGTCTTGCAAACACCAATTAGTCAGCTTCTTGTCTTTACCAATGTATTACCTCATGATATTTGCAAACAAAATAGTCCCCCAAATTGCAGTGAGACAAACAGAATAATATATTTCACTGCTTTTAAAAGAAGTGTCTGGGGGGTTACTTTTTAAAACCAAGCAATAGCCTTTTTGGCAAGAGACTTCAGACAACAGATCTCATGGCCTTTCCCCACCTTTGCAGTAACCATCCTCAAAGAAATATCTGTCAGATGGACTCAAAATTAATCCTCATCTCAAACAAATACCCTTTGTTTATTGACAAGTAGGTTCTTTTCTGGTTTGTTTATACTCACCACTGTTTGGCAGGAGGCAGAAGAGCAGAAAGGGATAAAGATGACAACCACAAGGACCATTCTTTTATTTTCCCACAATGCAGACCCTTTGTGCAAAGTAAATGCCAACTGTAACAACAGTTGTGATCACAGCTTGCTTGCAAACCCCCTTCTTTTGTCCCAGACTCCTGAGGTTCAAAAGAAAGCTGCAAAATAGGTAGCTTTAGCTTTGTTTATCTAAAGAGACTCCAGCAGGACCAAAGGTACTTTCCTATTAAAAGGAGCCCAGAACTTTGGTTGGAAGAAAAGTACAGATGAGCAGCTACAGATTTACCCTGTGGGCCTCAGGTCTGGCACCTCCCATGCATTACTTAAAGGAAGGAACATTTTCTGTTTGCATCCTCATATTAATTCTAATCAGTAATGATGTTGGGAGCATCACAAGGTTTTAGTAGTATATGGGATTAGACTAAGCTTAGACAACTGAATAAATGAACTGACTTAATTAGCTCTCCTGAAACAAATTATTATACAGTACTCATTCCCAGCTCTCATATGAACCCCAAAGAGTTCTAGAAATGCATTAATTCCTTGAATAATGAATCTTATATTTTTGCATACCTACTGCAATTATGACGGATAATGAGATTTTCATTAATCAGACCCAGATTTTTTTAATGCCATTTAAGAACATGGATACTTTAGGGACCTATTTAATTGGTAAATCTTGGAGAAAAAAAGAGCAGAAGGCAACAAGAATAACAACAACCACAAAAAAAAAAATCTGTTAGACAGGCTTCTTAACAACATCCATTCTGCAAACATCCCTATCTTGACTACAAGCTCTGTAAGCTGTCAAATCCTGGTCAAAGTATTAACTTTAGTATCTCTCTAAAGGAGAAAGAAGAGTTATTAAGCACTATGTTACCTGGAATACACTCTTGGGTTTACACAAATTAGATGTTTTCTACTGCAGTTTGAATGCTCTGTGTAAAAAGATACTTTTATGCTTAAATATTCTATGCTTCCAGGTACTTTTGAGTGAGAATCACTTTTTATTAGCATGCTAAAGCAGCCATTAAACCTTTCTCTCGTATTTTTCATTTGTTTCAAGCCATTCTGAAGAGATAGCTAAGGATCTCTCTTATGCAAAGGTAGCAGCATTGCAGTTGTCATTAATTATAAATCAGTTTCTAATATGACTGAGAGCACAAAGATTGTAGGGGGTCTTGTTAACATGAGATTAGAATTCCCTTGAAGTGTAATTATTTTGCAAGAGAGTCTTGGACTGGATTTATGACAACGTATTGCATCTCTGCACTTATGACACTGACAAGAGATTTTGTTCATCACAGAAAGAATATCAATGCACACCACTTCCCTTGGAGAAACTCTAGCTCTTGGGAGGAAAAACTCAAAGGAGACAGGATTTTATATTCTAATTCCAGATTTCTAACAGGTCACCTTTTTTCTTAGCTCCTTTCTTATAAAATGAAAATTGTCATTAGAGATGGCTGAGAAAGTTAAAAGTGCACCACCCTGGCAGTGTAAGGTCAGTTTTTGTATGTTTGGAATGGGAAAAGAAGGTAGTGCTTCTAGTTTAAACAAAATTGAATTTAAGTATCAACATGAAACTTTGATGGTTCAATTGTTTTTCCCTTCTTCAGTGAACCTCATTGATTTTGACATGGTAAATAAATTTGGATTTCCCCTTCACTCCTCTCCCTTAAAAGAGCTCTGAGCCATTTCCTCTGAAAAGCCACTTTTCTTGTAAATATACCATCAAAGATTTTTTTTATTAAATGGAGCAATTGGCAGTAGTATATTCAAGCTTCTTTCCCCTCTGATTGCATTGATAACCACTGCAGTAAAACACGTCGTCTTAACCATTGCAGTAAAAAAACATAGTCCTTCCTGAGCCACAGAGAATGGATGGGCTAGAAGACACACAGTTATGGTGCAACTGCCAGATTCTGATCTCAAAGTCTGAATTTACAGAAGCAGGTAGGTGTAGAAGTCCATCTGGCTCAAGGGATTAGGAAACTAGGTACTTTCAACCTAGCAGGGGCTTTCCAATCTGTGTCTTTGGTCTCTTGCATAACTTTCCTTGCAGAAGAAAATCTGGGCCCCCATGAGCACCTCACAGAAGACAGTCAGATGCACCTGTTCTTCACTGCCAAAGAATTGCTCACAAATGAAAGCCAGCCCCTAACTGCACCAAGTATGGTTCCAGTTTGAAAACCAACCACCAAGACCTGGGTTGCTGTGGGCTTTCCAAGGTTCATCTCCTGCCTTGCTTCTCTTTGGCAGCTATGGCATCCCATGTCAGAAAACCTGTTTCAAGAGGACCAAAACAACAGGGATACAGAGGATGCTATCTGATCCAGAGAAACCAAGGAACCAGTGGTCAAGTATTGCTGGGATTTTTTTTTTTTTTCATTTGCAGAAATAGTAATCTTAAAAAAAGGAACTGTCTCCAGATATTTGTCGTTTTGCTCAGGTCTTTATGGGAAGAAACTCACTATTTATCATTAGTATCAGTGCTGCTGCAACCCACCTTGTTAATTCAAAGATTCATTTATAGGCTGCTTTAATATGATGCACTCAACTCTTCAAGTACTGAAATGCTTTTTTGTGCAATTTCCCCCAACCCTCAAGTTTGGTTGCCCTCCCCACCACTGATCTAAATTTGCTTTTATGTGCTAGGAAAACAAAAAAAAAAGTGTGAATTTGCTACTTCTGAACATCTTGTCCTCTTAATTTGTACAGTGCTGGTTTGTTCAGTGCAGAAACAGTACTAGGAGCAGAATAAATTTAGATGTGAGGCAGAGTGGGGGCAGGGATGGAGGACAGCAGAGCCAGAAAGGGTAAGTAGAAGAGGGCTCTGTAATGGTGCTGCTCTTCTCCCATTGCCCTGCGAGCAGGTTTCATCGCACCCTTGTCCTTTTCCTGCTACCCTGTATTTGCTAATTTCAGACCTTCAGGTTAGAATTGCCTCATTTATGCACATCTTCTGCATCTTTTTCTCTTCCTCCCTCCTTCCCACTTGCCTTATAAATCTGCCTTTCTTCAAATTAGCTTTGTGTTAAGAGTTCCCCTCTGCCTTTCAGTTCAATTCCCTGGATGCTACATGCCCTCTTGGGGTCTCTCACCCTCCTTTGGCACTCTGTGTCCTCCTCCCAGCCCATCCTCTCCCTTCTTCTACTTTGCTTCTCCATTGACACAACTTCTTCGCTCATCCACTTTCTGTTGCTTTCCCCCAGACTATTCCCCTCCCTTTTACAAGCTCCATCCCAGTTGCCTCCCAGCAGCCCTGCACTTCTCTTGTGTTCATGTTTTATAGATATAGAGAGCTAAGGAGGTCACTGAGCCTTAAGACCAGCATTATTAAGAACATACAATGAATATATAAGCTAGAGTCATTCAGGGGATTGAGGTGAAATGGAAAATTAACTTAAAGCAGAAGGCACACATCTCTGTTCATCTAAGCCTATAGACTACACAGAAAAGCTGTAGTGAGCTATTTTATGCAAAGTACAGGAAGCCTGGGAAAAATCAGTAGCAGGAAGTCTACAAGTTGACTCAGGCAACTTCTTGAACCACTTGCCCATGCAGTTTGAACCAATATTTTGGCTAGAATAATAGCAAGTTTTACTCTTATGAAGTAAAAGGAGCAACTGGAAATAAGATTTTCTTATTTCAGAATACCAAGTCTTAATATTTTATTCAGCAATGTTATGAGCTGATGGGCTTTGAAAAGGAGAGAGGGAATGGTCAGCATAATCTTTACTGCATTTATTTTATGTAATGATTTCCTTGACTGAGATGAATACAGAAATGGACAGATCAGTCATTAGCCCAAGACAGTGAAGTCACTCTACATTTACAGAACAGAAAAGGGCATGTAAACCATAAGAAGTGGTTATCTTCAGCCAGCAATTTAACAACAGCTACAAAGAGAAAGTAGGTTAGAATCTACACTGCTAAAACATGTCTTGGATTATTTGATTATTAACACCATAATTTGAGGCATTTAATTTTTCTTCCTGGAGTGAGAACCTGTCTGTTCTTTGGGGTCCATGGGAAGGTAAGGACTGTGGCACTAGAACCAACAAATAAATATGTTAATTTAATACCAGTAATTCCAATGCCCAGAGTTTCACCTGAATAACATGAGTAAATGTCTGTCTACAACCACCTGCTGATGTGATCTTAAATCACCTCCTGGTTCTCTTCAGAGCTTGAGGGGCAACAAGAAGGTTTTGCAATCAGAGTGGCCTGAGGATTGCAGTAATTCGTGCCCTGCCACATGAGGTAGGTCACACCAGGTAGCCTGAGTGCCAGCCACAGAAAGGGGTAGGTATTGGAGTTGTGGTGCCAGCACATCTTGATGGCTGGAGCTTCCTCCAGAAGTTTTTCCCTAAGCTTTACAGGACAGCTGAGCACTACCTAAGGAAGACTGCATGCAAACAAATGAAAAATGACTTTCGATAGCATGATGGATGGTTGTCCAGGAGAACCCCAAAAGGCCTGTCAGAAACCCTGCACTTCACTAGTACAATTACGGCCTAATGAATTAGTGTAAGACATATAATATTAAAAACACTTCTGAGTCTGTCTGAAAAATATATAAACTTTCTCAGTATATGTCTACAGAAAGAGTTATGAGACAATAATTGCATTTGTGTCATTAGCCTTCTCTCATGGCAGTGAACAGTACTGAGCATGGAATAAATGCATTTTCATTTTATGCGTCAGTCACCTCTAGCACACATGTGAATAACACATCCCTGGGATACAGTTGTCACCACAACCGTTCCTTGCTGCAATCATTTCTGCAAGAGCTGGAAGAGTCCAAGGCAAGTCACAGAATCACAGAATCACACAGAATCACAGAATGACCGGGTTGGAAGAGACCCACCGGATCATCGAGTCCAACCATTCCTATCAACACTAAACCATGTCCCTCAGGACCCCGTCCACCCGTAACTTAAACACCTCCAGGGAANAAGGGGTTTGGCCAGTACATCCGCCAGCTCTCTCAACACCCTGGGGTGAATCCCGTCTGGGCCCATAGACTTGTGGGTGTCCAGTTGAGCAAGCAAGGCTCTGACCTCCTCCTCTTGGACCATGGGAGCCTCACATTGCTCCTCTAGTTCCGGGGTTTGTACACAGAGGGAACAGCTTTCTTTGCGATTAAAGACTGACATGACAATAGGGTTTTATTGCCAAGCACCAAAATTATATTCTATTATCACACTGGCAAAATAACATCTATCCAGAGACCTCTGTTTGCGCGTAGAGAAAACTTGTACCTAACTGTTTACATGTGAGCACTCTCCTTGTAAACTTACCTCTTGGTCAAGCTCTCTTTCTCTTTGTAAGGGATGTGTCAAGGTCTACTGGCCCCACCAACCTCATGCAGATGGGCAAGAAGTTTAACCTGCCAGCTAAAAGCATTTACTAACCTGTCACCACATGATACCTGCTCCAGAAATTTCTATACCCAGTCATGGTCCCTGACAACCTGTGTGCCCTCATATGCCTCCCAAGTCAGGCATCTTCTCACTCACAAGGAAAAAGTTAATGCTGTACTGCTGCATGGTGGAACATGACTGATACAGAATAAAACCATGTATAGGACTTCTGGCCTATAGCAGATTGATGTCATGTTTTATTTTTTTATTTTATCTATATAGAGAAATAAACATATGCACAGACCATGTTTATTTCACTCTATCAAATATAATTTTAACAAATATGACACAATTTTTGCTGTGTAACAGAATGTCTGTGTTAAATATTATAAGTTTCAGTTCTTTGTAATTGTATTTCAATAGGCACAAGAAGTATTTCACTGCACAGTAAATGCATTTCATTAAGTAGTATAAATTTACACTCTGTTGTAAATGAATGTTCATTTTACATTGTAATTTTTTTTTACTGCAGAATGTTGCCATTTTAGTATTCACTGTAATCACTCCACTGTGTTGCAAGTAAATGTCATTTATATGATATGTAAAAATTCAGAGAATTCAATTTAAGAGATCTCAGTCTGAAACACAAATACATGCAAGCCACGCAACACAAGCTTACTCCAGATGGTTGCTTATAGCAGATAAAATCAAATCTTGCCATCCTAAAAATTAAATTCCCAGTATAAATATAGGCAATTCAGTAGTTTCTGCTGACCAAAATGGCCAGAAAATTAACACCAATCCAAACATAATAGATGTAATGAAGTTTTTGCCACTAATAAGAGACCTAATTTTCTAGATGGCGTAACAGCTTTTCCATCTGAATGTTTTAGAGAATCAGCAGATTCCCCCAGATATCTGCCCCAGAAAATACTTTACATGTGAAAATCTAGAAACGGAAAACTATTGATACAATAAAACAAATAATTCTAAAACCAACAACGCTGTATTTGCTCCTCTACCATTACAGCTGCCTAGAGTACTTACAGTACAGCCCAAGAGCATTAACAAACAGCCAAGCTATTTCTTCTCTGTTGATAGCCACCTTATTGCTTTCAGCAGCTAGCAAATTAAACCTTCAAAATAATTCTCATGTGCACTGACTGTAAAGTGAATTTAAATTAAAGTAATACATTACAAGAAAAGTGAGTACCTAGCCAGAGTTCTCAGCAACCTCTTTGTTCTTCCAAAACCATCTTCAATGCACATTAATATAGTTACACCGTTCACACCTGTCAACGTACATCTGCACATACCATATGGTGCAGGACACACCTTATCCCAGCACTTGCACACATATGTATTTGCAAACACCTCCTGCCATTAGGAAACAGATGAATCCAGCTAAGTGCTACTAAAATCAAATAAGAAATGCCTCGCAGCCCATTTCTCCTGTCAGGTACGCACACATCTTCCTCATGGGCAGGTCAGAGCACACAGCAAGCTTTAAAATGGCAATATACACCCCAGCCACACTAAGCAGATGAGGACCTGTGACTGTCCCTCTGCAGATGGATATGAAGCCAAAGAAATGAAGTTACTCACTGAATATCACAGAGCAAACCTGCACCAGAGCAAAGACCTGAAGAGATATCTCGCATAGCCCCACTGGCATCCTTCTCCTTATATTTATCTATAGATAGTTTTCAAACGTAAAGCTATCTCATGCCTTTCACTTTGTGGCTGTAGTGCAGTGTTAAAAATTACCCTGAGAAGGTTTTAATTGCTCTATTTTCCTGAGGTGGTGCAAAAAGAATGGAGGTAAACCAATAGATGTGAACTGCTCTAAAACAGGCTACAGCTTTAAATGCAACTTCTTTGCTCTGAAGCTGCTGGAGAGATCCAAACCTCAGAAAATCTGAACAACCTGATGCAAGTTTCAGCTTTAATTTCCAGGAAGCAGTTATTCTTGGTAGTTATTCATATGAAAGTCAGCTTAGATAAGACTTATGAAACACATTTATTAACAATTTATTAAATAATACATTGTTTGAAATCCTTTTCTTTTTGTTTCTATATTCGTATATCTCAGCTCCAGCTTCTCTGGCAACTATTGCTTGAAGATTTTAGGTTAGACTGAAGAATAATCCTAAAAACCTCTGCTTTTATTCTAGGTTAAACTCAAGTTAGAGTTAACCACTTGCAGGTAACACCCTGTAAGTGTCTTAATAGGATTATAAGGGTGCTGATTGATGAGAAGCTCTACGTGAGCCAGCAACGTGTACTCGCAGCCCAGAAGGCCAACTATATCCTGTGCTACATCGAAAGAAGTGGTGGCCAGCAGGTTGAGGGAGGTGATTCTACCCCTCTATTCCTCCCCTGTGAGGCCTCATCTGAAGTATTGTGTCTAGTTCTGGAATCTTCAACATTAGAGGGATAGGGAACAGTTGGAACGAGCCCAGAGGAGTGCTACAAAGATTGTCAGAGGGCTGGAGCACCTCCTATACGAGGATGTGCTTAGAGAGTTGGGGTTGTTCAGTCTGGAGAAGAGAAGGTTTAGAGGAGACCTTATAACTACCTTCCAGTACCTGAAGGCACTTGCAAGGGAGCTGGGGAGGGACATTTTTCAAAGGCATGTAGTGATAGGAGTATGGCGAATGGCTATAAATTGGATGGAAGCAGACTTAGACTAGACCTAAGGAGGAATTTCTTCACAGTGAGAGTGGTGAGGCATTGGCACAGGTTTCCCAGGGAAGTTGTAGATGCCCCATCCCTGGAAATGTCCAAGGCCTGGTTTGATGAGGCCTGATCTAGTGGAGGTGTCCCTGCTGATAGCAGGGGAGTTGGGATTAGGTGATCTTTAAGGTCTCTTCCAACCCTAACCTTTCTATGATTCTATAATTATCGCAGCAGAAATGTCTCTAAGGCAGGCATCAAGCATAGTCAGGTTGGGGAGTGGATATGAGCAGATTTAAATAGGTAAAGAACCTGACTACATCAATGTTATGGAACCAAACAGGCATTCAGTACAAGCATAGAGGAAGAAGTAGTAGGGAAAAGTGACGGCAAATTGAGAGCAGCCGTTCTCATGTTAGGTATTGTTCTTCCACATGACCACAGAAATACCATAAAAGACATTTTCTTGTGTGGCCACCCAGGTCCTTGCAGAGCAGGGTGAATGCCATCATCTCCTGCTTTATGGTGGAAGTAACACTAGGTTCTCCAAAGCAGCCACTGAGCCATTCTGCAATTCACTTGGGGTAAACATACAACCTGCAGGTCCCAAGACCCTACATTTTAGCAGAAAGCAGCCTGGTTTGTGTCTCTAGATGTTCTCAACATAGTTTGTGCTGGTTATAGACACTAGGCTGGGAAATGCTCAGGGCTCTTCCACCTCAGCTGGGTCAGGATGTTTTGCTTAGAGCACTGGTACCATCTCTGCCTCTCCAGTAAAGGTCAACTACATTAACATTCTATTACTGATGTTCACAGTTTTCCCAACTGCAAAAGCATGTTTCATCTCCTTCTCATTTACATCCCAGCTGAGCATGGCTTCAATTATCAGCTCTTTCGGTTTGAGAGAGGTGCAGGGTAACTAACAAGCTTTCTTCTGTAACCTTAGACACTTCAGAGGACTGGAATTTAGCACTGCAAAGCCTTAGCAAAACTAGGTCTGCCTTAATTCATTTTTAATATCCCCTAATGTCAAGTAATGAATTCCTTCATCACAGCCGACACACAAGCCTTCAAGACTCCTTTCATACAAAATTGTACGTCCTTATTCTCCTAATCCTTATGCACCAACACATACGAAGCATTATCACTGTGCAGTGAAGATCTGATTACCAAACTGCATTCTAAATATTCTTGGGAAATGCCCAGCAACTCCTGCTATTAGCACATAGCTCCTCCTGGATTATTTCACAGCATTGTAAAGCTACCCATCCTGTTGCTTGCTACCAGATTGAATTTACTGTCATCACATTTCCTGATTCAGCCTTCCAGGTCAAAGTTTCCAACTACAGTCCTTTGGAAGCCTGTCAGTTATGCATGGGTCCAGCATCAGAGCAGTTTAGGTGTCCTCTTATAAAAAGAGACTGATATTGCTGGATGGGAACTGTGTTATCTGCACTGCAGGTCACAGAGTACTCAGTGTTTGCTGCTAATTAAATTCACTGTTGGAAGCTCTTTACATCTCCGCATGATACGTAACTGCAGAACTAGATGTTGCCCCTAATTGCTTTTTGTAACAAGGTTATAAATACCATGCTGTTATGTCCAGACTTGGTAGGGCCATGACAGGAGTATATGACCATAGAAGACATTAATACAGCAGTGTATTGTACCAAAATAGGATATTAATGAGGAAGTTTTAGTCCTCTTTCAGTATGTTCCTTACAGTATGTTGGTCTCTTAAGAGCTGTATTTTCACAGGAAGGTTAAGGAGCATTAAAGGAAACTTTAAAAATAAGTTTGGGGCTATCCATGCAATGCAATAAGTTTAAGAATCAAGATTGTATGACTAATATTATTAATGGCCACCTCACAAGATTTCTCAATAGGATATTACCCTTTGTTTTCACTGACCTAACACTGAAGCAAACTGAATGAGTAAGAACATATTAACACAGCTTTGCTTGTGACAACTGATTAGGTTACTTGGCTAGGAGGTATGTGTCAAGTGATCGCTGTATACAACATGACCGGCTGCCTTTCCCCTGCCAAGAAAGAACTGTTCCACAGTTCGACATTTGAGCAAAATGGGCAAGAAGGACAGAACTAAAACTATACAAAACCATCTCAGATATGATTGGCTTTAGTCTCAACCATGAATGAACTAGGAGAAAAAGCAAGTTAACCCAGCCTAAAACAAGCCTTTCTGCACCAGCGTTGTTGCTATTTCCATATAAAACCCACATTCCTTGGGAACCTGACTCCTGCATAATGCCTCTGTGGGAACAACCTGTCATGTTACTGGGCAAAAGATTAAAATTAAGTCTCAGAAGCTGGAGAAAATTGTTCATAATGTTCATATTATCAATGGGTACATTCTGCCACTACTTTCACTTTTGCAGCCTCACCAGATGTCAGAGGCAGAACTCATCCACACAGGTTTTGATATGTGAAGTAGATGTCTGGTTTTGTTTTATATAGGGATAGGTGCTACTAGATCATGAAGTGTTTTCATATGGTANCCAGCTTCATTGCTCTTCTCTCTTAGACATGCTTATTGCCTGTTTCTGAAAACAGAGAACCAGCTACCAGTGCAGATGGAAACACCTCCACTGCAGAGGGTAGAAATGCCAGGCTAAATGATCCCCTGTGGGCCAAACCCATGTGGTACAGGCTTGCCTAAAACCAATAGCAATTTATTATTAGCTAATTAATCAGTTTATCATATTCCGATATCCATTTGGCCTACAAAATGCTCAGTAGTCCTACACATGTAATGTGTTTACATCAATGTTTTGGAAAGCTTAGCAGCTTCCAAGTTCCTTTATGTTTGCATACAACAGAGATCTCTAGGAAAATCTGATCAGGAAGCATAGCATAGCTAAATTATTATAACAGACACCTGTATGAAAACAATCTCTAAGCTAGGCAACTACAATCACTGCACACATAACTTGCTTGCTTCTATCTAATTATATTGTTTATTTATTGCTTTGTCAAGAATAATCCCCAATTTTGCCAAACATTTCAAGCAAAAAAAAAAAAAAA
>WAAB01023171.1:17318-104122 GCA_013389865.1 Piaya cayana | reverse complement strand
GGTTCAGCCTGTTCAGATCCCTTTGCAGAGCCTCCCTACCCTCCAGCACATAGACACTTCCACCCAGCTTAGTGTCATCTGCAAACTTGCTAAGGGTGCACTCAATGCCTTCATCCAGGTCATTGATGAAGACATTGAACATGGCTGGACCCAGCACTGAGCCCTGGGGAACACCAATTGTAACTGGCCTCCAGCTGGATTTAACACCATTTACTACCACTCACATGAGCAGGCTACCACAGCTTGAGTTACCTTTCATCTTCAGGGACTAAAGACCATGTTTCCAATCTTATAGAATCATTTAGGGTGGAAAACACCTTAAGATCTTTGAGTCCAACACTGCCAAGTCCACTGCTAAACCATATCCCTAAGTACCACATCTAAATGTCTTTTAAATATTTCCAGGGCTGGTGACTCAACCTGGGCAGCCTGTTCCAATGCTTGATAACACTTTTGATGTAGAAATTTTTCCTGATACTTAGTATAAACCTCCTCTGACAAAAGCTGAAGCCATTTCCTCTCATTCTATCTCCTGTTACTTGGGATAAGAGACCAACACCCACCTCAATACAACATTTCAGGTTGTTGTACACAGTGAGAAGGTCACACCCCAGCCTCCTTTTCTCAAGATTAAACAGCTCCAGTCCCCTCAGCCTTTCCTCATAAGACTTCTGTTCTAGATCTTTCACCAGCTTCAATACTGCGTTCAACCTGTTTCCTTTGGGGACGTTTCTGACAATGCTGGCATACCAGTCTTGGCCTCATGTAGAAGTGCTACCCTAACCTCTTGTTTCTTATGTAGTTATTTCTGATCATCCTGGTGCAACTCACGAAATCACCCTGGCAATTCCAGCTCCCAGTGCTCCACACTGCTTGCGCCTCCACTACAGATAAACGGTGTGCATCAGCTCTTCAAACTACTTGGGTGACTGTTTCCTGCAATCTGTTCCCTATTGGTGTTTCTACCATAGTCCTGGGGTTGCTGCTGTCATTCAGGCTCTTTGCACAACCTGCATTTTCTCTGACTCATGGCAGTGGATGGAGGTACCAGTTTATTTTATGTTCCTTATTTCAGCCTTATCTCAGCATTGTATTGCAAGGTCTTTCCTCGCTACTGGGTTAAGTGCAGAGGGTACTCAGCACTGTGGACTATTTTTTCCATGAATGGCCCAAACATGAGTTTGTTTCCAACTGTGTCTTTCTTCCTGTTACTTGGGATAAGAGACCAACACCTTCAATCTTAGCTTTGAGTCGTGTTCCAAGCAAAAGCTACTTTGAAAAGAATAATTTCCCAATCTGTTGCTGAGCGTGATGTTGTGGGGTATTCCTTTGGCTGGGATCATCTGACCCATCTGTGTGCCCTCCAAACATCTGCCTGGGAGGGCAGAGTGAGAAACAGAGAACTCAAAGCTGAGCAAGAACCTTAGCAACAACTAAAGCATCCATGTGTTATCAGTGCTCTTCTGGTCACAAATTCAAAATCCAGAGCCATATGGGGTGCTGTGGAGAAAGTTAAGTCCCTCCCACCTAGACGTGATGCTCCTTATTTTGATTTCACTCCGCCCTCTCAGTGACTCCTCCTTTTGTGCACGTGCCTCCATTCTGGGGCCAAATACACAAGATTTCTGGCTGAATAGAGGGTCCCATTTTACCCGGTGGAGAGAAATAAGAATGCCCAGACTAGATGCACACGCAGAAAAGGAGGTGAGCCCGGAGAACTATGATATTTACTTTGACTGTTAGGAGAGCCCACATTGACTGGATCATATGCAGATGCCTGTGAATCTGTGATGTTAGGTAAGATAAATCACACTTTTTCTTTGACTTGTTTTTGAAGTGTTTCAGTGATCACAAAACTTTGAAACACTGAGTATTAAATTTTAAACATATTTCCCTGTTTAGATCATAGTACTCTAGCCCAGCAGACTGTCAGTTTCCACTGCCTAAATGGTCCACGTCTTCAAAGGTATTTTATTCTATGACTCTTACTAAAATATGATTTTTTGTCCTTAAAAAGAGTCAGTCCTATGACATACAACATACATAATTTTCCACTTGTGTACAAGTGGATATACAACTCCTGCTGGTTTTTTCACCCCTATGCCTTTGTGGTAGCACCCAACACCAATAAATCACAATGAAAGAGTTTTGTTTTCATTAGCTGGAGGGATGATGAAGATTAAAAGGGAGAACAAGAACAAAGAAACCAGATTAACTTCTATTGGTCACGCTGGCTTTCTATGCTGGAGAGAGGAAACTGTAACCCTTGTTTTCCAGGTCACTTTGTTCAGGCAATTTTTGCTATGCACAAAGAGATTTTGTAAGCAGGTTATACACATTATATACACAAATTAATACAGTTATTTATTGGTTGACAGAGACAAGAGATAGCTGGGATGTAATGTCCTGCCAGGCTAAGCATTAAGTTTGCTCAGTGTCCCCAGTAAGACACTTGAAAAGTCCTCACTGGCCAGGCAGTCAGCCATCACATGGGGAGGTGTTGGTTTCTACTGCGTTTGTAACAAGTCCTCAATGCTGCAGTTTCCAGTTTCCAGCCCTCTGTGTTGCCATGTAGAACTTTATATCATTATATGCTGAAGTTTTTGTCCTTGAATCCTTGAGTTGTTCCATGTCGCCATCCCAGCAATATTACCTTTGTTTGCCTTTTCGCTTTTCTCATCTCATGAGTCACCTCCCTACAGACTTTCTCCTAGCTTTTCCCCAGCAGTATGAGCCAAGTTTGTGTAGCTATGCTGAACCAGAGCCAGGGACTGGATTCCACAACAAATACAGGTCTAGGAAAAGAGGAGGTTGAAAGTGTGTCAGGACATAAGTCATATATGAATGTGCAGATCCACAAGTGATTTTTCCTAGGCAGCAGGATCAGCAGTACTGGTGAGGATGAGTATTACAACTGATGGGTCCTGGTACCTACACCCCTAGTCTGGTTGAACCTAATTTTGTTCTTCTCATACACTTCTGCAGTCACCACCAGACTCGGCTTCCACTGGCAGAGCAGGAACCTGCAGTACCCAGTCCTTCCTTTGGAAAGCATTTTCTCCTGTATCTTCATTGAATGTACTCCTTTTTTGTCTGCTGGCTGTATGACAAACCATTTGGTGCAAGCTTGCATGTGGTGTCATGGAGCAGAGTAACTCTTCTTTTTCAGTGGTCCTTTGATATTTAGAGGATAGAGAACTTCCCATGACAGATGGTGCCTTAACCAGTGTAGGGACATATTGTAATCATTGCTTTGCCTGTCCCTGAATATGAGCTGTCGGGGACTCAGGGTGAGATCCAGCTCATGAAAAACAATTACATGCTATTTGATCTCCAAAAGACTGACCTGATCACTTAGACACTATAAGAGCTCCTGTACACCAAAGCTGGCACTGAAAATGTGCTAACGTGCCTAAGCATCCCTGAAGGGCTGACCTCTTGCTTAGCACAGTATCTCCCACTTGTACCTCTCTGGGCGAAAAATCACAGTCCCATACTCTCCAAGGGACTAGATCCTGCACCTAATTTGTGAGTATACACAACACACAGTGACAGCCCTGAGGGCAGGAGAAGACACAACTCTCTGGCAGCAGCTTTCAGTCTACATTTTGTTCATAGCTTGCAGAGTAACGTAGAAGCATGAAGTCTCTCGCATGGAGTGGGAGCCACGCGTCCTAGTTCCCACAGGAGTGCCCTAATGGTGGAAGGGATCAGGGCAGGGATCACCCTCCAATTTTGCTGTTGAAGTGAGGGCATCATGCAGTCAAACCCACAATTTTCTTGGGCTAGAAGAAATTCAACTCCATATTCATGTATCTTGTGGAAACAGTGAATTGCAGCCTGATTTCTTTCAGCTCCTGACTGCCTCCTGTAAAACACAATCCACAAAAACTAGGACTGGATCCTAAATTTATCTTCCCTCACATCAGCACACAAGCTGTGAAAGCCTCTGCTGTCCCTGTGTCTCCCTGCTCATAGCAGCACAGCTCCTTAGAAGAGGTGCAATAGCTACAGTGGAGCTGGGCTGGCTTTGTTCAGCTAATTTGGGTTTATAGCAGTCCTCTCTGTGTAACTTTCTTTCAAGGTACCTGTTATGCTCGGTGCTGGAGAAATAATAATAGCAGGAATAACAAGGGTGGCACAATGGTAAAGCAACCAAGTGAGAAATGCACCACTCCAGCACTAATGAGATCTGTCTGACCACTCAGCATCTGCTTATTCTCCCTGGAGCCACGGCTCCTCTACTGGAACATCTACAAAACACAGAAGTGCCTCCACTTAAACATGATGTCACCTGCATGTAGCTGAGCATGTTCAACTGAATGTGACCCTTCGCCAGGTGTCTGTGGTTGTGCTGATGGGATTTAGATGTATAATGAAAAGCCAAATTTACTTGAGATGCCCTTGCTCCAGAGCGCAGTATCAGGAAACAAATTACATAAAAGGAAAGTAATGCACTCCTATGCCCATACTGTACACTTAAGATTAATTCCCTGTAACTGAAACTGATTATTCACATAAATCTCACCCTGCTTTTAAGCTAGGACAGCCTCTGCTTAATTGATATTCGTGTTTGAAGACAAAGGAATCAATCTCACACTTCTAGAGAACATTTAGATTTTTAAAAGAGAAAGACTTATCCTGGTAAGCAAGCCTGTCTTTTTATAGACTTTATAGACAGAAACATAAAATCATAGAATCATAGAATCATAGAATAACCAGGTTGGAAGAGATCCACTGGGTCATCGAGTCCAACCATTCCTATCAAACACTAAACCGTGCCCCTCAGCACCTCATCCACCTTAAACATCTCCAGGGACAGTGAATCAGTCACCTCCCTGGGCAGCCTGTTACAGTGCCCAATGACCTTTCCTGTGAAAATTTTTTCCTAATGTCCAGCCTGAACCTACTCTGGTGGAGTTTGAGGCCAATTCCTCTTGTCCTGTCCCTTGTCACTTGGGAGAAGAGACCAGCTCCCTCCTCTCCACAACCTCCTTTCAGGTAGTTGTAGAGAGCAATGNTCCTGGACCTGCTGGTCACGCTGTTTCTGATACAAACCAAGATGCCATTGGCCTTCTTGGCCACCTGGGCACACTACAGGCTCATGTTCAGTCAGCTATCGACCAACACCCCCAGGTCCTTCTCCTCCAGGCAGCTTTCTAGACAGACTTCTCCTAGTCTGTAGCTCTGCATAGGGTTGTTGTGCCCCAAGTGCAGGACCCGGCACTTGGCCTTGTTAAACCTCATGCCATTAGACTCTGCCCTGTGGTTCAGCCTGATAGATCCCTTTGCAGAGCCTCCCTATCCTCCAGCAGATCGACACTTCCACCCAGCTTAGTGTCACCTGTAAACTTGCTAAGGGTGCACTCGATGCCTTCATCCAGGTCATTGATAAAGACATTGAACAGGGCTGGACCCAGCACTGAGCCCTGGGGAACACCACTTGTAACTGGCCTCCAGCTGGAGTAAACTCCATTTACCACCACTCTCTGGGCCCGACCATCCAACCAGTTTTCCACCCAGGAGAGTGATACAACTTTAATAGTTACATGTATAGGCATAGCTCTCTTTGGAGGGCTTGGGAAAAAAATCACCTTCTGGATGCATCCTGATTGTGGTCTCCTTGGATTTCAAATGTCCAGGCACATGAAAACTTGCACAGATAGTTCCCATACTTCCCCTTTCTGTCTCACTATTCCATGGTAAGGTGCCCATTTATAATTATTTATCAGTGTGTATGTGATAAAACCATGTGGAGGCACCTACTGAAATGTGGGCATTCCACTTCCAGTCCTGTTTTATTGCTCTTCCACCACTACCCACCCAGTAACATCCTCAGATTCAGGAAAAAGTGCACAAATTAGGTGAGAAAGTCCATTTTGCCATCAAACCTTCTGTGTGGGAATATCAGTGTAAAAAAAAAAAATGTGTGAGAAAGCTTGGCCCCGTTTCTGGCTGATGGGAGCAGCCTCACAAGCACATCCTTCCATAGAGCTCTGAACCAAGCAGGAAGGAGAGCAAGGAGAGCAAGGATTCTGTGCTAGATTTTTAAATGAGCTTGTACAGCAGGTTCACTGCACGCTTATCATGCCTTGTAACATGCATTACCTCCATGTCCTACAATTTATGTGCTAAGTATTTCTAATACAGTAACTACAGTGATTTCAAGGGCAGTTTGCAGAGCAGTGTGACTCTTCAGCTGACAGGGAAGGTAAAGCCTGAATGCCCTATTCTAGCTGTAGAAGAGCTGCGGTACGACTGAGGAGTTGAAATCAGTCCAAAAGAGCTGCTGACACAATGTGCACTTGAAGGAAGAGATGGTTTTTACATACTGCCTTATGAAAACAAACACGTACCTGACATGTAACTGCATCTTGACAGAAGATGTCAAAAGAAAAAGCTTTCCGTGGGAAAGCACTTATTATTTTCCCTTCCAAACGACTGAGTGCTTAGGAAAGGTGCCAAAAGATGTCTCTGAAGGCTGACAGTCTCTGTGCAACCATTAACCTTCAAGGGCTTGGGACATAGGACATGAACTCCCTGATGTGAATTTTTGCCTCTCGCTTACACAAGCTGAGCCACCTCTGCGAGCAGAAAATTCAGGCATGCCTGTATCCACCAAGATGCAGCAGGCCAAGGCTACAGCATCAACTTGATCATCCATGCTGTGTATGACCAGCATTCTCCCTGATTTTGCCCTGTGCCAGCAAACACTCTTCTTGATGGGCCCAGAGAGACTAGGGATTATTCCCACCAGGCACAATGCAGATGTCACTCTGTGTGAGAGGTGAGTTTAACCACATGGACACAAGTTGTGTCACTTGTCTTCAGGACCAAGGAATAGCTCCCAGCTGGTTTTATTGACCTGTATAAAGGCTGATCAACTAGAGATGAGGTCTGCTTTGAGGTCTGGTTCCTTGGCACTGGTTCAGGCTGCCCTGTCTCCCTTCAACAAAGGGTCTCTAAGCCAGGTTACATCACCTGAGCTCTGGACCAGAGATCTATTACTAGATTTCCTTCATTTGACAGGTAAAGCCTTGCACATAAGACCTGTGCATCACTGTCCTTTAAAGGCTGCAAGCCATGGAGAAAACAAGAATGCTTGCTTTGCCACATGGGGTCATTCACATGGGAGACCAGGAGTTATAGAGTATTTCAGCTAGGTGGTTGCTATCGAGGTACATCTTCACATGGCAAAGACTCCAGCTGGCTAGCTGAGATCCTGAAAGCAGTCTAGGGTTAGAGTGGGATGTTGATTATCTTTTCTCATGGCTCAGTTAGGGTGGAGTTCAGGGAAGAGTAAAGATATTATTAGGAGCGCCTAAAAATGTGAAAGCACTAATCTGAAGGACTTGGAGACAATAAGAGGGTCATGTTTGAGGCAACATGGGGTAAGCCACTGCAGGGCCAGAAATATGTATGAGGAAGAGGTAGAATCAAAGCACTGAGAGTGACCAGGAAGCTCGGGAACCAGAAAGTGGAGCAGGGTGGGATTTTTCTCATCTGAGCGTCAGAACTTAAAACCAGATGTCTGCTCCTGGGCTTGGCTTACTCACCCTCAATTTCTGTTACAGGCAGTGGAGAGAGAAATAGACAAGTGCTGCCAGAATCAGGACAAAACCAAACTGACTTGGAAAGGAAGTTTAGCTATAACTCTGCTGCTCCACAGATTCAGATGTTTTAACTTAATCCTGATGTTATTATATATATGGGCTACTCTAATTTTTCAGCCTGCACTCCTTTAACTACTGTCACCTGTGCGAGGCCAGTAGCAAGAAACTCCAGCAAAAGGACATTTGCAAGTCAGTTTAGGTTGATAATGGTACCACTGATGCTCGTTTTCACATCAGACTTTGAAAGAGTTGTAGTTTACTTCACTCTAAACCTTAGTGCAAGTTTGCTGCTTAAAACTCTTCTTTACCCCACTTTCTCATCCTGAACCATTTACTTTCCTCTCCTTTTCTGCCAATGCTACCTTGAAGTTCATAACATGAAATTGTGACTGTGTTTCCCCCTCCCTGTTCTCTTACTGTCGCCTCTACTTCACTGCTTGGATTGCAAAACAGTAGCCAGCCATCACTGTTTCCAGTGCTTGGCACCTTTCTAAGTACAGAAGGAAATAAAATATTAATCAATAAGAAGTGGAAATTAAACAAGGAGCACTGTGGTAGACCACCACAATATTGAGGTTCTTGAATCACAAGTTTTTTCCTTGAACCATTCTCATTTCCAAGATGTAGCTACTGTGTAACATGTATTTCTTGTGTACTTTACCTTGTAGCTACTGTATAAGTATGAGCAGTACCAGGCTCACAACTATTTAACACAGCATTGAGTCTTCTGCACAGCCTATTAATTTGGATGATCTTTGACCAGTTTAAGCCATGACTCATCCAGATTCTATACATCTCTGTGGCTGCTGATTGCCATTCTGGCAAACAGTAACAGAGTGAAAGGAAGAAAGTAATATGGACCTGCTCCTCCATTTACTTAATGCATCCTCAATAACATTGCCCCTATAATATATCTGTTACTAATCAATACTTGATATAATTTCAGTGAATGGTGCTGGAGCAAGCCCAAAACCTAAAAGAGATGTTTGTGTAAAATAGCCAGAGGGAATAAATGAAGAGGAAGCTCACATGGGAAGAAAATGTAGTCCCTGGTGACTAGAAGAAGGGTAACAATGTGCACATTTTTTAAAAGGGTAGAAAAGACAACCCCGGGAACTACTGACCTGTCAGTCTCACCTCTGTGCCTGGGAAGATCATGGAACAGATCCTCCTAGAAGCTATGCTAAAGCACATGGAGGACAGGGAGGTGATGAATGGCAGCCAGCACAGCTTCACCAGGGGCAAATCCTGTATGACAAATTTAGTGGCTTTTTTATGATGGGATAACCACAGCAGTGGAGATGGGAAAACCAATGGATGTGATCTATCTGGACTTCTGTAAAGCCCTTGACACAGTCCCTCACAACATTCTCCTCTCTAAATTGGAGAGATATGTATTTGATGGGTGGACAGTTTGGTGGATCAGAAACTGATTGGATGGTCGTATTCAAATTCATGGAGACCCATGACAAGTGATATCCCTCGTAGGTCCGTAATGGGACCAGTGCTGTTTAATACCTTCATCAGTTATATTGACAGTGAGATTGAGTGCGCCCTCAGTAAGTTTGCAGATGACACCAAGCTGAGTGGTATGGTTGCTACACCAGAAGGATGGGATGTCATCCAGAGAGACCTGGACAAGCTGGAGAAGTGGGCCTGGGAGAACCTCATGAGGTTCAACAAGGCCAAGCACAAGGTCCTACTCCTGAGTCAGAGCAATCCCAAATTTCAGTATGTGATGGGGGATGATGTGATAGACACCTGCCCTGCAGAGAAGAACTTGGGGAAGCTGATTGATGAGAAGCTCGCCACGAGCTGGCAATGTGTGCTCACAGACCAGAAGGTCCACCATAAGAGAGAGACCCACGCTAACAGGAGGAGCCACTTAAGTGTTTCTGAGGCTTCACAGGCAGCTACTTGTTTAGTAAAGGCTGTTAGGCATTTATCAACATAGTTTCCATCTGTCTTAAAAAGTCTTAATTTCCCTCCTTTCCAGTCTATGAGCATGTAGTGCTGGCTCACCTTGGAAAGTCCAGATCTACAGAGAGTTCATGCTAACTTGGAATAACACTTTTTAGGCCTACAGGGATTGTTCCTATCCCAGCTACTCACCTGAAGTTCCCTTAATAATGGAGATAAGATGTACTTCTGCAGAGCAATTCATCATCCCTATCTGAACATCCCTATCTTCAGGGAAAGATGAAATTACTGCACAGTATCTACAGGAGATGTTCACTTCTCTTCTGCAGCTAGAAGTGGACCTGGGGTCACTGGCCCAGAACTGGACATCAGACTTGAAAAGTTTCACCAAGTTCAATGCAGTAGGAGAGTCACGTCTTGGAGTAGCAAAGGGTTCCAGGAGGTAGCCACTGTGACTGCTTAATGCATGATTATGAGCTGCCTATTCGCCTAATGCAGAAAAAACCTTGAGCTGACACATTTTCTTCCCAGATAAGGGCTGGTCATCCTAATTTTTGGGCCTCTAGATTTAACAGTGAGATAAAAGTAATTTACAGCTCTTGCCAATAGGAGAACAAATTTTCATCTCTGTCCTTCGTGTGAGAAGCACTATAATGAATGAGTGATTACTGACCCATGACACCTATTAGAGATTGCAGTTGGGTCATCTCATTTGTTGTTTTAACACAAGAAATTAAGAACCCTAGCAGGGCTGTCACAAAAATTAAATTGGTAATGAGATGAACACTGCCTTTACCAGAGGCTCACTCTAGAATTACATGCGGGAAAAGATCAGTGACAAGCGGATGTTGAACCATGGGCCTGAATCATGAGCCCAGAAGGAATTTCTGCTTGCACTGGCTTCCTCCCATTGCTGCCTGGAAGTGCAATCTATCTGCTGCACATTGGACTTCATACAGACAAAGGAACAGTTAGCCAGGTATTTGGCCCTTTTCTCTCCATCACTGCCTGCAGCTAAATTGCCCACCAAAGAGGTTCTGATTCCAAAGGGGATAAATGGGCAGGACAGTTTCCTCCCAACAGTAGCTGCTGTGGAACACTTGTGTGCACTTAGCCTGATGCTGATTACGGAACAGTCAGTGCTGCCAGGTGACAAAGCTTGTTTCCTTCGAAAGCATCCTCAGTGCTGGGAAACAAAGACCTTTCAAGTTTTAAGGGAAATGATGAAGAACATAATGGATAACCTGACTCTGAGATGTATGAAGGCAAAATTAGACCCTAGCAGTCCTTCAGAGCCTCAAGCTAAAGATGTACATACTAATCAGCGGCTCAGGCCCTCCGGCCCCTAGAGAGATGGTGTTGTACATCATGCACGTGTAGCTCAGCACCACAGCACCTGTCCCAGTCAGACTGTGTGCTCCAGCTGCACCCTGGATCCTTGGATCTGCCAAGCATCAATCATCTAGCAGCATTGCTCCTCCCTGCAACCTATGCCAAGACACTCGTCATGTTCCATCGTGTGACACAGTGCCCTGGCATTGTCTTATGTATTGAAAGCATGAAAATTGTAAGACTTGACTACCACTTAACTACTAGCTAGTCATTAATTGCCTTGTCATTCTTTCTTCCAATCTAACATAAGAGGGAAATCTGTCCCACTGCTTATAGTTAATAGAGGTCTGTTCAGTGCATCCAAAGGCAGAGAAAGTACTCAAAGCAGTATCCTACCCTTACTTTGTGGAGTCGGGTTGTATAATTTCTTACCAATTGCAGTTTCAGCTTAACACAGCATAGAAGAAAACAGAGCTGTAACTCTTTGTTTTACAGCACAGCAGTAGAGCTGGCTGTCCTGTTTTCATGGACTCAGGGAAGCAGAAACAGGAAGATTTGCAAGGTTGTCGTATGAAGCTCTATGGCAAGACCTTCATCAGATTTAGACTACAACCGAGAAGTTAAATGATCAATGAAGGACTTAAGATCTTCACTCTTTTCCTTGATCCACAACCACATAGGTTAGTGCACTCCAGCACAGAACAAGGCTGTATTACCACAGCCTCCACCACTGTGAAACAGAGTAGACCCAGTATTCATCAGCTGAGGATACAGTTCATTAAGCTCATCACTCATTGGGGCTTTGTCAGTACAAGTGAAAGTAGTTAGCTTTAGGGTAGACAATGGCAAGCTTGTTTCCACAGAAAGTGCTGATGCAGTTACAGCGGGAAATATCCCGCTCTCTTTCCATTGCTGCAATCCCAACTCATTCATCACAAATACTCTTTCCCTAAAGCTGTTTTATCTTTCTAATGCACCTAAGGTTGCGAGGTCAGCATTGCAAAGTCAGACCTGCAAGTCACATCTCCATTTTCATAGAATGATAGAATCATAGAATGGGTTGGGTTGGAAGGGACTTTAAACATCGTCTAGTTCCAATCCCCCCTGCCATGGGCAGGGACCCCTCCCACCAGCCCAGGCTGCCCAAGGCCCCATCTAACCTGGCCTTGAACACCTCCAGGGATGGAGCAGCCACAGCTTCCCTGGGCAACCTGTGCCAGTGCCTCACCACTCTCATGGTGAAGAAATTCTTCGTAATGTCTTGTCTAAGTCTTCCCCTCTCCAATTTATAGCCATTCTCCCTTGTCCTATCACTACAAGTCTTTGTAAATGTCCCTCCCCAGCTTTCTTGTAGCCCCTTCAGGTAGTGGAATGTCGCTATAAGGTTTCCTCAGAGCCTTCTCTTCTCCAGGCTGAACAAGCCCAATGCTCTCAGCTTGTCAATGTAGTACCCATCCCAACTGACTCAGGTTGTCACAGGGGTGTTCAGTTCCTTGCAGCAAAGTCATGCTGTTCATTCCAGGGTTACATCCTGACAGGAATCCAGGAGTCCAGCCAGGACCTCAGTGGCTTGAGCCCTGTGCAGGGCAACCTTGACGTCCCTTGCATATGTGCACACTGGTCCAGGCAGGAGGTAGACAAGACTACAGTGTGAGAGACAGGGAGCAGACCCTCACTTGGAGTCCCACCCCCAAGGCACCACACTTCCTCCAGTACTGGCAGCCCTTTGGGAAGGAGAGAGGTTTATTCTGGGAAAGAAAAGCTGAAATGCCTTTGATGTGATGGAATGCGTGGCCTTTCATCTTATTCAATAACAAAACACACAGAAAACTCTATAAAATCTTTCTATAAAACAGCTGAAAATAAAATACAAAAAAAATCCACCCCATTCTTAAATCCTCAAAACCCGTAACTGTAACAGAATAGTTGAACAGTTATTCACTTTTATGATGTGCAAGATATGGAGTATTGTACAGTCAGATAAGTTTATAAGAACGTGTATAAAGCTGACTGCATGGGAAGGACCTGACTGAAGTTATAACATAAAACCTTCCCTCAAGTGAGAGTGTAAGGGGGAACATTAAAGTGCAAGAGAAGCTTTGAATAAGAAATGTTGCACCTCTGCCCTCTTTCTCCAATGCTGCACTTGCACTGAAATAGGAAATTTTAGGATGAAGAACCAGAGAGATCAGAGCCATAGCTGCACAGCCTATGCCAATAGATTTCCATTAAAAGCTTCCCCAGCTTAAAAAATAACTGGACCCCACAAGCTGCAGCTCTGCTGGGTGATAGGTCTCTAGCCTCTGGATTGTTCATGGTTTGTCCAAGAACAACATTGCGATCCCCTGGTGGACAAGGACAGAGTTATGTATGTTATTTACCTGGACTTCTGCAAGGCCTTTCATACAGTCCCCCACTACATTCTTACCTCTAAATTGGAAAGACATAAATCTGATGGTGAACTGTTAGATGGATTAGGAATCAATTAGATTGCAGCATTCAAAAGGTTACATTCAATGGCTTGGTATCCAAGCCGAACTCAGTAATGAGTGATGTCCCTCAATGGTCCATAGTGGGACTAATACTATTTAACATTTTCATCAATGACATAGATAGTCAGACCGAGTGCACTCGCAGCAAGTTTTTGGATGACATTGAGCCGAGCAGTGCAATTAATTCACTATAGGGATGCCATCCAGAGGGACCTTGACAGGCTTGAGAAGGAGGTAGAAGTTCAACAAGATGAAGTGCAAGGTCCTTTGCCTGGGTCAGGGCAATCATGGTATCGTACAGACTGGAAGAGGACTTCTGTGTACAGGACAGTGCTGTCGGAGGCGCAGCATGTAGACTGACTTGACCCCTCCTTCTTTTCTTTGTCTCAAATCTGAGGCAGGGTAGGCTGGGAAAAAAGAGTTGCTGCTGTTCTCTGTACTCTGCTCTTTCTGCAGCCAGAGCATTACAGACTTAGGGGTTATCACAGAATTAACTAGGTTGGGAAAGACTCACTGGATCATCGAGTCCAACCATTCCTATCAATCACTAAACTATGCCCCTCAGCACCTCATCCACCTGTCTTCTAAACACCTCTACGGAAAGTGAGTCAACCACATCCCTGGGCAGCCTCTGCCACTGCCCAATGACCCTTTCCATCAAATTTTTTTTCCTGATGTAAAGCCTGAACCTCCCCTGGCAGGGCTTGAGGACATTCCCTCTTGTCCTGTCCCCTGTCACTTGGGAGAAGAGGCCAGCTCCCTCCTCTCCACAACCTCCTTTCAGGTAGTTGTAGAGAGCAATGAGGTCTCCCCTTAGCCTCCTCTTCTCAAGGCTAAACAACCCCAGTTATCAACACAGTACCTTTCCATAACCAAGAAAGAAGAAATTAGAAGGTTTTTGTTGAATGTTTTTCTTTGGTTTTTTTTCAACAAAACCCTTTAAACTGCCACTCTATTAATAGAGATAATTTTCTTGCTGTAGGTGGAACATTGTCTTCTCTGACTAAGCTGAACCTCCCTTTCTGTTCTGTTCTTTCCACCTGCATCCTCCCCATGTGATGAAAGCTTCTAGAAGACCTATTCTTTGACAGCTTAAGGGGGAGGAAGAAGAAGAAGAAAAAGGCTATGATTTGCACAAAATTAAAAGAAGCATTTGTGATGCAAGCCAAATGTTCCTACAGAAACGTCCTTTTTCTTAGAATATATCAATGAAGCAGCAACATATATTACACAAAATAAAACTGTTTCCCTAGACTTGCAGATTGTTTTTCATGCTCGAAGCTAATGGCTCACATTGGTTTTGTGGATTATTTTGTAATTTTTCCCTTTCTTAAGACTGACTCCACAAACTCAAGCCACACTTTCCACTGACAGTAGAAAAATAAGGAATTTTTGGTTTTCTTCTGTTTTCCATTAAACTCCATACTGATGTTGCAGGTACCCAGAGCAAGGGCAAGCAGAAACCTCAGGGCTATGTCACTAATGGAAAAGGAGCCAAGACACACAGGGGAAAGGAGAGTTATTCTGAGGCCAGCAACATTTGGTTTCCTCTCTTCTTCATGCTTCTGCAACCTGAGCATGACCTCTATCACACCAGGACTCTATGTATGTGTTTGAAATGCCCCTGGCTGGTACCAGCAGTACCTCAGCATAAGGGAGGTAAACTTTATTTTAAGCCACTCCTGCATTCCACCAGAAACAGCTCTCATGAGAAAGTTCTAACAAAAAATTAGAAGAATCTTATAGCCAATACATTGCTCAGTGATTGTTACAGAGATGTGGGCATGGGCACAGCTGATGAAACACGACAGGGAGCCAGTGCTAGTAGAACTGAGTGCCCTGTGTTCTCTCCCTGCTCCACCTACATGGCCCCAGCCCAGGATCTGATCTCAGCTGTGACCTGCCTGGCTTAGATTAGTTGCTCTTTGTGCTGTGCCAGTTAGAATCATAGAATCATAGAATGGTTTGAATTGGATGGGACCTTAAAGATTATCCAGTTCCAACCCCCCTGCCATGGGCAGGGACATACCACTAGATCAGGCTGCCCAAGGCCCCATCCAACCTGGTCCTGAACACCTCCAGGGATGAGGCAGCCACAGCTTCCCTGGGCAACTTGTGCCAGTGCCTCACTACTCTCATGGTGAAGAAATTCTTCCTAATGTCTAGTCTAAATCTGCCCCTCTCCAGTTTGAGTCCATTCCCCTTTGTCCTACCACTACAAGCCTTTAAGAATAGTCTTTCTCCAGCTTTCTTGTAGGCTCCTTTCAGGTTCTGGATAGTCACTATAAGATCTCCTCTTAGTCTTCTCTACTCCAGGCTGAACAAGCCCAACTCTCTCAGCCTGTCCTCATAGTAGAGGTGCTCCAGCCCCCGGATCATCTTTCTAGCCCTCCTCTGGACCCATTGCAACAGCTCCATATCCTTATGTTGAGGATTCCAGAAACAGACACAAAACTCCAGATGAGGTCTCAAGAGAGGAATAGAGGGGCAGAATCACCTCCCTTGACCTGCTAGCCATGCTTGTTTTGATGCAGCCCAGGATATGGTTGACCTTCTGGGCTGTGAGCACACATTGCCAGCTCATGTTGAGCTTCTTGTCGACCAGCACCCCCAAGTCTTTCTCTGCAGGGTGCCTCTCAACCATGTCATCCCCCATCACGTACTGAAATTTGGGATTTTCCTGATGCAGGTGTAGGACCTTGCACTTGGCTTTGTTGAACCTCGAGAGGTTCACACAGGCCCACTTCTCCAGCCTGCCCAGGTCCCTCTGGATGGTATCCTGTCCTTCTGGTGTAGCAACACCACCACTCAGCTTGGTGTCATCTGCAAACTTACTGAGGGTGCACTCAATCTCACTGTCAATATCATTGATGAAGATATTAAACAGCACTGGTCCCAGTATGCCTGAGGGACACCAGTAGTTGCAGGAGGAATGGTCTGACATAGACCATAAAGCAAAACCTTGTCCAGGAAATGTGTGGGAATGTCATTGGAGACATGGATCCCACCAAGAGAGATTGTGGCCTTGCTTAACCACCGCTACCTTGTTCCTTCTCTCCCTCCCACAGGCCAGTGGTGTTTGTGGTACCCTTTGGCACTCCCAGGGTGCCTTCCTGAAAAAATAGTTAGCGAATTGAAATGTCATGTAATTGTGATAGCCACAGGTTGCCTGATGCAAGGGGAGCATTTCAATTGTCTTGAGGTGGATTTGTTCTAATTATCTCAGATTACACTAGCGAATCTGCTCCTCTTGGAGACAAGCTGTTACTGTAGTAACTTGTAAATGAATATTGGATGATGAGTTATTAGAGCTAGTCTGAACTGGAAAGTTGATAAGCACAGTGGGCAATAATTTCTCCCTTTATTTTCTTCTCCATATTAATTTCTTCCTCAGTGTGAATGTAAAACACAAAATCAACAGGTCAGATATAAGGCTCTTGTGAACTCTGCCTCCCCTATCAGACAGAGCAGATGCAGGCTGGAACTCCTTTATCGCTTTGTTTTTAATTCAGGCCTATAATGGGTTTGCCCTTTGTTAGCAGGCTTCACACAAAATACAAAGTGGATAAAGGATGAAGCGAATCTTCAGATAATCCTACATTTTGGATTATCTCTTTTTACATATGCAGTCCATTCACTACATCATCCAGAGCCACACAACCAGCATTGCCTCACAAGCAGTCTCGAGATAAACAGTGGTTACACACTGCCCTTATGGAGCAAGAGCTGACAGCGTGTGTCTTGGCTTCCAATACTTCATAGAATAATAGAATCATAGAATCACCAGGTTGGAAAAGACCCATCGGATCATCAAGTCCAACCATTCCTATCAAATACAAAACCATGCTCCCTTCCTTGTGTGGCCAAATAGAGTGCTGTTTAGGGGTGTCACCCTTGCTTAAACCAAGTATAAAATCTTCTAATGCAAGGACAAGGAAAAATTCTAGATGCTCCAGTGCCTCAGTAGTTTCAATGCAACATCAAATACTCTGTAGTATGGTTTGTTGTCACTATATTTTGCCCACCCCAAAAATGCAAGAAAATTTAAGTAGCAAATCAGGTCCTGAGGTCATATCTGACTCTCTAGCCTGGCTTCTTCTATATCAGTAGTTGTTATAGGTCCTCTGCAAAGCTGAGCAATCTGCCATGAGTTGGTACAGGGTCCCCCAGAATCAAAACGGAGGGGGAAAATGATCAGTTTATCTCTAAACTACTGACAGAGGAGGAAGCCTTTGTTTCTCATGTGCAGTTGCCCACCTTTTCCACCTCTGTTGCTAATGGTAGCTGTAAATGAGGATCTGGTGTCTGAATCTGTCCCCAGTAGACGTCTGGAAATCTCCCCGTGGTGGAGGTAAAATCCGTCTCTGCTCCCTCCACAGTCACAATGGGGACATTGGCTCCTGCACAGCCTAAAAAACCTCAGTTCAGCTCCTTACTTCAGTGCCTCGGCAAAAAGCTTAAATGGTACTGGCAAGAGCACCTTCATGGGCTTCTCCTTGAGAAACAGGAGCAGTTCATTGTCTTCTATTACTCCTCTTGTTTTAAAAGCCCTTAAAATTTTCCAGGAAGGAAGTGTTTCTCTTAGGGGGTGTCAAGCCCAAGTAGCAGAGAAAAGAAAGGTGATGTGGGTGAGGGTAGTGAGCATTAGTGTAGGGCAAACCTGTACTGAGCAAAGATGCTCCAGACACTATGAGCATGTCTGGTCCTATGTATTCCCACAGTCATGGTCTCATAGTGTCTTTACTCAAAACCAGGATGCCATTTTCCTGTTGTTACAGATCTGAAAGGTAAAATTAATACTTAGTGAAGCCCCTGGGGCAGGCACAGGGCAATTATCCCAGAGCAGGTGATGTAGTTCAACTTGCCAACCTAACATTTCTCCACTGGTCCAGATACTTCCATTTCATCACTTTCGCGTCCATGTTTTTCATTTCTTTTGGCTAACAAATAGCTGTGTCAGATGCCTAATAGGAATTGCCCATGTGCGCGGTTTTGCTTTTATCTACTCAAAATATTTTATTCCTCAGAGAAGGCACAAGAAAAGATCTCAGGTTAGCCACAAAGTAAGGTACAGAAATACAGCAGCTAAACTGGGATCATTTGTCTGGGCATCCGCAACAGATTTGCAGCTTTGGCAGAGGGTCAGCAAGGTGATGCATATCCCTTCAGCCTAAAACACGGAAGTCATGGCATCCTCCAACTTGGGCTGGGGATGGTTCACCAAGTTTTGTTTTAAAGCAGTACAGCTGGAGAGCATGAACTTTCTCCGTTGTGCTGGTGTCCATGCTTAGATCTCTCTCAGAAAGCATCCATGAGACTGAAATGCTTTAGTATGGATCCTGTTTGTATTTCATTATAATTACTTTTTTTTTCAGTATATTGAAGATTGTCAAGTTTTTTGACATTTTTTGCTAGCACTTCAAAACTGCATGTTTATGTAGAAATCCCTGATTTTCAAAAAGCAAACAAATTTTGAGAATAACGTCTTTCTTTCCATCTGAGATACATTCAAAATGCCATCACATATTTTTGCTACATCTACCACAAAACCAATTTTCTTTTTTTCCAAAATACCTCTAAATATACGTGGTTTCATCTAAAATTCAGGGTCATCTGATAGAGAGAAGTGTGGACATGTATTAAAGCGCTATTTTCTTTGCACGCTCAGACGAGTGTAATTAGCGTGAGGACAGCCATTAACACATCTCGCATGCTATGTCACCAAGTCACGCCTGATTATGTTGCGCAGTGAGATTAGCAAAATGAGCTTGAAATTGTCCTCTTGCTGCTATGTGATAGTAGGGAAAACAAATCCTTCCACCACCGAAGCTGCAACTAATATTCAATACTCAAGAAATTCAACTGATGCATTCATAATGAAAAGGATGTTGTGTAATTAAAATTTTAAATAAGTCCCCAACATGAACCCTGCCTTGGACTTCTTAATTTCAGATATGGAAACGCAACTTTTAACAAAATAGGTTGAGGGGGTTTTTTTCCTTCCTTCTCTTTTCTTTCATCTGAGGGATTTACAAAATCTCATTAGCATACTAAAAAATAGCAGAAGAGAAATTAAATGAAGACCAGGATTAAAAGACTTGCTAGTTCCTTCGTGTCACCTTTATAGTTCTTTTGAGCATCTACTGCTGTGTGGTGGGTGTAAGTAGTGTGGAGGTAGACATTGGTGGGTGGCAAAGCTTTTATGAGGCAGAAAGAAACTGAGAATTAGAAAATGATTGGAGGCATTTTCCATACAAATGAGAAGAAAAAATCAGACCCTGAGTTGCTGGGGAAGAGGAGGAAGACAGTATTTGAATAAATTGAATAAATGGCACATTTCACTGGCAAGGAAAAAAGCCAGTTTGCTCCAACAGAAATCCATGTTCCATCAGAAAGTTGCCACGGAGCTTGCACTAAAAGCACCCCAAAGCTGCAGGCCTGGGTCCCTCCTTGCCTGCAGAAATCTTTAGGTCAAATCTAAATATCCACCAAGTTCTCATGGCACGTTTCCAGGTTGCTTATCTACCTACAGGTTGACTGCATCTCCTGTTGTCCATTATCACATGATAGAGGAGATGCCATAAGTGATGGCAGATTAGTAAGGAGATCTTGTAGCTGGGAGGAAGACTACATTGCCCTGGAGATCTAGAATCCATCTACGCCTCTGCTTAAAAAGCGCTTTGATACTGGACAGTCTTCTACAGCAAGCTGTTCATAGATAGCTTCTAGTCGGTCAATCTCTGCACCTAAGTTGCTCACCCTAAGGCTTTAGACCTGATTTCGGTTGACAGCCGACTGAACATGAGCCAGCAGTGTGCCCAGGTGGCCAAGAAGGCCAATGGCATCTTGGCTTATATCAGAAAAGGTGTGACCAGCAGGTCCAGGGAGGTTGTTCTCCNCTAGAGATTAGGAGGAAATTTTTTACAGAAAGGGTCATTAGGCATTGGAATGGTCTGCCCAGGGAGGTGGTTGATTCGCCTTCCCTGGATGTGTTTAAGGCATGAGCAGACGAGGTCCTGAGGGACATGGTTTAGTGTTTGGTGGGAATGGTTGGACTCGATGATCCAATGGGTCTCTTCCAACCCAGTGATTCTGTGATTCTGTGATTCTGTGATTTGCTCTTAGTCTGATCACTTGTAGCTACATTTGAGGTTAACAGAGGTTGGATTTTGAAAATATCAAGTGTTCTATGAAGCAATTCTACAATATATTGTGTGGTATCAGGTGTTGCGTGATACAAACCAGGCAACAAAGCGTCAATGCATTTTGATCATTAATCTCTTTAAATTCCTTGACCCTAAACTGGGAAACAACACTGCCATTGTACGGTACCTCAACAGCATAGGTATCAGCTAGCAGATGCCTGTGATGCACAGCCACAGCAATGAACCTCATAGAAGAAAAACTGATAAAATTAACTCCTAGAGACAGTTTTCAAGGGAAAAAAAAAACATTCTAAAATTTGGGTCTCTTCTCAGGAGGACAGCAAAAATAAACTCACAGTCAAAATGACTGGGCTTCCATCCTCCAAGTCCCACCAATAGAGAAGTATTTAAAGTAAAAAAAGGTTTGGTATGTTTTAAGCTGGGAAAAACTATGTTTTTCTCCACTGTGTTTTTTTCCCTATTCAGAAACATTTTAAACAGACCAGCATGTGTTATGAGTCTATATATGAATACATCTGTGTCTGTGCAGATGCATATATAATGTAATATATAATTTAAAGGCAGCCTGAATCAAGAGTTATCCCAAATAATGCAAGTTTTAGAGCTATACATGGTAGGAAAAGGAATCTCAGAATGTGGTCAGCAGCAGCAGAAGTCACCATTAGCACATGTGGTGGGTTTATAACAAGGGGTGTGAGCATAGACAGCCTTTCTGGATAAAATCCCACTGGATAAAATGCAGTTTCATGGTTGTGAAGTGTTTGGAAAGGGGTGACTATTCATAGCACCTGCTTTGCCACCAGAAACCCTTATTGACTGGGCAGGAAATGAGTCCTTGTGCTCACTCCTTGGGAAGTTCTCTTCAGCGCATGTTGCAGTGATCATGGGCAAGTAAAAAGCTCATTTTTCACCCATTATGAACATTACTGCAAGTAAAAGTATAAGTGAGACATCCAGGCTCCCAATATAACACTAAGTAACACTGGAAAGTGCAGAAAGGTGACATTTAACCTGCACTCTGAAGACCCGAATGGCATTTAGTCTTCTACAATGTGGCAGTGCTACTCACCCTCCTTTTACTGCAGATCATCAGGGTCTAGGTTCTCTTCCATAGGGTGTGGAGACTGGATTCAATCCTCCTTCAATCTGAGGTGTGTGCAGCAAATAAATTCATCAGAACTTCAATTGCAAAATACTCGGCTGCCCAGGGACTGCATTGTACCTGGTGCCTGCACATCTCAGGGCCTGGAGCTCAGCTAGCCAGGGTGCAGTGTGCATTTCTGCCTCAGTTTCCACTGCTTCTACTGTAGCTGACCTAGAGTCTTTGCCAGGTAAAATACAAAGGGTACCCCAGAGCATGAAGAGCAATACCAAAACCCTCTCTCCGGGGTGAGTGTTTCAGCTTTGCAGCTGCAGGCTGAGCGATATTCTCGCATCTTCTCTACCTCTTGGAGAGGCTGAAGATCTCTACTACTTGGATCTAGCCTTCAGTATTCCCCAGGTAGCTGGAGGTGTATTGGTGGTGGGGAGATGTAGATTTACACACTCATATGAATCTGCATCTGTGTCTCTCTCTGTGGACTGTGTTGGCTCAAATGCAGCAGGAGAAGCCTATAATAGTACAACTCTCTCCTGACCGAAATAGGGGTGCTCTTCTGCTTCTTGACTATAAACCAGTAAAGACTCAGTGGGTCTGCCCTGAGGATGGGTTTGGTCATGGCTGCATGTAGGGAGCAGTGTTTGGGGGTTGTTCCTTTGGCATGTCTTGGGATTAAGTTAATTGCACTCCAGGGCTCTGCATGGGCTGTTAAAGGAGGTGGTGTTCTTCAGAGTTAGTTACCTACTCATCAGACATCGAAATAAGAACAGATGAGTCACATCTGGAGTGATTTGTTAGATTTTTTAGCAGAAAGTCTGCAGAAAGGTGGAGACAGGACCCAGAAGCCCTGTGTCCCAGGTCCAAATGTAACAGGTTCTTTGTCTTCAACTATACGAAAAGCATCATGTGTTTATAAATCGCTTTTTGCCAAGTGACATTTTCTCAAAGAGAATTACACTGTAATAAGCTGCATCATTAAAAATAAATCTTTCTGTGAGCAGCAGAGCCTGGTATCCTGCAGTTTGGTGTCTCGTGGTGGGATTATCCCACGTCTAATGAGGAACACTCTGGCTGGAGCCTTTTCCCTGTTCATAAAGGCACTATGTCATGTGAGTTTTCTGTTGTCTATTATACATTTGGGATCAAACTGCATTTGTTTACGTTCTCTCCTATCTGACAATGTAATATCGCCCATGTGGCAAGCTGTTCCTCCCTGGAGACACAAAAGGGTCACTATTCTGTACCTTACTGCCTCTTCTTACAAAACTGAAAATTAAAGCCTCTGAGACTTCTATCACACAGTTAAATTTGACTGAAATTGGCCAACAGACTAAAAGATAATTGAGAATAATACTGAACTGATACAAGAATATAATAAACTTAACTGTATTAGGAAATTGGGTAATAAATAATGGAAAGTAAATATTGGAGTAGGTTAAACATGGGGAAAAGTGTTCATAAATATTTATTTAAGCATTTAAATGCACTCAAGGTGACCATTTAATGCTTGGCTTGCATTTCAATTTTAGAGATTTGATTCACAGCTCTTTTAAAGACAAGCAAGGGCATAGGCACCCCAATAGTTATACTTGTACCTCAAAAGTAAAAGTTAAATAATAGTTTTCTGTGAGACTTCTTTTTCACAGAGACAGAGAATTTGAAAATATTTTTTCAGAATATTACAAAATTTAGAATTTAGAAAGAGAAATGCTGAATAATTCAGAAACCAGATTTTGAAGATGATCCTCACCTAGTCAGAGGAAAAAAACAGATCATGCAGTTTGTACTGGATTTCCAGAATTTTCAATAAACATGAACAGAACAAAATCAGAAAAAAAATCCTTTGCTGAAGTGATTCGCAGAAACATTTTAAAAATGTGAGATGTGAAAGAGGATTCTCAATTATCATACACACACACAAAATCACATATGAATGAAAGAAGAAAGATGCAGTGAATAAATTGCTCGTTGCAATTTATTTTTTCCAGTTTCTGAGCCATAGAAGTATGTTTATTATAAAGTGATCTTTGGAGATACTTGTATTTTCTTACTTTGGAAAAGGTTTAGATGGATGAGCTACCATTGCTCTCCATGCTTATCAAATTAGGAGAATGCATTTCTAAATTCAATTACACCCTCGGTGGAAATGGTTTCTCTGACTCTGGTAATCTTTGGAGAGGAATTATACACAGTCTATAAAGCTTCACATTTCAAAACCTAATTTTAAACGTTATTCAAGAGGTTAATTTAAGATTCATCTTTCTAAAGAGGAGTTAAATAAAACTGATAGAAGGCTGGAACTTGTCGAGTGGTTGAGAGGTTTATCAGCATGTGAGTATGAGTTCATTAGTTTTAATTAGTATAATCACCAGTGTTGCATTAACAGTTTGGTGAGAGAAAGTAATTGCTCACACCCAGTGTATTAGATTGGGGGATTAGAATTCATTTTATGAGGCAATTAGCATTTCAGGGGTTTTTTTAAATGGCTCTTATGATCTGCCATTGCAGTCGCCTTCTTCACCAGAAGAGTTTAAATTAACCATAACTTTCATCTTAATGGGATGCAAAAATTAATTTAGAATTAAGTGTGAACCAGCCCTCTCCAACAATCCCACCATGATAAGCAGACAGCTAAAGCAACAGACCTTTATTAGTTTATAATGACCTGTTTTATTTCCCGGAGAATGATAGCCATTTATCTGACCTCAATTCATTATCTTGTTGGAAAGTTTATATTCTTGGCGTTTTGGGCAGCAAAACAAATTAAAAAAGAAAAGGAGTAAGGAAAAAGTAGAACTGTACTATTGAAGTAATAGTTCTCCTAAGAAAAAGCTGCAAGGTTCAATAACATGACTTATTATTCTTCATATCAAATGTCAGAGGAAAATGAAATTTCTTCCTTTGAAACCCAGTGTCTTGGGGAGAATCATGCATTACACAGCAGCAGTAATCACAACCCTGCTTTGCCCATCACATCCCTTGGGAGCTTCTGAGAAAGTGGAAATCCTGAACAAGGATCCAGGACTGTGTCATCCTGGTTGGTAAGGAAGCCTTGGTCATCTGAGAGTTGGGGCAGTGGATCCAAGAGATTGCCTGGAAAGCAAAACAGTAATTCCTTGGGGGGGAGGCTGTATGCAGTAAGAATGCTCACTGTCACATCAAGGCTGTAATGAGAGCCCTCATCATATCCAGAAAGAGATGGGACAATGCACCATTTGCAACATATCTGGCACCTACTATAGCTTGCTCCTCGTTAAAACAAATCTGTGCTCAAATTTAGATTAATAAAGCTCAAATCTGTTATGACCTGGATGCAGCATGGAGGAGGACAACTATTAGATCTTAGAATCATACCGTTGTTCCTGCAATTTTGACTACCTATGTTGAAATGAGCAGATGTAGGGCTGTATCTGAGGAATTACATGAATCTTCCTAAAACATATGTTAAAACAAAATTTACATACAATTACGTTTAAATCTTATATACCTTATAAGCATCTCAAAAGGAGTTCAGAGGGAGAAATTGTCCTCCTACATTTGAGTATCTACAGTTTAGGTACAACTAGACAGATTGGATATGAGCCTTAGTCACTCTGGTGGCAGCTGGTGCCACCTTTAGGAGGTGAATTACTCCTGTTAAGATCTGAATCCTCTACTATGAAGAGCTGCCTCAATTTATTGACTGCAGAGGCAGTAACCAGGCTTCCATCTCAAGTGGCTGAAATAAATGCTTAAAATTGGGTAGGATGAATAAATGACCGGCATGCCTATACCAGTTTGTCTATGCACAGAGCTATTGTGGAGTGCCATTACTCTTCTTGAATAACATCACATATGGGTACACTTTTGGTTGAATAAGACTTACTTCTCTTGATCAATATCCACTTGATAGAGGCAGAGCATTTTGCTTCCTAGTCCTCGTGTGGAATTATTCTGCAAGGGTTGCTGCCTTTTCAGGTAGCTGCCCTCCCTTAATCAAAATTTACTTTAGTATAAAAATGCCCTTAATTTGCCATCCATCCTCCTTTGAGAGCCATTTAAGATTTATGGAGGTAAGCTCATCAATTAAGCACAAATACATTGACAAAAAAAAAAAAGAAGGTGGTATCATCTACAATAAAACCTGACTTTTATTTCACAAATTATGGATGTTATAAAGCATATTGTTTCAGGAGAAATGCCTGTATTTGCCAGCGTGTTTCATTAAAGAATCATAAAGCCATACATATTTCATTTCCTTGTTCTGAGCTGCAAGAGCTGTAACTGTATAAAATGCCCCATGCCACCCTTGTTTTGTTGTGTTTTTTTCTTTTTAATCAGATCTCCCCCCCACAAAACTAATGAAATTTCTCTTTAAGCACATACATCACTTTCACTTGAAGTGACTTATCACAGTTCGAGTGGTTTTTGTCTTCTCCTGGAGAACAAACATTTATCTGTACTGGTTCCTGGTTGATCTGCTATCATGTGTAATTTCTCTCTTCTCATAGTATGCACCGACCCGCTGTGCAGCTGCCCAGACTTCAGCTGAGCAAGGTGTCCTTCCTCCCTGCCATCACCACGAAGCAGTACATGACCCCCAGCTGGTTCCCTGCACGTGCCCGCTCTACTCCTGCCCGTGGGAAGGGCACCTGGAGGTGGTGGTGTCCCACCTGAGGCAGACCCACTGCATCAACATTCTTCAGGGGGCAGAGATTGTCTTCCTGGCCACGGACATGCACCTGCCAGCACCCACGGACTGGATCATCATGCACTCTTGCCTTGGCCACCAGTTTTTGCTGGTCCTCAGGAAGCAGGAGAAGTATGAAGGTCACCCCCAGTTCTTCGCTACGATGATGCTGATCGGCACACCGACCCAAGCTGACAACTTTACCTACAGGCTCGAGCTCAACAGGAACCAGAGGCGCCTCAAGTGGGAGGCAACCCCCAGGTCTGTACTGGAATGTGTTGACTCTGTCATTTCAGATGGGGATTGCCTTGTGCTGAACACTTCCCTGGCTCAGCTGTTTTCTGACAATGGAAGCCTAGCTATAGGAATTGCAATAACCACCAGCAAAGTTCACAACGCTGAAGCTGAAATGTGAGGGGGAAGAGGAGGAGAGGAGGAACAACAATGGTGCTCTTGCTGCCTTGTGAGAACCAGGACTTGCGGACTTTTTGGGGGGTGGGAGGGTCTCAGGTCTTTTATGTATTTAGTACTCATCCACAGTGGGCATTATGTAAACATCCTGTGGTAACGGTCTCTGTGTAATGTATTTACCATTTTGTTAATACAATTTTATGAGAAATTTTAAAGAGGCTAATCAATTTATTGTAACACTACAGCAACACTGGAAACAACAGTTTCTCCTGGAAAGTGCACCCGGAGTGACTCATAGAAACCTTTGGTCTGAGCATGCTATGCAAATGTGTTTCCTTCATTACCTGCCTATTTACCTGGTATCAAGGAGGTTGTTGTGCCTAGTAAAAGATAAAATATTCCACTAAAGGATAAAAACACCCAAATTACCACACTAGCAGCAGTGATTTAACACTTACACTGTGGTCAACACCAAGCCCTGGGGAGCTTGCAATTTCAGACCTCCTGAGGAAGCAACATTCACCACTCAAACAATGAAAATTTCAAAGAAAAAGTCACCACCTCCACTGAGCCAGGGCCTGGGAAGCCTCATCCTACATTAAATCAGAGATGATCAATGTGGGCATGGTTAAATTTCATTATTGTTGTTATGATGGGCAGTGAGATGCTTGCTAGGTGGTCTGGCTCCAGGATGTATATAACCACAACCAGCCCTTGGGATATTCACCATTTTACCTGCTATTTCTTTAACTATTCAAAAAGACATTTTCAGAAAATAAAGTAGCAGGACAGTTCTAAGTTGCCTGTTCTCTTGCTATTGAATTTTGTGCCCCTTAGTCCCACAATGTGTGCTGCTAAATATTATTTTAAAACAATGCAGCCAGAATATCTGTTTGTAAATTGACTATGAGATTTTGAATACTCTCCTACAAAAAGAGCCTTATTTTTTTTTCTTACGTATGCTCAAGGGGTGATGATAGTCTCTTTCTTCCGCTGAGGATGTTTCTCAGATGGTCATGGTCATAAGAAGACATAGACTTCTCTATCAGCTTCTCCCTTGAATGACTCCTGGGGGAGAGTCAGCGGCAGGTGCTGGCCATCTCCTGACACTTGGTTCCACCTGCAGTGAGACACATTTCCTTCATAGTCAGCAACAGCAGTGAAATCCCACCACAGTAGGTGACGTGTTGAAGGAGGGGGCTCTACAGTGAGTATGACATGTGAGAAGCATGGGAAATTGTCATTCCCATATTTCCTTTTGTCTGTGTGTGTGGCTGTGGGCTGGCTGCTCCCAAATTCTTTTTCAAGAAACAACTGTTGGGCTGGGTCATTTAGTAGCTAGAATGACTGAGGGTCGTTGCTCGAGTTCTTGGGAAAACCAAGGAAAAGGGGGAAGCAAGATAAGAACAGTCCTTCAAAAAGGTATCTCGCTGTAGCTAGCTTTGGGTAGGCAATAACACCGATGATAATCTCTCCCATCTGCTGTTCTCCTGGGGTTTATTATAAATGATGCATGAAGTAAAACAAATTGCAGTTTTCCTGGGATGAATGCTATGCAGGTGATGCCTTCTGAGTTGCAGATGCACCTCTCCTCTTTACCTGGGATTTCCGAGTGAGTCACTGCTCAGAGAGGACCTACGGTATCTTCAGTAGGCTGCTTGTGACTACACAAGCTGAGATCTGAAGAAGCCTCAGTCCCTGTAAGAGTATTCTGGAGAATACCTTCACAGCTCTCCCACCTCTGAATTTAGGGGGCCAGAAGGGTGTGCTGGTTTGCAGTTCTCCACTGGAACACACGGGCTTCAGTGTGACTTGCTTTTTCCCTGTGATGTTAAATATTCAGAACCAGCAACTGCTGCCCTTTCCCTAAATGATGGCAATAAATAAATCATTGGCACTTTTGTGGACTGAAACTGGCTTCTCCAGCTCTTCTGGCAAATATTCTTCTGCTGAATTAAAACAAGGCAAAAGCAATAAAACCCCCATAAAACACCCCAAACCAAACAGTTAATCTAGCTTAAACTTCCTGAGTTCTATGTACACTGTGGTATAATGCTGCCAGTTCTAGGAGAAGAATTTTCCTCTAGTATTTACTTGTTTGAGACTATTTACTTGTTGCTACTTGGCTCTTTTTCTTTTTGAAATATCTACTGAAATGAACTATATACCACTGGTATTTTTATGGGCATGTCCCTTACCAAAGGACCAGAGTATTTCTGGCAGGATGAGCATGGCAGTAACAGTTTGGGAAGAGCATCTCTGTCCTTTGCCAACACCCTGGTTTTCCAGTGTTTTTGGCAGCAGGAACCACAGCGGAAACATGACCTCCCTGCCCTGGACCATCTCACATCCCATGTGTCCTTTTCCCAGAGCTTCCTTATGACCACACCAACGGTTCAGCTTTTCCATTTCCTTTCCAGTCCTCGCCCTCTTATGAACACCCTTCTCAGTCAATTCTCAAGCTCTCAACTTGTGTTTCACCCTTTTCTTTGCAGAGCCCATGATGCCTCTTGCCTGTTCCTAGTTTTGCCTCTTGGGTGCCTTTACTTAAATCATGCTTGTTATTCTTTGCAGCCAACCAAGTAACCTCCTTGCCTGGCTCTGTCCACAGCTGGAAAGCCCTAGATCTAGCAGGGACTTCAGATATCCAGATATATAATCATAGAATCACCAGGCTGGAAGAGACCCACCGGATCATCGAGTCCAACCGTTCCTATCAAACACTAAANCCAGCTCCCTCCTCTCTACAACCTCCTTTCAGGTAGTTGTAGAGAGCAATGAGGTCTCCCCTCAGCCTCCTCTTCTCCAAGCTAAACAACCCCAGCTCTCTCAGCCGCTCCTCATAAGGCCTGTTCTCCAGCCCCTTCACCAGCTTTGTTGCTCTTCTCTGGACTCGCTCCAGAGCCCCAACATCCTTCTTGTGCTGAGGGGCCCATATGTTGGAGGGCTACTGAAAACCTGCCCACTAAGACTCCCAGAAAAGGACGCATTCTAGGGACAAAGGAGATATGGGTGCCTAAATCCAGCCCTCATAAGCATCCCAACATAAAACTCAGATATTTAAGGTTATATTTAAGGACTTTCTACCAAGGAAGATATTCTAATTCTGTCATAATTCAAAGCCTATGAGCAACCCTTCACTGTCAGAAAGCAAAGGTGAAGCAAATATTCTGCATGGTGGGATATAAATCCGAAAGTACTGGCAAGTAGGATCAACAATTCAATTCAATTTACATGCACTCTTTCAGTGCCCATAATACAGCACTTTTAAAAGCTTTCTGTCTGTGGTGCAAAGGCAGCCATAGCTTGTCATCCCAAATATGAACGGGAATTGTGGCTTGTGGAATTCCTTTTGTACTCTAATATTTTACATCTCCATAGTGTATTATACTCAGTCATTCCAAATTCCTTTAAAATTGTGAAGAACATAGTCTTACATCTCTTTGAAGTAAGTAAGTACCCTTCATTTGGTGCAGGAGAAAATGAGATATCGTAATATTGCTATGCAAAATTCTGGTTTCCTGCCTACCTGAGAGCAGTGTTCCCTCTTTATTTTATTTTTTTTTTACATAGACAAAATAATCAATTTTTTTTTAGAGTTTTTACATATTTGTGTTCACGGATGGATTTTTTTGTGCCTAGATTAGTAAATTGCAACAGTAATGTCATCAGGCTGAGCCAGATGGATTGCTACCAGGCTCACTAGAAAACCTACTTTGGGTCTTCTGCACTATTCATCAGACACAGTGAATGTTAATGTCAGATCTGCAGTAAAACAGCATTAGTGCTTTCAGCTCAATCCCATTATGAATTAAGCTCACATCATATATCCATGAGTCCTTATAAAACAGCTGAAGCATCACCATTTTGAAGATGACAAAGGATCTTGCTGTGCCAGTGCCAGCCAGAGGGCTTACTGAGAAGTAGGGTAGTAGTATGTTTCCCACTGGACTCTGATATCATATCCTCCATTTCACACCATCCTTTATGAATATAAGCCTGTCCGCTGATGAAGAAAGGAGGGAAGGTAAATTCTGGACAATGAAAGGTTTATAACAAAATGAATGGCTTACAATAAATTGCCAGATACTGCTGCATGGCGCTCTCTTTGGGCATCAGATGAATAAAACCCAATTGACAATACTGTAATATAGGTGATTTATCTGCTTTTCTAGCCCAGAATACACCCAAAAAACAGTTTGATGAGAGAAGAGTCTGTCAGAACAGACTCTGAGATGCACTTCTGCTCCAGCTGAATCAGAAACACCTTCTCACATGGAGGAGCTGCAGCTTCTGAACTGTTCAGGAATAAGCACATGTTTTTAAACATTTCATTTAAAAAAACAAATCCAAATAAATCTGTATGCTTACAGAGTGAAGGGTGGAAAACAAAGATTGCCATACGTATCATCACCAGAACTATTCACACAAAAAGATGATTCATCTTCTGCACAGATGACCCTGCAGAAAATGAGGGCTTCACAGCAGGGTAGCACAGGGCAGTGCCTGCAAGGCTCCTTAGGCTACACATACAACTGAGGGCAAAGATCAACCCCCAGACAGAAACATTACTCAACTGAAATCACTGGGAGTGAGGTCACAGTGAGGACTGTCAGTAAAACGATCAGACCTCCTGAGAGTAGCAACCAGCTGGGAGGTGGTGCTCTGTGCAGAGACATGTCTCTTCACATACACACCTTCCACTTGGCAAAAAGGTCTCTTGTCTTGGCAGAAGCACAAATGAGAGGATCAGACTTTGGTACTGGAGATCTACATGTGTATGGCCCTGACACTGCCTAGTGAGGGCAGTCACCTAGCCCCAATCCTGCCCCATAGCTCCTCTGGTTTTGTTTGGTACACAGCTACCTTCAGCTACCAGTGGTTCCTCCAAGCCATGGCGCTTGACAGTTTTGTTGTCTTTCACCTGTATAGCTCCCACCAAGGCAGGAAAATATTTGTTAAACCTGTACCTCATACCCTCGGTTAGAACTATGATCACTCATTTTTTCTCTCTCCACAAAGGCAATAGATTAACACAAAGCTTTTTTTATACCTCTTTGAGTTTTGCCCCTCAAGAACATGCATTATCAGGCAGTTATCATCTCCAAGATAAAGTTGAGGACTAAAATTGCAAAGCCTGCTGTCCTTCAACTAGTATGAGCTTTATATCTTCCAGGTATTGCAAATCCTCCTGAGACATCACCTATTTGAATACATCACTTAATCTTGTAGAAAGGCCCAGGACTGAGGGGTTCTCGCTGTTAGAAATTGCATCAAGTAACCTTATTGAAGATAAATGGCTTTGAACTTTCATGGCAACAGTGATGAAATGCTTCAGTGGTGCAGATGATGCAGGCTGGAAAATCAGAGCTTTTAGACAAAGAAGTAAACTCATTCAAATACAAATGCAAGATCTGGAGCAGTTTTCAGATGATTTTAAAAGCACTTTCCTTATTACCACAGACTGGATATCTGAGATATCTGAGCAAGAGTCATTTCATCACCAGTCAGGTCCTATTGGCTTGAATTTAAGAGAAACTCAGATTTTCTTCCTTTCTGTACTAAAGGAAACCACTTTAAAATGTAAAGCAAACACTGTCATGTATCGAAGTCTGGAAAGGATCTTTCTTTTCAGACCTGACTGCCTGGTCAGCAGACTGTGCAGAGCACACTGCATCTCCTGCCTGTTCATCATTAATCCAGAGTCACAAACACAACATATTGTCTTCATGTTGCAATTCCTGCTTCAACTATTGAAGATAACAGCTGTCAAGCAACTGGCTTTGACAACTTTAAGACTGTTCTCTAAAAACCTACTAATATTGACTTACATTTACATTACAGGTGGTTTTAGGGCATGAGACAGTGAGGCTCCACTGAGGCTCTGCAAGGCTCATCTCTGTTTGTTCAGTGGAGGGATGCAGGCAAGCCCTGCATCTTTACCTCTGCCTTTCACAGTAGGAGAAATAGATACACCTGTAGGGATCAGTTTGGTTCTCTTCTAATAAACTGTGGCAAATGGTTGGACTGCAGAACTGGATGCCACCAGTTTTAGAGACATTCAGTTCAACAGCAGCCAAACCCAATCCACCTCTAGCTTTGAGAATTAAAATAGAATCTTGCATAGAACCATTAGGCCCATTCATATCTCCCTCAGATGGCTCCTGTTTCAGCATATTGGTTCCTCTCTGGATTCTGACAATGATAGTAGGCTACAAAACGTGGCTAGGTGCTACTGGACTTGCCATACTAGGGTCCCGTCCACAGTAAGGTCTCTGGGAACTACAATAATATAAATGAATAATTGTATCGTATACTAACATAAAATAATAATGCTGGGAGGCCTTTTCAGGCTGATAACATATTTAGAAGTAGCAGCTCATACTGAAAGGTATCATTACTCAAAATGAGCTTTGGGTGATGCCTGTGCTTTTGCCTTATTGAGTTATAGAAGAGGATATCCAGAAAAGTGACAGTCTCAGGGCTACACTGATTACTCAGAGAAATGCTGAACTAAAAAATATTAGCTAGGAGAGTCCTGAGTGAAGCAGAAATATATTGCTGTTGCCTCTGGGCAGCAGTTTCTTGTGACATGTGTCCTTGGAAAAGGATTTCCGGTAGGCAGAGAGGGTTGAACTTCAGCACATCACAGCCCCTACTCTGTCACTTCCAGAGCTTTCACAAAGAAATACTCAACTGAGACTGCAAAACATATTCACTGAGTAGTGTGACCAGCATCAGAGCTGCCAAGGAGATTTATCCAGTCTCCTCTGGGTAATCCTCCACGCAGTTCCTCTTCTGGATTGACAGAAGATGGGGACAGCCCCAGGTCTGAGGAAGACTGGGTGCATTCTTGACAGCCTGTAGATTGTTGTTGCTGTTGTACAGTGATTGCGTATGATATCTCCCATGTTGAAAACTGGCAGAGATTAAGCCTGGGCCCTCCAGCAGTGTACATCTGTACTGGTTAGCGTTGACAGCCAGGGTCTGGGTTATGGTAAACCCGCCAGCATTATAGCCTGTTATGCAGGACTGACATATGTTGACGGATGGTTATGTGTACACTGAGAAGTCATGCTGGAAAAAACATTTCTACATGAGATATGTCCTTAGTATATTGAGGACAAACATTTTATCTTACTGTCTGTGCTGGATCACATCTCATCCCTGCCTCCTGATTGCTCTTCTTCTCTCAGCTGGAAATCTGGAAGAAGCCAAGTGGAATCACTGACCATGCTGATGTCCAGCCCACTGAGGCCAGCACAGAAGCACCATGGCAATATCAGTCCTAAAGCCCATCACTGTACATAGAGAGACATTCCAAACAACACTGACATAAATACTGAGAAGTCTTCAAATACAAAACTTAACTTCAGAGGTCATCCTATCCAGAGAAAAAAACGGAGGATTTCTTTCTGCAAAATGCTTTCATCTTCATTCAAGTTGCAACTTAAGTGAAAGCCCTAGTGTGACTGACCATGAAGTTTCCCTGTGCAATGATGGTTTTACTTCCCATTCAGACTCAGTAGCTATTGGGTCAAATGGGCCATGCTTTGGCTCTCAGTTCCTCAGTGACTGACATGACTGCTTTTCTGAGTAGGCACGTAGGCACCATGCAGCTCTTCTCCAGACTTGATGATACTCCCCAGGTGCAGTGTAACTGCAGAAACCCCATCTGCACCACTTAGCCACATGGTGAGAATGATCCTTTTCAGCCCTAGATCTGCCAAGCACTTATGTTCACCCTGCATTACTGCGAGGTCCACAATCTGACTGCAGCTGAGCCAGCACAAGCATCAGAAGCCACCCTGACATAATAGTCCCACCACCATAATAGTCCACCAGTCAAGTCACTTGCTCAGTTTGTGTTGGTCAGCTGCCTGACCTGGAGGTAAATTAACCTTACACATTGCAGCCATCCATAAGGCTGATATACTGTCTAACGTGACAAATTCCATTTTCCTCTCCTGACTGCCTTTGAACAAACACAACAGCCAGTTCTAAAGACAGGTCTGAACCATCACAGATGAGTTAGAAGGTCTGCAGCAGGTGAAAATTGACAGTGGGACAAAATGGTACCAAATCTAACTCAGATACAAGGAGTGGTGGAGTTCAACAGCAGCTGAAAATTAGATGAAGTGGGGGATGCTGGTAAGGAGGTTTATTGCAATGTGCTCAAATGTAAATGTCATGGGAAAAAGACATTCCTAGGATACAGGTCAAGAGCAACCTCTACTTTTGGTGATAACGCCCTGGCAGAAAGTTGATACAGTTTGTCTTTCAGACCCACTGGGCTGGGCAGCAGCCAGGAACAACATTTATTCATTACGTGTAAACTAAGCAAATTGCCCAGGGAAAGGAGTCAATAAACATGGAGCCTCACAGCACCATTTTCACAGAGTGACCTTTCAGAGCATAATTACATGTTAAAAGATTCAACGACAGTCTTCTCTGACTGGAGAAGCACTAACCAAGCTGGCTGGGGCACTTAGTTGCTGTCAAGTGGGAGTGTGTTGGGAAAAAGCTATTTAGTTAGAAGCTGCTTTTGGCTAGCTCCCATGTGAGGCTATGATCAAGAGAGATCCTTCTGACTTCTAGGTTACACAAATGTTTGGTCTCAAGTCCTCTAGGGAACAGGAGAAATAACAGTGATGATGCTGGGAAGCATTTCCATTGTCACTAAAATGCCTATGGCTTACTGTTCTCATCCAGTGGCGACGACTGCATTCAATAACTTCATCTTGGGGAGATTTTGATTGTAGTCACAGTGACTACAGTGAGTTATTCTGAGAATGGTCCTCAGTCCCTCAGAGCACAACCTTCAGGCTGCATCTCCAGCTCAAACATCATCATGGGGAATGGGGTCATCACCCCAGTGACAAAAGAACTGGCTGTCCCTTCATCAGCCCATCCCTGAGTAGTCTCCTTCCCTGGCAAGCAGTATTGCCTCCAGCCCAAATAGCCCACAAAACTATCCTTATTTCTCCGCAGGCAGCAATCCCAACCCCCTGCCATACTTAAAGGTCCTCAGTTTAGTTCTTCTAAAAAGACAACTTCCCATCTGAAAAAGTGAATCCAAACCTCCGCTATGTTATGTCAACATAATTGCATAGGACTTTATATTCCCAAAGGGTTATGGGATTCTGGCTATCTCTTCAGCCTTGTGTTAGATGCCACATGTCATAACTCAGCATCATTTCCCAGGACAGACATATTTAACCCTAAGGCAAACTAACGCAAAGCATTGCAAAGCACACAACAGGCAGAAAACAGCAATAAACTATGAGACAGGCTTCCACTTTCAGAAAGAAGAATCAAGGATTGCAATAAGGAGTGCCTGGAGCTGGACTGGGAAGGTGAGCATCCCTGAAGTGCAGCAGAGGACTACAAAGAAGAGCTTTCTGGAACTTAACTGTTCCATGATTTAATTATAGATCAGGCCACTTAATCCAAATGCTTAGCTTAACCTCTGACATGCTGAGACGTGTCCATCTGTGAGCATCAATGACAGCATGTTCAAAAGTGACTGTGATACTTGAGATCCTTACGACGGCAAAGCTCCTAGGGCAGCTGTTTCATTTAGGGACAAGTGCATAGCAATTTTTTTCCTAGGACTTCGATCAGGAGATCTTCACATATGCTTAAGCATTTCAGTGGTCAGGAAAAGGACTAAGCACAGACTCAAAGACAAGCACTGACAACCTGCCTGAACTGAGGTGAGGTATATTGGATTGGAATTTAAGTAAAGAAAGCGGCATAGAAGTAAGTAAGAAAATTAATGTAGAAATCCTAAGCAGTTTTCTTCTGGAAGTTTTTAGATAAAGACTTGTATTTGTTAGCGTTCATATTCCACTGTACCCCCCCACCACTTGACATCAACTTAATATATTACACTGTATGAAGTGCTCTACTTTAACATGCAATGATACCTCAGAGAGAACTTCTTAATGTATATAATTTTTTTGAAATCCTTATGATGATATATTACATGAAAGAGCAGCAATAAACCTTTCTATTGGTGTCTGTAAAACGTATCACAATGTCTGTCATGAAAAAATGCCATTAAATCCTATTTGGCATTCTAAACTGGTATCGCTTGCTTGGATTGGAGGGCTGCATTTTTGAAGAGCGTAGCACATCATGGAAGGGTAGAAATGAAATATTAGGAAGAAAAGAACTGTTGTCAAAGTGCACTGCCTGCTAAAGCTTGCCTTACAGTTTGTTATTGTCTACCTTTAATCTTCTACAGTCACAACCAGTTTGAAAAGAAAAGTTTCACTGTCACCAAAGGCAAAACATGGGTCCCAGTACTTCCAGGCTGGGTTGTCCTCAGTTGCCTTCATGAGCTGAATTCAGCATCACCTGTGTTTGGTGGTGGGAGCTTGAAAGCCCACATGGGAATCAGAGCTTTGGTCCAAAGCTGGTCACGCAGGTAAACAAAGAAAGGATTTCTTCTTGTTTTCTAATCTTCCTGTCATTTCACTAAATAGAAACAACACGTGGCTGTTCCTCACTGCTTTCAGGGTTTGGGGACTGATTTTTTTTTTGTTTGCTTGCTTGCTTCTGGACAATTAACAGGGAATATACTTCAGAGCTACACCATAAATTGTTAAGGACCTTCACAGATTAATTCTTTAATTTCAGGTTGGTTATTTTCAAGACCAGAATTGGGCAAGAACTCTAACAGTATTGCCTGTCAATTTCTTTTAACATCAGTCTTCTTCTTTGTTTTCTTATTGCCAAAACCTGTTTCAGCCACTCATGAAGCTTGATAGAAATTGCCTTGAAAAGAGCTGAGTGATCAAAACTGACCAGATGTGCAAGATGAATATTCATGACTTATTGGAGCAACCTCCACCATCTTCTCAGAGCAGGGTACCTTCAGCTGACCTGTTGTCTCTCATACAAATTACTGCCTCATTACTACACCTTCCTCTGGACCATAGCTGTGAGGGACATTGAGCTTGTGTTAAATAATTCAGCAGAACAGTTGAAGAAAACTGTATGTGATCCAGAGTCCCGGCACCTGAAATTTCCTGCCATATGCGCAAATGAAAATGGACTTGAAGGGACTACGAGAACTAGTTTTTCCCCTTGGACAAGAAGCATGGAAGTTGTCCTCTCTGATTTTAGACATCTGGAAGATGTGTCTGCATAAGTCACCAATAGTTTCCGTTCTATAGGGTGTAGGTAACGCACTTTGAGGATGTAACCAATGTCAGCTCTTAAGACACCTGCTTTAAAGGAAAGTAATAAAATCATTACATTGATAAATCAACCACTCTTCTTTGTTGGGGGCTTAAGCCTCTAGGAAAACCAGAGTAAAAACTACTCCAAACATTGCAGGCTAGAAGTGAAGGGTGCTTTGTGCTTGCATTCCTGCTTGATGCTAAAATTCCCTCAGGAGTTCATTGGTTTATCAGCTGCCAATAATGAAAGGTTACCAAAGGAGCATCCTGGGCTGTGGGTTAGCATCAGTCTCCAGTTCAGCAGCAAACAGAGAATTTAATTTCCGTTGTTCTCATTTGTTCTGGCGTGCCAGCACAATCCTAGAATCTGTTTCAACAAGGTCTAAAGAGGAGTCCACCTCTTTGGGGATTAACACATTTCTTCACGGCAGACAGAAAAAAAAAAGAGCTGATGATGGAGGAGGGAGATCTGGCAGGTGATTTTCTTCCACTTCCCCATTAATAAATACACTGGTGGTTGCAGAGCAACCAGTTTGCAGAGAAGTCAGGAAAGGTCAGAGTGCTTTCAGCGGACCAAAATGATGTTTGGGGAATGTAGAGTAGTACTTCCTTTCATACAGCCAAATTTCATGTGCAGCAATAACAGGGGCTAAAAATAGCCCAGGATGCTAAATGAGAGCCTGGCACAAAACGTCTGTACAAGATAATTCTTTTCAAAAATGCAATCATTTAAGGGGTTGTTTCATTTTGTTTCTTTCTGCTGTTGCAAAGTGCTCAGGAACATGAGGCTGATTGGTTCTTCAATTTTTTTCTCCTTAATATTAGGAAAATGAAATGTTAATAGACAGAGGGGAACACAACTAGAAGCAAGAGTTGCTTTATTTTTTTTCTGAGGTTGCTCCACATGATCAACAGAGTAGATCATATTTCATAATATCTTACATGGACTTCTGCATAGGCCAAGATGGGGTTAGGATATTTTTTACACAGAACTTTGATTTTCCCCACTTTGTAGATGCAGGTTGCTGAAGCGTCTGCACTTTTTTTTTATTCCAGCCCAAAGCTCAGACATTTGGCTTGTGCAAGAGGCAGATTGAGCTCCAGCTGGACCTTTCTGAAAGCCTGGGACATTCCTGCAGCCCTTTCCCAGGCTCTACACTGTCCCCCAGGAGTGCACTTATGATGCAGCCTGTCCTGCACTGCAGGCACTGCTCTGAGCTCCCTGTCCTCAGTTTGGTCACCCCTCCACTCCAAACTCATCTGTTATCTCCAAATTATCCTTAGACACCCACTTTCACATGACACCTGACTTCCCAGCTGCCCACACAGCTCATACACAGATTTTTCTGGGCAACGAGATGTCCAACCACCCTGGGAGAGAAATGGGGCAGAGGGAAGGGCTTGCTTGCTCCTGTGGAGATCACAGGCATAGCAGAACAGAAATCCAGGCTTGGATGATAGTGATGAGGTTGAGCTGCCCCCAGCTCTGATGCACCCGGGCAAAACTGGCCAGTGGCTTGAGCACAATGAGACATCGCATGGCACAGGGCTGTGTAAAACTCATCTCCAAACGAAACCAGGCTGAAAATCAGAGCAGGAAGCAAGAAGTGTTTATGAACAGAGGTGAAGGGATTCTTGTTAGAGACAGCCAACTGCCAACTGCGTGCCTGTTAGCAGCCTATATCAGTGGACCATAAAGGATGCAGCAAATCAGAAGCTGTTTTCTACAACACACACTCTACTATGAATACTACTAAGAGGGAACAAAACAGGTATTGTCTCTTAATGCTCCCATTACACAGAACCACACAGATGGTAATTAATGCATCATGACACGAGTAAATTGTAAGAAGAATTTGCTGCAACAAGAAGTCACCAGAAGAACAGCAGGATTCAGATTAGTGTTCATTTCAAGATCAACTCCTCCTTTGCTGGAAGGGCTAGGGACAAGCTATTCCATGTTATGAAAGATTTACTTGTCTGCTTTCTTGGGTTTCAGGTCATAATGGAGCTTTGTTATTTTTAACAGATTAATCTACTCCTTCCTTAGTACTTTATCAAATAATACTACTTACAAGGCAATAAAAGGAAAAAAACCACACATGCAAAAAAAACCTATCCCCTGTGTTAGGAGTCCCGGGTAAGTGAGTGCATGTGTGCATTTTTGTGTGCATGTGTATAGTAAAGGGTTGTTTATTGTACGGCCCAGCGCAGAATGAAGTAATTTATGTACCATCTACATGCAAACGTATCTTTCATTTAGGCAATAAACTGCACCCTTGCATGATTTACCCAAACAATGGAGCTGCAAGGACGCTGCTGCTAATCTTCAAAAATCAACGGTGCCTTTTCAAAAGGGATTTTGTCTTTCTCTGAGTTGATCAAACTTGACAAGTAATTTCAGCCTAATGTTCACGGCTATCCTCCTCTCTCCTCACCATGTGAGGTGAGAAATCCTATTTTCTGGAAGTGACAGGGTAATGCAGGAGGCTGCAGATATCTGTAGGAAAAAAAAAAGTAGTTTTCCCAAAGCTACAGGCAAAACAAGGACAAATTCAGGAAGGGTATGAGTAGGGTTTATGTTTGAACAAATTATAACTTCTTCATGCCTGCAACTGTCCACGTGGAGTCACGTTTTTTAAGCCACTAAATTTAATGAGAGAATCTAAGAGATTAAAATGTCTCTGTATTTAAAATACTATGGCAGAAATGCTCCAGTGGAATAGCCTTGTTCTTGTTAACAAATATAATAAAGACTTTCAGAAGAAATTAATTCTGCAAACTTATTGCATCAATGAAAACTGCATTACAGACAAAGAGACTGGATGTAAACTCAATTTGCCTCCAGATTTATTTATAAAAATATCAGCTTTGACTGAAAGCTGATCAGTCCTACATCAAGGAATGCAGGAGGAATTAGAAAGAGGTCAACTACCATCCTACCAAGATCACTGACATGACTGAGGTTAATCCAGAATAATTTGCACAGGTACAAGATAGTCTTGTGCAAATTTTGGGTTTCTCCCAGGAAGTATAATGCCAGCTCCTTGGGACCCTTTTCAGCTTTATCAGCATACTACAGAGAATACAGAACAGCCCCCCAAAACCACTGTATAGAGATCTTGGTACCCCTATACTGAGAGAATAAGCACAATTGTGTGCAATCCATATAAATACATTAACACTTAGGGAGTAATTATTTTTTTCACTTAGCAAACCTTCTGTGCACATGTTTTCACACTTTGTGGATCACTGCTGCTCCTGAAAAATCATTCAGGACTATTTTGTAAGAGGTCCTCATGTGGAATACCAGGCACCCTCATACCCTCCCCAAAGTGAAAGGCTGTTTTTTTCCACCATGTCTGTGTGTAGATAACTGGATCCAGGAGTGTCCTCAGCTGCTAAGTCCTGCTGCACATCTGCATGTGTCTTGCTTCCAAGAGCTCCAGCCAGTCTCCTTCACACACTCTACTTCCCACACAGAAGCTCCTACCACCTCTCTTCATCATTCTTCTGGAGATGCTTTTTGTCATCTTTGGGATAGACCTGCTAAACATAAGCTAAAGGACTCATTTCATAAGGATGAGAGACATAAGTTGTGGCCAGAAGGCAAGCTATGACTCAAGGTCAGCTGTGGGCCAGGTTGAGCATCTGGTTGCGCAAGACATGAAGGACAGCTGGGGGGTGGCAATTCACTTTGCTCTCATCACAAGAGTTTTTGATGTTCTGACATCTACTTTAATTTTCCTATTAGAAGAAATTCCATAGCTTGTGATGGTTTTCACAGCAGGGGATTATGTCAAAACAGATTGAAAAGGTCCTTTGGAGGATCAAAAAGGTCAGAACTTTCAGGGCTTTCTCTATTCTCCCCCTTTGTTTTCCTCTCTAAAGGATATAACTAGATTGTCCATCTCAAACTCAACTAAGGCAGAATGGGAAAACACAGTCAAAATAAATATATAACCACAAAATATCTTGTTCAGAAGGAAAAAAAGCTAGGAAAAATATATTTTTAAATTAAAAACTATTCTCTCTGCAACTCTCCTAAGAACAGTTTCTTCCCAGACGGTACAGCTGAAGTAAAAATTAAGCTTCTTTCTGTTGTCAGATAGGTGAACACTGTGTTAGCTCCTCAATCAATACAATCATCTTCATCTCAGGGTGTGGTCTGGTCATTGCTGGTTAATGTGGGTAATGGAGTTTTCTGATTGCACAAGCTAGAGATTTGCACCATGAGGGCACTGGCAGCAGTAAGTTGGTGGAGCAGTGGTCGGTTGGCTGTGCAAGGAGAGAGATGAGATTTTGGTCACAGAACTCGCCAGAATTCAACTTCTGAGCCAGGCAAATGCCAGGAGTGTTTGCTTATATTTCAATAAGGTGAATGGGAATTCATTTCCATCCTGTGTAAATAAAGAGTGAGTTTCCAAAATGTATTGGCCTCTACTGACTACATTACTCTTGCAGGAAAACAAAACAAATCAAACCCTCTATAATAATTCATCAATTTCTTGAATCATCCAGTCCTAAAGAAAGCTATATATTTCCCTAAAGCCACTGGGCTTCCTGAGGCTGTAAGCATAAACCTGTGGTAAGATCAGAGACACATACTCCTCTCTTCCTCTCTGTAGTTGTCGCTCTGGGTCATCTATCAAGTATTGCTTGAGTCAGGTAGGACTGGACCTGCTGCCCTCACCACCAGAAAAAAAAATTTCATTAAGTTGTGTTGATCCTTTGGGTCACTGAGGGGAGTAGGGTAAGAATTCAATGCCAATGAAACCTTCATTTTTCTCTGAAAAAAAGGAGGCAGCAGCCTAGGTTACTGCACATTTCCATAAAGCCGTAGAAGCCCAGCAGTATCACTATGATAGGATTCAGTCTGTGGCTACTCATTATTCAGAGTGATGGGAGGATATGGAGACGCCAGGGTAATCTGAGGCAGACAATGAAAGTTGTCAAGGCTCCTCTGATTAAAACTGCAAATCCTACAACCCTAACCCTAATCCTCCCCCGTGGCAAGGGGAGATTAGCCTGGGTCCTGAAAAAGATAACTCTTTCTTTTCCTTACGTTATGTCTTAAAATTCAATCTCCTCCCAGGAGGCGACATGCATGGATATTGCTTTTTCTCTCCCCTCTAATTAGTAAAACATAAGAAAGTAAACACTGCTGACTGCACAAGTGACTGGCATAGCAGAGCAGGCCAGCTCTGAGCATTCCGATCACTTTATTAGCACACCTAGCTCACCTGCACAGTCAGGGAGCTGAGCAAAGAGGGCCTTTCCCAACCCTTGAGGGTTATCGGGTGTTTTACAGCACGCTGATTCAATCTGTCGACTTCTCCTCCCATCACACCAGTGCAAATCTGCAGCGAGCAGGCGCGCTGCCAGGGAGATCACTGGCATGTCGGGGCACCGCGGTGCGTCTGCCTCCTTGGGTCCCGCATGCTCCTCTGGTCATCAGGAGATATGTTTTTAATGGGATTAGTTTCTGCATGATCTGTGCGCACCGGGGGTGATTCTGATCTCTCCAAGACTCCTGATCCTGCCAAATCTTCCCATCCTTAAAAGTATCTTTAATGTCAACAGGACAGGCAGTGAAGGCTGCTTTCTCGACAGCGTGCTGAAGGGGTGTGTTTAGGTGTTTTGAACTAAGGAGCTGGAACCCCACAGCCAGGACCTGTGATGGCTGTTGTCCTCTGGGAAAGGGGACAGAGACAGTCCTGTAACTCAGACAAGCCAGTGGGATAAGCATTCAGAAGATGCTCAATGTTCACACATGGTAAAACACTCTGGTGTCCTCCCAATACCTTCCACTCCTGTAAGGGCCCAGAGCATTTTTTTCTGGCTGAGTCCCCATTGCAAACTGAGGCAGGAGTGCAAGGCTTTGTTGCACAACCAACAGGGAAGGATTGAAGAAAGTAGAGGGGTTTTTTTTCCCAGCTCCCAGTTCCTCGCCTCAGTGAGACACATCCTTGACTGATTTCCCTCCCTCATCTTTTTGAGCCATAGTGTTATTGGTGCCTCTATACAGAGCTGCTTATTTTCATCAGGAAAAGACCCATTTCAGAGGATGGACAGAGTAGAGAAACACTTCTGCAGAAGTGCAGCCACCATTGGGTAGGGGATGCACCTCAGAAACCCACACCACCAGAAAACTGAGCAAGCCCTACTGAGGGGCACCAGGACAAGCCTCTGCTTGTGAAACAAACCTCCTCAGCGCCTGGAGAAGATGATAAAAGCAGCAGCCTGCATTAATGTGACATTTTTCTTTTGTCAGCTGGGCTCTGACTATGTTCAGATGGAGACAATAATAACTTGGTGCAATTTTGTTTCCAAACCAAACACAGACAAGACCTTTGAGATCAACTGGAAATCCTGCTGATGTCTTTAAAACACATCCATGGGAGGAATGCAAAGTATTAGTGGCAATATTTATTCTGCACAGCATGACTATGTTTTGAGAAGGGAGGATGCTCATTAGCAGTATAAATGTCCCAACCTGTATTTTCAAGCTATTAATATGGTGGCTAGTGTTAATGGAAATATAATAGAATGAGATGCTTTAAAAAGTATGGGATTTAGCACAGTCAGGAAAAAAAATAAGTAATGAAATTTTAATGAGAAAGTCATCTTGCAGTAATTTTACAAGTAATGATTATTTCCTTGACTTGACTAGCCTGAATAGCTTTGTCTTTGCTGGAATGCTCTTGCAAGGTGTGGGGGTGAAGACAGCAAATTATGCATTACAGGCTACAGCTGTGACTGCCCTGGAAAAGAAACATGGTTTGGGGTTTTACTGTCTGCCTGGACGAGACATTAGAGCCTGACCACATAGCCCCTGGCTGCTGGACACACCTCATCTCACAGGTCTCTCAGTCTATCCTCGGCTTTACCTACTATCCTGCTTTGGAGCTGGAGCTCAGGGTCTTGACTGAGGTAGTGAACCTTGTCCTCCAGGAGCATCTGCACCTAATTAGGCACTCAGTATAAACAAAATAAGTTTGTCTTCAATGCTCTGTCCCCACTGTTACTGCTTACACAGACCAATGGCATGTAAGCCCCTAACCTGGGTTGTATGCTTTGGTAGGTTAAAGTCCAGAAAATACGTGATTACCTGAGCTTGCCATTTTTTTTCTAATGGTTTCTTCTTTTAATTCATTCTGGATTTAAAAAATGTTAAAGTGAAAACTAGAGGCCAAACCTTATGGTCTGAAATGCAGTGACTGTATGTAATGTAGTGAGGTTGCTCTGGTCACTTTGAAACTGTAATAACCCATGAAATTAAGTGAATATCTCTAATGTTTGGAAGTCACTGGGACAACTCTCCATTGTTTTCTTTTCCTCAGTAGATTTATTCTGTCATTTGCTTTTGTTTGTTTTCTTTTCATTATACCATGAAATGTAAAATTGAAGTTCTACTCTGAGGGGCAAGAAGTGCAAGAGATGTTATCATTTATCTGAGATGCTAATGCAGAAGGGAAAACTTTAGTGCAGGTATTTTTTTCACCTGCCCTTCAAACCAGAGGGCATTGCTCTGAAAGGTGTATCATATTGCAAGGAACCCTCAGTGCCATTTGCAGTCCTGCTTCAAGCTTTATTTCTCACTACTTAATTTCCCCAACAGTTCCTACCTAAAAGCAAATTGCATATTAGGAACTAAGACTGCAAACATGGATCATGCAGAAACATTTTTCAGCCTCAGCTGTAGCATCAGTCCCAGAAGCACATGGAAGTTGTGGATCTGTGCAGAGTTCTTGGCTGCCAGTGCACATGGAGACAAAAGGGATAAGCAAAATATGTCATTGGCTCATGACCATTTTATTGCCACCTCTTCTATGAGTTTTATTTTAGTGAAACGTAATCCCACAGGGTTTCATTTCAGTCATTGTCACAGACAACACAAAAATATATGAGTTACTTTTCTTTTTTTCTATTTCACCAACTGAGTTTTCAGCGTACTAAACTTGTTTGCTTCGGGTCCTGATTCAGCAGACTACTTAAATACGCATTTAATACTCAATGGGTTATTGGTAGAATGATTTGCAAACATTCTCAGGATGGAAAAATGTATCTGTGTTAAAGCTCACTCTTTCTATAGTAAAGAGAAAAGAACAGTAGTACGGAACCTCTAAAATTTTTGCTGTCGATAGCTTTTCTTTATGCAGAGAGCTGGACTTGGGAGCAGCAAATCTTGTAGCTCAAAGAATCAGAGATCTTTCACCCAGCTTCATATCTTAAAGCGTAGGTGCTTACATCTAAACCAATTACTGTGGCTTCCATTATAGTCAAGGAAATAAGCACTCCTGAGGTGCTGCTGCAGGTCACCTGTGTGGGCATTGGTGAGAGGAGACCGCCCCATGGAGACCTTCACTGTGGCCACAATGGGTCTCCACAGCCTTTCTCAAGCCTACTTTTTCCTTAAAACTTGAAACTCCACATTTTCAGCTTTGAGCTCAAGTTGTCGACTTCCTTCCTTAGTGAAAAAATGAAGCCACTTGCTGATAATGGCAGCATTTCTTCCCTTGTAATCTATTTGAAAAAGCAGGTAGCACTACCAAGCTGTTCAGTTCATGGGATTTATTTGTGTCTTAAGCTCACTGTGAAGCTCCAAAGTGCTGTGTAAATATTATTGGGACTGTGTTTTCAAGACTGCCCATCACCAGCCTTATTGCTGCATACTTGAGCATATTAGTCTTTTGTAAACATCCATGAAATCCATCTTGTGAGAGGGCACTATTGTTTATTCTTGGACACCTTTGAAGGATCTGTAAATTGATTCAAATTAATCGAATCTGCGTGTGTGTATATGTGCATGCATGTNTGGAATTATACTAGAAATAGATAATCCAGAATAATTATTAAGTAGGCATGAACTATACCTCTTCACCTTCATTTTAACTCTGATATATATATATATCATGAGTGCCTTTTTCCCACCATGACCATCCGTGTTAGTGTCTTCTCAGCCTGTTGCAACACATGTGGGATGGTGAAGCAGTGATGCTGAGGAAGCAAGAAGGCTCCTGTCTTCCCAAATGATTGGGACATTTTCAACCGTAGTGTTTCCTGGGGTATTTACTGGGTGCACAGATCAATTAGCTTAATAGAGGTGGGTTGGAGGCCAGGCAGAAACAAAAGCCATAGCTCTACATAAACAATCTGCCAATAAGCAAGGTCATCCTTGTGATGCTCAAGTTCAAGCTGCAGTGTTATAGCCCAAGACCCAAGATTCATTTCTCCAAGGTTGGGTGCAGCAGGCAATCGAGTCACTTTCTTAAGACCAAGAAGGAGTTGTCAAGAAGCCTGGCCCACCTCCAGGGCCAGTTAAGCATAAAGGGAAGATGGGCAGGTCTTAAGGCTGTTTTGAGCATATTTAGATCCCTTTCCTGGAGACTCTGCCTGGGGATATCTTTTATTAAATCACTGTAAAAGAAAATTACCAAGCAGTTGCCTTTTAGTCTCTGCCTTCACCCCATCTGTCCCAGAGCAAGGGGGTGCTGCCTGTCCCTCCATCATAGCGACCATGCTGGGAGCACGACCTGGTGACAGCTCAGGGCTCTCTACCTGTCCCTCTCCCTTCCTTTGCCCCCTTTCTCTGTTGAAACTGTTGTTCCCATCCAGCAAAGAAGCAGAGAAGCATAGAGCCGTTACCAGGTACTGCCATGGTGGAAAACTCAGGAGTCTCAAAAGAGGCAGTGGATGAGGTAAAGGACTGGTGGTTGACACCCCAGGAGGATGTGAGCCCTGGGAAAGGGGCTTGTCATCAGAAATCCCCTTCCGTCATACATCCTGCAAACTGCTTCTTGCAGGAACAGAAGTAATATGCCTTTCGCCTTCAGGAGGAAAGACTCCTTGCAATCCACATGGGATCTCACTACACCAACTTTTCTAATGTAACATCTCCCTTTTAATAGAGAATTCAGCTGAGTATAAATAACCACAACAGACTTCAACCATACCTGGCTCTCCCAAACATCTGTACAGATAAATTAGTACAGCTCAATGTCTAAGCAAGTCTGTTCCGCTGAAACCTAAGAGGTTCAAAGGACAGGGTAGGTCTTACTAGCATGGCAGAGTCCTCTACAACTAGAACCCTCTACAGACTACAGCTACATCAAGTCCCACCATTTTGAAGCAACAATCTTGAGGCTACATCCACCCTACATTTTCACCCCAAGCTAAATTTGCCCCAGGCTAAATTTGCCCTAATTGCAAAGCTGAATTATTTAGAGGAAACATTTAAATGGGACAAGGTCTGGCCCTCCCTTTTGCCTGCTGATGTNATCACAATAAAGGAGTGGGAGGGGGAGATGGCTGGAGTAGCCAAGTAAATCAGGAAAAACAACCAGCTAAATTGAGTGCTTTCTAATCTAATGTATTTAAGTCACACTCAATAAAGCTTGCCAACAATCCCTGGCCTCTCTGCTGCAAAGATCACAGAGGCATCTGATTAGAATAACGTCTTCTAAAAATCCTCTTTTAAAAGGATTTTCATCCCAGATAGGCAACATGTAACGAATCAGAAATGTCCCTTAGTGAAGGTGGGGTGAAGGGGTGATTCACCACACCTGCCCAGCCCCCAGAGTCCTACTGCTGTCTTCCTGACACGAGATGCCCATCAGCTATGGCAAGTTTTTCTTCGCTGCCAAAAGTAAGTGAAACAGAAATAGCTCTAATCAGTCCTGCATTCAAGTCATTTCCTGAAATCAGCTTTGGGCTTGAAACCCAAGCCCAGTTTTAGCTCCTGGCAAAAAGAGTCACACATGTAAGGGTCCCAAGGAAACTCGTTCCTCAGAAAGGTACTGATTTCAACATGTGTTATATGACTTCAATCAACTTGTCCCAGTAAAGGCTCTTGGTGTTTAGAAGATGAGAGTGGGCAAGGATAACCATAGTGTCACATCATGGACTGGGGAGCATAGCAAATCTGTGACATGGGCTGTCAGGAGAAGAGAAATGCAAATATGTTTTTGAAGACTAATTTAATTTTTGCATTAAAACCTCTGAAAACCAGACCAGATGAAACTGTGATTACGTTTTGCAAAAGAGTGCAGACAGTGTGTCTCACACTTTGTTTGTGACTGTTCATTTGCCAGGAGAAGAACAACTCCATGGACTGTGTACATCCACATTCTGCCCATGCTTATTCACAGAAGGAGTTTCAGCTTTACAGAATAGTCGGCGTTCATGCCAGCATGCAGTACCTCCTTGGACAGTCTTGGTCAATTCAGTGCTTCAGATGTAGAGAAGTTCTTTCACAGGGTCACCGACTGCTCTCCTCTGCTCCATCTTGGCACAACACATAAGCCTGAATAATGTTGTGAATGAGGTGTCCCATCCTCTTGGAGGGTTGCATTTGCATGTTGTATTTCACACATGGTGTTAAAACCAAGAAACACTTCTTGGTCTCTCAGATTGCACCTGAACAAGGCTTTATTTATGGTAATAATGTTCAATACACATTCCTCTGTTACAGTCCAATTTCCTCAGACTGCTCATATCTCTGCAGTCTGGGAGGATTAGAGGACATGTGATGAAGAAGTTGTTTCTGTCCAAGATATGCTCATAGCTCTGGTGGCAGAAAAAAACAACTCACATTGGGGAGAAGTTGAGTCAGTGTTCAAAGAGGGATCCACACTGATCTTCCTAGCTTCACCCAGCAATGGGCAGGGAGGCAGTGATGAATACAGCAAAACTCAGGGCCATTTCCTCCCACATCCTCCGCAAAGGTCACTCTTGACCAGTTAGAGACCTGGCTCTGGACTGGTCAAGTGAGATAAAAATCCCTTTTCTAATCTGGCTGCTCCTATGACAGCTGGGATTGTGGGAGGTGGTCAAAACTGCATAGTCCTCTATTCATTGCCCTGCACCCATACTACTGGAAAATTCAGCTGAAGATGAAAGCTTAAGATAGCTGAGAAAATATACAGTCAAAACAGGCTTGCTGCATACTGATGCATGGAGAGAGGCCGTAATGTCTGCCATATTCTTGAGTTGTATCTACAACCTCATACTTTCTTCAGAAAAATTGGACAGGAATGAGGACACAACTCGTAATATGTGATACGTGGAGAACCACTGAGCTGTCTTGAATTTGCAACCACATATAAATGGAGCAGTAAACCATTCTTGAAACCAGGTTCTGCTTTTATTTGCTCTAGTAAAAAGGTTTCAGTGAAGCATTTATGAACACTGGTTTTACTGGGAATTAGACCATGAGCTTTAGCATGTCATATGTTATTTTGTTGTACCAACAATTACTATTTACAGACACGTTATTTTGTGCCTGAGGCTAGCTTCCTCCAAACAGTAAGAGTATGCACATATGGTGCAGATTTCCTGTAAACAAGAAGCCTACATTGAATAGCAGAGGACAAGGAGGTTGCATTTAAGTCTGACAGTACCTTGAAGAATTGCAGTTGCTCCCTTGCTTGTTCCATCTTGGAGGCATACAGCAATGCACGGCCTCTAACCATACCCTACAGTGTGGCCCATAAAAAATAACTTTTCCATACTCACTATAGATTTAAATTACCACTGTTACATTTTTTTCCTTTAGGATATTAAAGAACATATAAAGAACCTGTTTCTGATCTCCAGCTGGCAGAGACATACTACTTTATACTTCCAGTGTAAGTGAAATCTCCTCCAGTCCCCCACCAGCTTCTTTGTCAAGTGCTCTTTGCAGTGCCCATGAAATCTCTGATTATTTAAAACAGTTAAAAATAGCTATGGGTTAAGAGCACTTGAACTTTTTGTACTCTTTGAAGAGTAATTTAGGAAACCTGACAGGGTTCATCGTTCTATTCCTGATCAGTATAATCCTTCACAACTTTGGTGGTAGAGTACCAGCTAGATCAAGGGAAAATAACTACTCAGAGGTAAGCTGCTGAATTAAAAAGATATTAAGCAAAAGGCTTGTACGTTGTTCAGTAATGACCTTCATCAGCTGAAATGTTTTTGTATTTTAAGTGAATTAATGATCTATAATTATTATCGATCTCTCAGACAGTGATCAGAGAAAACACTTTTCATGATGCAAAAAGCAGAACCACAAGCGGAAGCACCGTCTGTCTCCAACAATCAGACAAAGTCTCTTTTGTTTTATCTTCCTTGCTTAAAATGTGTTTTGCTCTTTATATTTTGATGTCCTCACGACACCACCTTGTCACTATTTATGGTACAGTCACATCTGCCATAGCAATGGAGATTTTGAAAATGTTTTACCTGACTTTTAACAGATGGATGTTAATGGGATATTTATTTACAGAATAAAATTAAATCAAAGCTGAATCTTAATGCACAATTTACATAATCAGCTTTGTTCTGAGCTGGTGAGCTGGTTTTTTCCAGCACTTGGGACCCCTCAGTCACAGCTGCATCAAAGAAACAGCTACTGAGAGTGGAGATTAAACAATTTCCTAAAGCTAGAAGTCTTGATGAGAATCTATTATTCCATATTAGAAACCCACAATTTCTCCAGACACTACCGTAAGATCAAAGATGTATGTTAGAGCTTTGGCATAGCCCACAATCAAAAGGAAGATGTTAAATTTGCATTTAGAAAACATTTCTGTCAATTATATTTTTCTGAAAAATTGAAAGTTCTGCCATTTTATCTTTTGCACCCCAAACAGCAACAAAACCCAGAGGCAAGGAAAGGCTGAGAAGCTAAAATGCATGTATTTACAATGACTTTGGTGAGACATGCTTGTGCTATTTGTGCTGTCTAACTATGATCCTCTGTCCCAGTGAAGCTCAGCTCAGACGGAGTTTTGTCATGGGCTTCAAAGAGTGCAAGACCAAGCAGATAGACGCAATGCCAAAAAACAGTGTGGTCTCTAAATCCCTAACTCCGAGGCTAAGTGACTGGCTGTGAGCCACTGGGATCAGCCCAGGGAGCTGATTTTGGGTTCAGGAAATGAACTTTCACATTTGTCTTACAAGGAGAGCGAGACAACTGACCTCTGCCAGGTCACATAGTGCTTCCCCACTTCCCTTTCTTTGGGGAATCCTCTGAGATGCTGCCAGGGCATATGCATTAATGGATGTCACCATCATTCAGGTCTAGGGTCTTCCCACCTAACTTTGGCCACTCCAGGATCTCCACAGTCAGTAGTGAAAGACCTGGACTCCTGGAGAGGGTCTCAGCCCCTTTTGGAGCGGAAGGTCTTTCCAGTAAACCTGTCTCACTCTGTCAGATGCAGAAGATATCTCCTATGGCCATGACTCTCAACAACTGCTTTCATTTAAGTTCCTTCACCCAGGTGGGATGAACACCACTTTGGAAACTGCAAAAGTATAAAGCTCATCCGCTTTAAAACCAGTGAATGGCCTCTGTAGGTAATAATTTCTTCTTACTGCTTATTTGGAGAGTTGTTCCCTCACCTTCTTTGCACCTCACTGAATGAATATCGTGAGTAGTACGCATTCACATCTGAACATCACAAAAAGGTGACTAATCCCCGTTCAGCACAAAGGCTGAGCAAACTATCCTGCATTTAAAAGTATGCACACGGTTAATTCTGTGCTGAAATGAGATCGACACTGGGAAAATCAGACTAGGCTGCTGAGAACCCTAACAAACAGCCACCACTGACAGCATGGGCTTTGGTGAGTGTCACAGCTTCTGAAACACACCCCCAACATCATGAAATCTCAAAAAAAACTCCAAGAATACTGTCTGAAGCAGTTAACGGGATCAAGCCAGAGCTCAAGAAAGTCAAAGCTCTTTGAAAACTGTCCTAAATTGCAATTTAGAGGTTGGAGGATATGGTGGGGCTGCTAAGACAAGCACAAAAGGCCAGGGTGGTTTTTATATGGAGACAGTACTAAACCAGTGGTATTAGACTGCCTAATAAGAAATGAGAACAGGAAAGTCAGCATTTGCACAGAGTCCAGCTACAGGCAATAATCCAATTTACAGGGAAGCAAGAGGCTCTTGGTGACCTTGCCAAAAACCCAGCTTTCCAAAAATAGTTTTGACAAATGAGTAGTGTAAAAACAAGGCAATAATCAGCAAGGGTAAGGAGGAGAGGGACAGAAAGTTTGTCTCTCTGGAAAAGGTAAATTTTGCAATATAAGAATGACATCCATCCATTTAAAACCAGAATATCTACCCACTTTCCAGAACTTGTAAATCAGCAAACAGCCTAGGAAAAAAATAAGCTTACTCTGCTTTTTTCCCAAATCTACCTAAATGTTAAAACAATTCACAATTTTTTCCTGTAAATGCCTACCTGCTGGTGGATTTTTCCCCCATTTATACTTTAAGTGGGCTGCAACAGCAGTGGGTCTGGTTCTCCTCATGAACACCAACCCTGGACGGCCCACTGAAGAGTTTAATGGCACTTACTGGGGGCATGGAACAGATCAGAGAACAGCAGTGCTTAAGACTGTCCCTATGCAGTCCTATGACACTCTGCAGGCAACTCAACCAAGTTTCACCATCCATGCCCACTGCATTAATCAACAGGTTGAGCAGTACTCATGTAGACTGAGAAATACTCGTGATCACCTGCTTTTCTCCCATCATCCAGAAGCAAACCTCCACCACTCTCACTAACTGTCTGGCTGGTAACCAAATAAGCACAGAATGGACACTTGGTCCCTCCTAGGATTTTGAGAGTTTACTTATAAACACAGTCCTCTGCAAGATTAGGCACTGGGTAGTCATTATGGGCATTGTTATCTCAGCACATCACAGACTTAAGAAACCTTTAAGGCATGAGTCAATTCAGCTTCTCTATGAGAGATGCCAAAAAGCATATGCCAGGTACAGGCTATTTATAACCAGGAGGATCAAAGATCCAAAGCAGTGATCATAGTACAAAGGGCTCATGAAGTCTAATTCCCTCCAAGAACATCATTAGCATTTGGATTCCCCTGAGGATACTACATGCATTCCTGACAGTTAAGCTCTGCCCAGACTAACTCGATTTTATTCATAAAGTGATAATTTTCCCACACAATGGAGAGATCTGAGTCAGCTGCTTAGTAAAGGCATGTTGCACAAAGCAAAACCAGGGACCAACACCACATGCTCAAGAGCTTGTGCCACTTCACCATCTGGTAAAGCATCTTCTTTGCTCAGGGCTGCCAAGCTACTCACTCAGAGAGCAGGATATGCCCCCTGTAATTCAGAAGGCTCCAAGCTGAACATCTAAGTTTGAGCTAATTGCCCTCAGAACAATTATAGAGGCAACAGAGAGAAGCAGGTGACTACATCTGCTGACTCAGCCCATCCTAAAAGTTTTGTCTGAGTAAGGTGAGACAAAACACAGCCTGAAGGTTCCTATTTCTTCCTAAGGGCTAGAAAAGAAGACTAGCTGGGATCTGGATGTCATTTCCAGCATGGACAACAGACTTTAGGTAAGATGTTTCCTCCCAAGGATGAACACATGAGCAAAGCTTGTCACTACCTCTACTACCCTGTGGAGCTCGGCACCATGATCTTCATAGGCACCCGTCTCTTAACAAATTAAAATATGGTGATGGAGACAGTTCTGAAGAAAGAAGTGTGTCTGAAGGCACAGAAACATGAACGTGTTCCCCAGCAGCAGGCTGAGTTATTTATCAATGTATAATATTTGTAATCCCATCATTATGCAGGAGCAACCTGCTGTCAGTGCATACTCCTGTCAATGGACGTCGTTCCTCTTCTTCTAGCCTGGTCCTTAAACATGCAGCCCTCCTTGCACACTGAGAGCATCCCTTTACCTTCAACCATGAAAAGAGATTTGTCTCAGCACCCTGAAGCCCTAACAGCAAAGAAAATGCCCTTACTTTAAACCTCTGAAGTAAACAGTCATTACTAGTACTTGGTCTGTTGTTGTCTTGAGTGAAATACAAGGTGAAAGATAATTTGTCCTTTGGGTAATTTGGTGCCAAATCACTGAGATACTTATAAACTACAGTGACAGCCTGCTTCTTGGATCTTGTTGCAGGAGATAAACTCCACCATAACCTTCCTTTTGCTTTACAATAATGTTCCTACACTTGCTCTGCAAAAGTCTCCTTGTGCCTGTCTTGTTAGATTACCTAAAAACTCATATATTCTGTCTGAAAGACTGTGACAAATTGCACTGCATCAGGGATGTCCAAGACAGAGGAAAATGTGCTTCCAGACACTCCGGTCACACAATTGAGAGTAGATTCAGTTTTTAAATATGAGCACATCAACAGGTTCTCCGTCTCCTGGCCACCAAGAAGAGCTGGTCCAAAAAATCCACCAAAGTCTACGCAGATTTTCTTTTAGCAGTGAGCTATAAACAGGACACTAAGCAGTCTTTCCTGTATACACTGCATCCTAGAAGTGCCATTTATCAGTAAATAATAATCTAACTTGAAATCAATGGCACTATTCAAATGTACCAAAATCAGGCAATTTGAGAAAAATTAAACCTAATTAAGATACAAAATGCTTAAGGTAATTTACAAATAACCAAAGCAGAAGGGGATGTGCTCTTCTGGTGGGCAATGTTCACTTTATGTCCTGCTATACTCTGAGGCAAAAGATTAATTTTCTTCCAAGGAAGAGCTTTAAGCAAAGGAAACTGACAATTTTTTAAGTGGGAATGTGAGACTGGCAAAAGGAAACAGCAAGAATGTATATATATGGCACATACAGTGTGTTTTCCTATGTTGCATTGTTTTTCAAGAGCCTACCCCCTCTGAGAGGCTGCATTTTCTGTGATCCTCTGCTTACCCTTTATGAAAGAGGGAAGGCTGGTGAATGGCAGGAGACACAGTTCAGTCATTGGACTTGGCCAGCCATAAGATAGAAAGACCAGGGATCAAATTCAGTTCACAGTTGATAGCCTCATTTTCAGGAGGGACCCATCCCTCTGAAAACTATGGCCAAAACAAGATACCCAAATTAAGTACAAAAAGTGTGAATTACCTTTTTGAAACATCTAGGCCTTATTTTCAGAGACTTAAAAATAAAAAATGCTGAAAAAGACGATTTCCCAACACAAGGTAAATTAATGTCCCACTCTGCTCTGCCCTGGTGCGGCCCCACCTTGAGTACTGTGTGCAGTTTTGGACACCACAGTATAAAAGGGACATAATACTGCTGGAGAGCGTTGAGAGGAGGACCACAAAGTTGAAGGGTTTACAGAGGAAGCTGTATGAGAAGCCACTAAAGTCACTTGCTCTGTTCAGAGTAGAGAAGGGGAGACAGAGGGGGAACCTCATCATAGTTTACTGCTTCCTCACAAGGGAAGGAGGAGGAGGAGCAGGTGCTGGTCTCTTCTCTCTGGCGACCAATGATAGGACCCAAGGGAATGGCAGGAAGATGTGCCAGGGGAGGTTTAGGTTGCATATTAGGAAAAGGCTCTTCACTCAGAGGGTGGCAGAGCACTGGAACAGTCTCCCCAGGGAAGTAATCATGGCACCAAGCCTGGTAATATTGAAAAAGTATTTGGATAACACCTTCAGACACATGATATGCATGTTGGATTTGTCCTATGCAGGGAAATGAGTTTTGCTCGGTGATCCTTGTGGGTCCCTTCCAACTCAAGACATTCTATGATTCTGTGACAATGACAGTCACCTACACTGTCTTCAGCTTCTACTGCGATTTTATTAATTTTCCTCAAACAAGGAGAGAAGCTTTCAAAGAGATTGAACTAGCAAGTCTTAGCACTAAGCCCAACATCTCTCCAACCTGATGTTTAGTAGCCAGCTTCTTCCTTCATTGGGTAAGTAATAGTAATTCCGTTTCCAACATTTCCATTTGAGCTGCAATGCCTGACACAGTGTTTTTCACAGCATTTAGCTGCATCTTCAATTTATTGTATTCTTTTTGGAAGGACCTGTTCACATCATAGAGGATGTGGCAATCCTGATTCTTCCCAAGGAGGTAGTTCTTTTCCACATAGATATTGAGGAGTTTGTGTAAATCCTGGATAGCCTGGAGGATTTCATCATCACCCTGCATGCTTGGGGGACACTGAATCTTATTCCTGCTTGTAGTGGTGCTCTTCTTTTTATCTTCATGTTCCTGCTGGGGCGCTGAGCTAGGGTTGCTTTCTTCCACATCTGTGATGGTGTTGGTGTCCTTCTGGAGATCTGAGCTGGCATCTTTTCTCTCTTCATGGGCTATGTGAGCTTTTTTGTCTTCACAGATGATGGGAGCTGTTTTATGTTTCTGCTGGATATTCTCTGAGACTCTATTATTTTCCTGTACTTCCTGGAGAGCTTTGTTGCCTGGACTGTCCTGGAAGCATATACTCATCTCTTGGAAGGATGGGAAAGGCTTATTTTCCTTTTGGAGGCTTTGCTGAATGGTGTCAGTGTAAACAACCTGAACAGCTTTATTCTGTGACTTGAGACATTGTAGAGCTCTAATTTCTTCCCGGAGCATTCTATTCTCAACCCAGAGGACATGGTTTTCCTTCCAGAGTGCTCTGTTCTCTTCCCAGATGCTCCACTCATTCTGAGCCTTCTTGCCACAAAGCTTCCAGTGGGAAGCAAAGGGTGGATGGCAGTAGATCTCATTCACCCATTTACCATCGATAGAGACAAACCTGTCATCCCACAGCTTCATCCGTGGGGTGGTATTGTCTATCTCAGGCTCTGTATGCTCCCTGCTCTGGTTCATTTGATCAAAAGCAGCCATGGTCTTTCATTAGTAAACTGAGAAGGATGCAATTTGTGTGAAAAGGCTTCTTGCAGGACTTCAGTTAAGAGGCCACTGTCCTCTGGCATAGTAGGTGACACAGTGGAGCTAGAGAAGCTTGATCAGGACTGAAAGAACAGGGAACACAAATTAACAGAATTACTGCCAAAATTCAAGGTCAGAATTAAAGTCCATTGAACAACAGGAATAAGCAAATAAGTCAGTTCTCATAGTTGACCATGTGGCCCCTTTGACTCTGGAAGGTAAGAAATAAACCAGAAACGTAGTTTATAGAAGCTGAGAAAACTGGCATTAGTACATAAAGCAGCAATATGGCAGAACCACATGCTTTGATATAAAAATCTGGACTCAACATTTATATATTTACCTTTTTTTTACAAACATGTAAGTCGGTAGGAGTATCTTGTACCTCCGGATAGCTCATCTCAATTGAGTGACAGGCAAGCAAAAGAAAAAATTGTTGTGAGGCTAAAACCAATTTTTCAAAAGTAAACATTTTTAAAAGATGACAGTGAAACACTGACCTCAAGAGCAGCTTTTCCTCATTGATGATCAGTAGCCTGTGTTAACAAGACACTACAAAAATGTTGTGGCAGTTATGCCTTTCAATCTTAAAATCCACAGGAAGAGTAGCAAATGATACAATTCACACAAATAATTAAAAATCCAAACCACAGTCCCAGAATATCAGGACCAGGAGACTTCTGTCCTTCTTTACATGTTTTTCTAACGAGTTCCCATCACCATGGTCCAAGACCTGTCACAACCCATAAGCAATTCTCCATCTTTTCTTCTTGTTTCTCCCCAGTCACTCTTTTCTTTATATCTTTTGAAAGCTCCATTATTTTTCTTGCTTTTTTAGCCTTGAAATAGTGATTTCTCTTCTCCTTCCAATAGTCTGTCTGCCTCTTTTTCTCATTACCAGAAACCCCATCTTTAAAATCCATGTGGCTGGTCTGCACCTCCGATGCTTCTCATTTCAATCACAGAAGCTTTGGATTTATCTGTTGAACACTCTTCCTTCCTTCCCTCTGCCTAAAATGTTGCTACTTAAATCTAGTCCTTAGTAAACCTGGTCAAATGGAGGATTTAAGTCTTTTTACAAGAACAAAAGAAAACACACACACAGAAAATATTTAAGAAAATATTTAATAACAAAGAAAACCTTACTTTTTGCAGTTTTTACTAAAGTAAATTTGTGGTATTTTCAAAATGAAATCCTGTGAACTGAAGTTGAATTACTTTTTGTAACCAATTTGTTGTAATTCCTAGGTTTCTGTGGAGTGATTCTAACAACACAAATACACTTTATCCTAGTCTGAAAAAAAAAAAAAGTTGGCTACCAAATTTCTCCCAGGTCTACTCTTTCCTGTCCTGATGTCCCTCAGCTGCACTCCTGTTCTTTATTAAACCAAATTCTGCCTTTCTGCAAGTCAGGAGAGCTTTACCTTCATGATTTTTGCCCCATGTCTCTGACCTAAGCATTAGGCACAAGGTTACAACTGTGCACAATCTCCTCATATCCTCCAGCTTAGCTATCACATTGTGCATCTTCTGTCCTGTTTTCACATTCTCTTTTCCAAAACTTCCTCTTCCTTCCTTTCCCTGCCATCTCCAGCACGCAGCACTGCAGCTTGGGGGTCCTCCAGGTCACTTCTGAAAGCCAACATCTATACATGCTTCCTTTGCCTCCTTCCCAAGCTTCTCCAAAACCTCAGAGAATTTGTGGTCACATTCAAAATCTAAATCTCTTAATGAAGAAGAGGGCAATTGCATTACAGGACTGTTTGCAGTAACACTAGCTTTTAATGCAATAGGATCTCATTCTGACTTCCAGGGCTGTCTCCTCCATCACCATCTGGTTTATCTCACACTAGACTTGCATTTTCATGATATATTCCTCTGCTAAAAGGGATTTTCCCCAAAACTCTCAGTTTTGGAGGCTTTTGTTTCCAATTATGCCATGCTCAGAGCCACATATCGCTCCTTCCCTTGCACCCTCTCCCTCCCAGCCTTTCCAAACCATCCCATCCCCTCCGGATGTTCCAGTCTCAGTGGTTCCACCATCAACCTCAAGACAAGGAGGTAAATCGGCCACAGAGGGAACTAACCCCTAAGTAACAAGATGAAAAGCAGAAAGCATCCAACTTCTCGATGCTCTGGGAAGGCAGCTGGAGTTGTTAAAGTCACATATATTTGAAGTTTTATACGGCATGTTTTCAGGATAAACAGAAGCATCTAATATATATGGTGCTGAAGGACATCATCTTGGGGAAAATTAAACTTGACAGCATCTCTGTCAGCTCTTTTGCACTGCAGAGGAGACATCGACCCAGGATTCACAGAGGCGCTCCGGCTTCACAGAGGCACTCCAGCTTCCCCAGCATCCTGTATCATTTCCGCCTATCTCTGAATTAAATCATCCTGGGAAATGCTGGGCAGCTGGTGTGGGCAGGCAGGGTAGCCAGATGGGGGAAGCCACATGAAATTGAGCCAGATCGGATAATTCGGCAGCGCTAAATTATGCTCCAGCATGTGCTCACCTGCTCCCCAGGGCCAATGGTCTTCCCTCTCCCTCCCATGCCAAGCAGTTCTGTGTGATCTTCTTCTGTTGTCAAGTTAGCACTGGACTGGGGTGCAGAGCAGAGCACAGAAGGGACCTACTGTGATGCAAGCGTGGATGGGGACCTCACCTCAGAACCAGCCCCTGTCCCCTCCCTCAGGGGCTGGGAGCTCCCACAGACCCTTCTCACACTATCCCCATCTGCATTTCTTCTCCACTGGCCTCCAAGGATCATCTTTAACTTTTTCCAGTGGCTCTGAGATATTTCTCATGGAAATTACTTTTTTGGTAGCTCAGCTCTCATGCCCTTTCCTGAACCTAGACTTCCTGATCTGCTTTTGATGTTCATAGCTGAAAGCGGTTTGGGTGGATTCTTTATCACACCCTCTTAAAAGAAGTTTTGTTTTTACTCTGAATCTTCAAATCATATTTGTTGCTGAACTAATATCAATACCTTCAAAAATCACTTCCTTGCACGCACTATGAGACTCAAGTTATTTTCCAAGGACAATGTGGGTTTGGAGCTGTTCTTTGACAGTCTCAGACTCTCACTGAACCTTATTAAGAAGAAAATATGCAGGGCATTCATGCATTGCAAGTTTAGATATTATTTGTATTATAGCAGCTATTCCCACTTCCATGTCTTTACATCTATGATTTCTAATGATCTCATTCTCTTTGTTACTTGCCACATCTTTCAGATGTGGATTTTTTTATTTTCTAATCAGGATTCTTGAATAATAAATAAAGCAGTTAATTTCTTTTCCAGTGAAAATTACCGACTTAACATCAGTCTCAAGGTGACTGTTATTTCTTTAGGAAGTTCAAGGTACAGGTCAGCTTTGGTGTTACGTAAAGATGATAAACTCAGGTATAAAATTATTCTCTGAGAATTCTCCATTCCTTATGTTTAATTTCAGACAACAAAAAAACATCCCAGGTTACTATGGTGACTCCCCAGGGAGCATTCTCCTCTATTTGAACTCCAGGATCTTGCAAAGGAAAGCAGGAAAATGTCTTCAAAAGAGAAAGAAAAAGATTTTATCTTAAGGTGCTTGTGCTAGGCCTTCCATTACATGGAAATTTAAGGGTGCTAACCAGGTGCAGCAGCTCTCAGAAGAGGTGACTGAAATGGTCAATCTGAATTCTGAAGAACTGAAACTATGCACCACTGCAACTGACCTTTGATGAATATTTTAGGGTTGAAAAGCCAACTGGAAACTGTTTTAATAGAGATAAGTGCAGCAGGAAAAAGTCTGCTTAATCCAGAGGCATTAAGAACTAAGTTGCTTTTTCTTCTGCAATATTCTCCTTAAACCTGGATGAAGTTATTTTGGTAAGAAGAATATATTTGCTGAAAATTACACCTTAATATACTAATATATTTGGATCAAATTTAGTGAATATCAGATGTGTACACGCATACACAGAGGTGTAAATCAGAATTGGAAATGCCGCAGCAGCTCACTGCAGATTCTTTTTAGCTGCTACACTGATTGTGAGCTGGACTCTCAAAAGGACTGAGACGTCATTCACAAGATTACAAAGACAGAAATAATGCTGAGTGTGCTCCCCTCCCTGCCAAGACACAAGTGACCCCTGCTCTGTAAGTAGGGTTTGAATTTACTCCCCAACTGAGTGCTTTATCCACAGCTTCAGTTTCTCAGTATCTCCAGGTGAAGCTGTTGCAGTATACGAAGCATTAAATATTGATTGCAATCAAAGCCATATCCCACATCCTACCTGCACACCTTACACCAGGTTGTTCAGGTGACCTTGCTGTCCTTCTTCTCTTGAGATTATCTGCTTTTGGAAAGGATCCAATGGCAGAGAGTGAGTGATCCTGCACATATATACAGTATTCCTCACTTTAGAAACTCAATTCCATGTTGAGCTGCAAGAGGTCACCATCCAGTGATGGGCTGGAAATGGAAGAGCAAGGTCTGAGCTGCTGCCATGAAGATCTTGCAGGAAGGACTCTGGAAACCTCATCCTATCCTCCTCCCCATTAGGAGTGGTGTCATGTACCTACAGTAAATCTGAATTCTTTCTTTCCTTTGGTCTTGGGCAATGAGAATAATTTGGGTCTTTTTCAGCCAAAGCATAATAGTACTTGGAATTTGGAACATATACTCCATTTTTTCTCTTTTTATAAGACTGTTATACTCCTGAATCTTCATTTGATAAAAACAAAGGCATCCACTGCCACTTTCAACCACCCTATATAGATTTGTGCTTCTGATATGCCTGACTTGTTCGTGTCAGCACGGGTTGGTCTCACTCCACTTGTCTACTGTTCTCCAGGCCATTAAGCCTGGATACAAACCCCACTGAGTCACTAAAAAGATTCTTGCATATTTGAGTGATCTCAAATCATCTCCTGACCTGAATAACTTGATAGGGAGTACAAATTATGTTTTCTTAGTTTTCTTAGTTTTTGAGGCAATTAAGTGTCTGGGAGGAGAGGTGGTGATGCCTCAGCATTGTCTTCTGCTCAGGAAGATGTGAGTGCACTTGGCTGGCAGTGTAAAAATCAGTTATGAAAACCTTCAGTGTGGGTTATTTTCAGAGAGAGAAACGTCTTTAGGGACGCATCTTTGTCACCATACATTCAGACTAATTGTCCTTTCAGGGACGGCATCACACTGCTGCTGCCAGTGCGCCACAGTGTAACCCTCATGCATGCCAGGCTGTGCAAAACACCATTCTACATGCTCATGTCAACACCAGCCAAGATGGTTGCATCACCTGAGAGCTGAAATGAGAGGTGGAAATACTTGCCTTTATACCTGGCCTCTGGTTCTAATTTCATTTTAGACACTGGGTCCTCAGTTTGGGATACTGACTTCACGATGCAAACTGTCAAGAGAAAATAATCTTTACTTGTAAAGCGCTTTGAACACGAAGCCAGCACACTCTTCTTATTTATCCCCACAACCATAATACACACATTGTTTACAAGCTGAAACAAAACATTTTACTTTCACCAGTAACCAACATCTTACAGAGATGTCAGGCTTTGTGGTGTTCCATCTTAGATCTCGTTCCTAGACTGCTTTCATTCTATTTCAGCTATGAATATTTAAAAAAAAAAAACCCTACATCAAAACTATGTACAAAGTCTTGGTCAACTCTAAGCCATTCCCTGTCAAAGCTATTCCTTTGTGCTATGTCTATGTGATATACTGCTCGTGAGCCTTGCCAACAAAAGACTCACAGCCCTATTACTGTATCACTCTCATGCTTCTGTCTGCCCAAACTTCACAGCACACTGCACTGTTGAAAAAGCCCATTAGTTGTTTATTGCTGAGTACTGGCAGCAATAATTGCAGGTGCACCTGTTCTGTTGAGAGGGCAGAGGCATGTTCACCTAGGGTGACAGAGGTGCAGAGCTAACATGGCATCCAAAGAAACTCTTTGGTCTTCCCCTCCACTGGGACAAATTGGAGGGGTACAGCTACTTCAATGTGCTGTGTGTGACTGTGAGGTACCCCCTGTGGACTGCAGGAGACATTCTGGGAGGCAAGCCTGCCACCAGGCTGTGGCCAGTCTGCTGGACCTGGTCTTTAATAGCCACATACCCTGAACAGCAATAGGCACCAGGCTTGAGCCCTTGGTGGCTAATCAGTCAAGTGACGCTCCAGCCCTCATTACCACAAGAAGGATGTTGAGGCTCTGGGGCAAGTCCAGAGAAGAGCAACGAAGCTGGTGAGGGGGCTGGAGAACAAGCCTTACGAGGAGCAGCTGAGAGAGCTGAGGTTGTTTAGCCTGGAGAAGAGGAGGCNTGAGGGGCATGGTTTAGTGTTTGATAGGAATGGTTGGACTCGATGATCCGGTGGGTCTCTTCCAACCTAGTTATTCTATGATTCTATGATTAGGTCTCTGCTGACTGCAGAATAGCTTAAACACTTCCCTGTCCTTTAGGCACATGTAGAGAGCTCAAAGCAGGTGTCTACAGTTTGGAGGTGAACTCTCCCTGGCCCGAAGTATTGACGAACTCAGTGTGCCACTTCCTAAAGATGCAGCTGTCACTCCCTGCACTGGCTCGCAGAAGAGTCTGCAGTGGTTAACCTCCTCTATTAGGTGATTAAGAGTAAAGTAGAGCCTCACATCCAGAGGGGCACTGCAGCTCAGCTTGGCTTGCACATGCATCCTGCAAGGTGTTGCCAAGCTCACAGCTGCTGTGTAGCCTGGGATGACTAAATGGGATCAGCCTGGCAGAACTGAAAGACCTGTGTGAAAAACAAGCACCCTCTTCCCAGGGGTTTCAAAACATTGTGCCATGTGCAAAATCCCTGTCCCTCACAGGCATCAAGCAAGAAACGGCAAAAGATGTGGGGTGGGAGGAACAGTAAGGAGTGTCACCTTTCATGCACAAGTGGAGGAGTTGAGAGTCTCCACAAGCAGACCGTGAGGGCACACACTCAAGCTGTGATGTCTTCAGAATGTGTGTTTGGGAGTCAAGGGCTTTCCAAGTCCTTTAGAACACTGTGGTTCTTCTACATGACAAGTCTCACCGGGTGAGAGGAAAAGTTAGCAGCTCCATTCTTGATTGACAGGAAGACAATTGAGGGTTCAGGCTTATTAAACAATCTCTAACAGTGATTTATGGGGTCCTGTACATTTCAATCTAACAACAACAACAATCAAAATCATCTAATTAGTTAGGTGTGTAATTCTGTATATTAATTGCCTATTAGCCACTTCATAATTATAATGGAATGCTTATCAAATAACATGTGATGGCCACATAGCACCAATTTAATGCATTATCAGACTAGCTCCTGTTTTAATAAGGATCTGTTTAACTGCACTCTAAACATTTCATTTTACTTTAAAAGCTGTAAAGAAGAGGAAGTTAAGATCTTAAAAAATGAGTACCGCATTAGGATTTACTATATGCTATCCTACAAAAAAAATGTTGTACAAAGGATCATGAAAACAATGAACAAAATCCATTTGGATGCTGACCCAGGTGATCAGGTGGCAAAGCATGGTGGAAACCTACCAGGGAAAAAAGACACATCTCATTTAGGAATACTGGCAAGCTCAGGTATTTCCAGTCTCTTGACTGTTTGACTTTACAGCCAATTTTCCAATTGAAATGTGGCTATGCTTGTGCATTTTCTTACATTTTTAAACAGATTAACTGAGAAAATTCGATTATATACAACTGCATTGATCTCTATACATGTCACCAGTAGGACTGGTAACATCTCCATAATTTGAATTAAAGAGGTTGTATATGCAATAGCAATGATAAATTATTCTTTTATACAGAACACGTGCTGCAAGGGGATAGCTATACTCTCATTGAATTTCACAGGTATGTGGTAACTACCAAGGAACCTGAAGATCCCAAAACACTAGGTTCGGATCTGTTGGATGTATGGGGTTTCCTAGTAGCTCTCCACAACAACCCAGTTCCATCAGCACCTCTTCTTTGTCTTCCCCAGTCACTGCTGTTCCTGGTTTCTTTCCCCTATTCCTATGCTCACCAACCAGCTTTTCATTTGAGACATTCCATTCCCAAAAAAAGAGATGAATATCTAGGGCTCCATTCTCCTTCTTATGATCTTATGCAGCCTCTTCCCTCTCTTCCTCATTAACCGATTTCTGCTCTTAACTCCATGTACCACCTCTTGCTGCTTCATACTTCTGGCATGTCCCTCTAAAATTACATACACCAAATGCCCATGTTTCACCCTCCAATAAATTATGAAATAACTTACTTGGAGTTACCCTGATGGGCAAACACAGCTGCGTACAATGTTGTTGGTCTTTATAGACTTGCAAGATTTGTTCTCCCATTTTCTTATCACTAGACCTGCATGGGCAGACTTCTAATGGGGCACAGGACCCATCTAGAAATCTTATTAAAATATTAGATTTGGCTTTCAGAAATATCCTCTATCCAGTGGGTTTCAGTAACGGTAGCTTTGTCACCTAAGTTTTGAGAGTTACACCCCCAGCTCCAAGGATTATCCTTCCACAGCATTTTTACCTACTACTCTGACACTCAGATTTTGACTGGACATGATGGACATGTGCAAAACAAATATCTTATTGAAAGTATAAATAGTTTGAAAAGTGTCTGAAGCCTTTTGCTAGGTTTGCCAAACTAGACGTGCAAAAAGTACAGGTTAAAATAACAGGGAACACAGGGTAACAAATAAACTTCCCATGCTGAAATGAGACCATTTCAAGCTCTGTGAAGCCAGTGGTTTACTTTTTGTAGCATGTACTATGCTTTGATGAGCCACAGCATGCTTTGCTTAGAGGAAGACAATTTTAGCACCTGTTCATTTAAGGGTTTAAATTGCTGCCAGAGTGCTGCTTTAACTGTATGCCAGAAGAAGAGAAGTTTCAGTGATAAACGAAGAGAATAAACAGTTAGGTCCCAGATACTACTGTTAAGCACAGCTAGGAACAGTTAAATGGGCGATTTTAGAAATATTATACCACCCCTAGGAATGATTCTATGCCAGAGACACAGCCCTTGTTACCCATTTCCCTCAACCTTTAATCTGCTAAGTCTGTCCCAGGGTGTTTGGAGGTTATAAAAGTTACCTGGTCTTACAAAACTGCCTGCAAACATCTGTGCAGATTTGGGGTTACTGTCTGTCCAAGTGCTCTGTGGTGGCACTCAAAATATAACTGGAACCAGAACACACACACACACACACATGCACACACAGAGAAATGCAATGAGCAAGAAATAGTTTAAACTGTTTTCATGTGTGTTCAGAGGATATCATTAACATTAATGTAGTCATAAAGCAGCACCTGCTGGCTCAATGCAGCAAATCTTTGCTTACTACCAATTAACTCTTAAAAAAAATAGAGAATAGTTTTCCCCCTTCTCACACTAAGCACAATAATTTGATTCCTGTTAAGCATTATTAATTATGACATCCCTGCTGCTTTGCATGCTCAAAGGAACAGTCCCATCACAGGCATAAGCTTTGTAGTAACGTGTATCTCACCAAGAGCACATATAGAGTTACCGGGTTTTAAAAAATATTATGCTACTTTTTATTCCTATTGTTCCTTACTTGGTGCAGCACTTTCACTCTTAACCATCCAGAAGGAAAGAAAGTGTGTATGTTACAAAGTCAAAGCACAGATCACAGCTAGGTCAAGGGACAAATTCCCTGAAGACAGTCACATTGCTTTCATGTCAATGACTCAGTGAGCAAGGTCTGAGAAAAAGGCTTAGATGGGGTAAGGTGTGATGGGATGGGGGAGCGACACTCGTCAAACACAGCTGTAACCTTGTCCTGTGTTTCTGAATGTGAACTGCAGTCAGATTGCTACCACCACAGATGGGACGAGTATAGGAGGTAAGGTTACTCCTGGAGCCAAGTGAGAGTCTCTGTGACCATGCAGCTGCACATTAGGTGTGTGCTACTAGCTTGCACATGTCCTTGGTTCCCCTCCAGTGGCCCTTTTAAACAAGATCTTCTCCAGCGCAGTCAAGCAATGGCAATGACCCTTTGTACAAGGTTTGTGGTATGGTGGCCGTGGAGTGCAGAACACCGTAATGTGTGTACTGTCTAACAGCATCAGGGGACAGGACGAGAGGAAATGCCTCAAGCTCCGCCAGGGGAGGTTCAGGCTGAACATTAGGAAATATATTGTCATAGAAAGGGTCATTGGGCACTGGAACAAGCTGCCCAGGGAGGTAGTTGAGTCACCTTCCCTGGAGGTGTTTAAGGGACAGGTGGATGAGGTGCTGAGGGGCATGGTTTAGTATTTGATAGGAATGATTGGACTCAATGATCTGATGGGTCTTTTCCAACCTGCTGATTCAACGATTCTATGAAACCATAAGTCACCTAGATAAACATACAATATGTGGCAGTTACCCCATTAACTGACTGTTTTACATGATACAAACACTAAGGTTACACATTGTGCTGATGTTACTCTTCTATCTTACCCAAGTCACTTTCTGCAAAGACAGAGTATCAGGAATATGATTTATAGTTCATACTCATCAGTGCTTTGCAGGTTATCACACACCAAATACTATGGTGCTCACTGCTGAATGGACAATCAACAAGGACACTGGTTCCCATATGTACAATACAAAGACAGGTCAGTTGTTCCTCTCTAAAGCCAATTTGTCATCACTCTGTAGCTTGCGGAAAGCTACATAACTGCTCCTCTAACTGTGTGTCTGCATGCATGTTTAATAACAAGTTTGAACTGCATAGAAAAGAACAGTTGTCCTGGCTGCAAAATCTCTGCAAACCCTTTTCTTAGGAGACAGAAAAGTCTTTTCTAAGCCATGAAATGCTTTGTATTATTTGCTGCTGTGATTGTCATATCTCTGTGTCTAACAAGGTACCTGGAGACTGTCCTTCTATTTCCAGGAAAGATTTCTACCTGACATTAATAAGAAGATAGCGTCCCAACACTGCCTTTTTGGGGCAGAAACGTGCATTCCAGTGACCTGGGAACCTCATCTGAAATGACTGAACCAAAGCCTGTCATAAGCTTACAGACAAGGTACATGTTATCAGCCTATATCTCCCTCACCTTCCACCTCAATGCTGATAAATTTCTACAAGTCTCATTCCAAGAACTGATGAATGACAGAAAAAAAAGATACTTCTGTGGCTTGTGGGACAATTCTTTTGCAGTGCATCTTTATCTGCTTTGCCTGCTTGATCAAAGATGTTATCTGCTGTACTCTACAGTCTCATTGACAGGGTTCAGCCTTGCTAATCCCAACCCTTCAATGATCATAAAACTTGCTGAAAATAAAGATAGTTTAAAAAATAAAAGGTAGGATTCTTTTTATTTGACATCTTAGTTCTCGACCATTTTAGAGATCAAACTTCCTTCACACCCCTGGGAGACAGAAAACTTTCTATCTGATGACAGTGGATGCTGTCTTACATGATAATGAGTCATCTGCCTAATGATTGTCTTTGTTTTGCCATATTTACATTTGCTCTGGGATTTCCTTGTCAGAATATGTTTCCTTGTTATATAGGAAGTAAAAGACCACACTGTGGAGCACCTACTTCATGCAATTCTACCTTCATGCAATACTACCAGCTTCTCTGGCCAGAGTGGTAATTAGCAGCCTCTATAGTCCTATAGCAGCCTCTATAGTCCTATCAATTCTGTTACCTGCCACTATCTCAATTTCTTTCTCTTTGCACCAGCCTCACTCCACTAAATACTGAGCCCTTAAAAACCACCTCCAACCACCTCCACTTACACCTACATATAATCCTCAAGTTTTCCTTTTTAAGGAAGCTCCAGGTGGTACTGTTTAAAGGCAAAAATTCAGATGCAATAAACATGCATGAGACCAGAAATTGCTCACCCTGTGGTTGAACACATCATCTTTGATTCGCAATTGCTACCAAAGCACAGGCATACCTGGGTGATGGCTGGGGCTGAGCTGCAGACCACCTAGGAGGCCTAATAAAGAAACTGATTCTGAGATTTAGGTGAATGTTAGTGAAACAGCATCCTTCTGTGGGAGACATTTGTTCTGAGGGAGGAAAAACAACTTGGAAAAACAAGTCTTACAGAAATCTGAAGCACATTTCCTCCAAATTATACTCATAAAACACCAGTACCTCAGAAGTAACATCACACAACTTTTTTCTTTTTTTTTTCCAAATGACAGAATCACTGAAAAACTTCTAAAGTAAAAAAAAACAACCAACCAACCAAACAAACAAAAAAATGTGGATAATGAGAGTAGCATTAAAATCTGGTCTGACTATGGAGTTTATTTAAAATATACTTGTTATAAATGCCTTGTCACTTCCATATACGTATAATATAAAAGATAGAGACAGTGGCTTTTCATTACACCAACATCTCTTTGTAGCCTGCCTGAGAAACTACAGGTACACGTTCACATACACGTCACTGTGCAAAGTGCTCGTGGTAATCATTTTCATGGGGAAGAAGAAGCACTTGCAAGATCATATATTTTATGTTGTAACTTCAGTTAATGCCCACATCAATCAGACTGCCAAAGCTGTTTACAGTCCATGCCTGGATATTTCCAGCTTTTGATGTGTTATGTCAAGGAGAACCACAATCCTTGAAACATAATTTTGTCATTGTCTCTCTATTTAAAGCTTTCTTCTCATCTTTGATTTCCTTTGATTCTTTATATTATCTGCAGTTGTTCCAGGATCCGACAGCCACCAGCTCATTAGCAACATCAAGATAACATTATTCCTCTTCTGGGAGACTGCCTTGGGTTACCTACAAAACTTACAAGGACCAAAATTTCCAATATTTAAGTAGGTTCTGCTGCCACATCTTTCTAACATAAGTTGCTCTGTTACTCTTTTGCATATTACATTAAAGTCTAATTCCTTTCATCCAGTTCCAAGAATGTTTCATTTTGGTTTTTTCTTGCTTTTCTTCATTTTTTTCCTTTTGCNTTTACAGTCCATGCCTGGATATTTCCAGCTTTTGATGTGTTATGTCAAGGAGAACCACAATCCTTGAAACATAATTTTGTCATTGTCTCTCTATTTAAAGCTTTCTTCTCATCTTTGATTTCCTTTGATTCTTTATATTATCTGCAGTTGTTCCAGGATCCGACAGCCACCAGCTCATTAGCAACATCAAGATAACATTATTCCTCTTCTGGGAGACTGTCTTGGGTTTCCTACAAAACTTACAAGGACCAAAATTTCCAATATTTAAGTAGGTTCTGCTGCCACATCTTTCTAACATAAGTTGCTCTGTTACTCTTTTGCATATTACATTAAAGTCTAATTCCTTTCATCCAGTTCCAAGAATGTTTCATTTTGGTTTTTTCTTGCTTTTCTTCATTTTTTTCCTTTTGCATTTGTACCTCTGGGTCTGGCAAGTTGTAATTTGCTGATTATGAGCTGTATCTCTTCTGGATATTGGCCAAAGTTTAAAAGTAACCTAAGATATAATAGTTCTGAAAGAGGATGCAAAAATGAAGAAGGGTTGGAGGATCTGTAGGGGTTTTTTGTGAAAATTGAAAACCCCTGAATTAGAAACAAGTCTTTCCCCTGTGTTTTTGTACAGACTGAAATCATGGAGAAATCCCAAGTTTTATTTTCATGCATATCATGTGTCATGTAACAGGGACGCTGGTGTCGGATATTTGAGACTGTAAAGGCACAGTGCTCATCAGCCAAGTGAGTATCAGCACAGAAAATTTCTAGGAACATCCACTAAAGAGAGACAAACCCAGCTGTGCTTTACATGATTACCAAATGAGGTTAACTCAGCCTGATGGAATGACCTTAAGAGACAGGCACTGGACTTGACAACAAGGCCATGAGAAATGGATAGGGACAATTTATTCAAAGGACACAATATCTCACAGAAATGCATGGGGGGAAGGGAGGAAAATGCAGAAGGGGAGGAGAAGGGTCAAAAGTAGTCCAGAACTTCTGCGGACAACAGCAGCATAAAAACACAAACCAGCACTACCATGAGATCTTTGTCATAAAGCTTAATGGCTTGTTATCTTTACAAAGCCTTCAGCAACACAGAAAGAAGTGCCTGTTTCCCCTCGCTTCACATCTTTACTGTTGGATGCTTTCTTTTCTCTCTCCCTCTCCCTCTTCCCCTCCTGTTTTAGTCTAAACAATATATCTGGTTTAAGCACAACTATAAAGCAGACCGTTAACAGGGACAGAGGTGCATGCTGACTGGAAACAGCCCAGCTTCTGTTCCTTCCCAAGGTCGTTCCCTGTTAGCTACACCTGAGGACAATCAGCCTGCAACACTGTCATCAGCCACGAGCATGCACCAAGGGTAGCAAAAGGATACTCTGTCCCAGAAACTCGGTGGGATGTGCCTGAGCGCAGCAGGATCTCAAGCCTCTGAGGTGTTGTCAAATGTTGTCTTCCTTCAAGACATCTATTAAATGCTGGATCATAGAACACCCTGACAGGTTTGAATGAAGGGCATTGTGACCTTGAGCAATAGATCAACAGGATAAATATTTCAGGAAAAATATTTAAAGTTTAGTTTCTGCAAAAGTCAAGAAAAAGAACTGCAAAGCTTTCCAAATCTTACTGCAAAAAGACTTTCCCATGGACTTAATGGGAGAAAAAGTAAAAATTCCATAGACGCCATTTTCAGTTACATTAGTGATTTGAGATGCTTCATCATTCTCTACACTATATGAACCGCAGACTTTTTATTTGCTAGACTCTACTATAACAAGCCTTATAATTAGGTATCTGTCCTTTGCAATCAGCACTACAGCTTTCTGCTCATAGGAGAAAAATTGTAGGGCGGGAGAACCACTCAAAAGCAGGGGAAAGAGCTGTCACCAGCATAATGTAACTGGTTAATGGTTTCAAAAATGTTATTAAGAGAGAATGGTTCCTTAATTTTCTTATGTAGCATGCTAATAAAAATGCTCTTGTTCATTTGTCTGTCTGATTGAATCACACTCAAATGTTGGGTTCAAGCTCATTCTCTCAGCCTGCAGTAGCTAAGTAGCGTATTTCTTCTGATTTCTTCCTCCCCCATACCCATAAGCTGTCTGTCTGAATGACTGGCCGCAGAATGTTCTTGCTTATTAGCGCTGGTCAAGATTTGCTCCTGAAGTTTGATACAGCAAGGTGATACGGATGACATGCTGGAGAAATGCTGCCTGGGGTTTTGCCTTCCTGTTTTGCCCTGGTTTAGAAGCAAGAACCAGATAAATGCCTGTGCAATTTTCCAGTTTCCATTCTTTGATTTGTAATGGAGAACCCAGCTATCAGCAGGCAAGAATCAGGTTGTTATTCGACTATCTTGAGAAGTTTTGAGTAGGGGGTTTCAGCAGAAAATCTTGGGCTATACAAGTCACGACATCAAGTGAGTCAGAGATTTTGCATCCAAAGGTGAAGACATTTTACCAGTCTTATTACAGCCATTAGAAGCAAAACAACAAAAAATAATCTGATTGTGTTACCCCTGTAAGACGTAAGTCTACATTTCACTGCATCACACTGTTCAGTCCACAACTCCATGAGCCATTCTTAGTGGAGCTTCCCTGGACCATCTTTCAGGTTTGGGGAAGCCAATTTCCCCAGCAAGTTGCTTTTAGCTATATATTTTGAGGTGAATTCCAGACAAGTACATCATTCCATTCTTCATTCCAGCAAAAACTGCCTCTTGAGGAAGAAATGACAGCTCTTGAAGATAACCTTCTACCCAGTACTTACCCAATAGTCTTTTCACCTCCAATGTTCCCAAAGCTAGGAGGGTTATTTTCAGGGCTACGCATTTTAAAATTAATTCTAAATCAAAAGGGCTGCCTGTCACAGGGCTTGATTGCATTTGGATGAAGAATTTCAGGTTTTTAAGTCAACTGGCATGTACATGATTTTTTTTTTCACCACCTAATCATGATTGTGAGAATGTAAATCATGTAGATTATAATCCTTGACACCAGCCATGTCAAGAGAACTGATATTAGAGCCCTCCCCAGAACATTCTGAAATGCTCTCTCTCCCCAGCTGCCTGAGATACCCCTTGAGGCAAAACCTCTGGGTTTACCATAGGGCTCATTCCTTGAAACATACCAGCTCCCCACCTGAGCAGATGGGCTAGCTGGTGGGCATTTGCCCACAGAGCTGATGAGGGAGCCATTGAGGCCTCCTGAGAAGGGTGGGATTAGTCCAAGGGCAGTGCAGAACCACTTCAGCTGGGTGATGAATGAATGAAATCTGCTGGCCAGAGCAGAAGGACATGGCTGCCTCTGTCTTTGTTGCCTTCAAGGTGGTATTTGGGCTGCATTGTCCCCCTTGAAGCTCAGGCATCAGAGCTCATACAGGGAATCCAAGCAGCAAACATGAATAAGCACTGATGAAACCATGGAAGCAGGCTCAGGCATGACTTTGTCCCCTGTTCTTTGGGAAGGTCAATGGCGTGGGGTTGTTCCTGGCATGGGAGAGAGAATCCTCACCGGCAGTGACTGCAGTGACACCCAAGAAAAGTGGGGCTTGGCCTTGTTACATGGGTAGTGGTCAAAGAGATCAAAACTGTGAGTCTTGTGACCTTGCTGGGATGTCTGCTCAGCCTCACGCAAGCAGAACTTCAGCAAGTGCAAAATGAAAACTGCCAGTACTGGAGTGGAACTTTTCTCCTGACATACCCATTCTCTCATAAATCATGCAGATTACAATGAGCTGTTGATGAATGTGCATTATAGAAATTCTGGTTTCAATATGCTTTCAGGTCATTACTGGAGAAACTCCTATCCTAGGGCTGTTTTTCTACTGCCTGGCACATCCACTAATAATCATGGTCTTCTCGGTCAGATGAGAAGGATACCACCTTTCCTTTTGTTTTGTCTATTACCTGTCTCTCCTCTTAACTGGGAAATGAAGCTTGCTAAGTGTCTTTGCTACAAAGGTTTCCTGTAAGTTTTTTTTCATTCACTTACAATCATGTGCTTAATAACTGGATGTAAAACAAAAATCCTCAGGAGCACAAGAAAGAAGTCTGCAAGTGCAAGGGAATTCAGTCTTCTCAATATTTATGTTTAGCATTAAATACTTCATGCAAACATAATGAATTTGACTCCCGAGGCCTTCCCTCTCTTATCTCAAAAACTGTTCGTACACATGCTCTGGGATCTCTGTGCAAATATAAAAAGGGGATTAAGTTGTATGTGTAGTAAATCTTGCTTTTACATTTAATAGGTACGAGCTAACAGAGGGCCTTTGGATTAAAAATAGGTCCTTGTTTGCTGAGCAGACTAAAGCATTCCTTCCTCTGGCTGCCATGCCATGCAGGAATTCACTTTTTCCTAGTGAGAAATTCAAGTCAATTATAATATTTATAGTATATTAGAGGTATGTACTATACATTATTTTGATTTAAATTACTATGTATTAGGGAATGTCTCCTGCCTCCACAAAACCACTCATCATTTTGCAATGGGAAGATGAGCTCCAGCCCCCATTGCATGAGCCAGTGCCCACAACTGGGTACCCTTAGGGAAATTCTGAGGACAAGGGTGAAAATCTAAATCACAGCTGTCCAGGAGAGGGGGTGAGCCCCTAGCCACAAACAGCATGTCTGACCATCATCTGAGAGTTTCTCCCCACTCTATGCAGCAGGAACCAGGAGGAGGAAAGCTCAAGCAGCCCCACCAGCCCTCCAGCTGCCAGTTGATCAATTGTAACTTCTCAGACCACATGCAAAGGTCAAACTCACTGACTTTTCATCAATTTTTACCATTGGTCCCACAAAAGAGGAAAACCAGGCTGCAGCGCTGAGATGACGGGTTCTGCAGGCAACTCAGCTGTGTGCCCACTGACCTTGTCATGTTTTGGTTTGTTTCACAGAATCACGGAACGATTTGAGTTGGAGAAGACCTTTAAGATCACTGAGTCCAAACATTGGTCCAGCCCTGCTAGGTCCGCCACTAGACCACGTCCCCAAGTATGACACCTACTCCTCTTCTATACATCTCCAGGGATGGAGGCCATTTCCCCTTACCCTGTCAGAAGCTACTAGGTAGTAGACGCTTTTGACTGACAGCCAGTTGGTTTTAACTTTTACCTATTGTAATGTGTTTCCTATAAAACAAACGAAAAAAAAACCCACCAAGGCACTGCTGAGTACGAGGAAAATTCCTCTCTGTTCAATTTGTAACATCATCCACCAGGCTCACTGTGAGCACAGTCGCCAGTGTTGAAAATATCCCACAGAGCCTCATGGAAGGATTTAAATGAACTGGCTACAAAAGGTAAAATACAGCTGGAGACAGCAGAGACAAGGCCACAAACTTCTTGATGACACCAGTACATCTCACAGCTGACTTTAACAAGTGGTCTCTTTAAACCTGGCTTTCATTTCAAGAAATCTGAATGAAATGAAAAAGCAGGTTTTGCCTGAATCATTGTCCTTTGCTACCTCCCCAGGACCCCAGGCCCTTTCTGCTCAGATGCTCAGTTGCCAGAATAGGAAACAACCTTATTTCACCTCTGGATTGGGGGGGTGAAAGAGGCATATATGCAAAAGACTCAAACCCCAAAGTGCTGAAGAATCTTTTTTTGAGGACAGTAGCGGGTCACTAATTCACAGAATCACAGAATCCCTAGGTTGGAAAAGACCTCCAGGATCATTGAGTCCAACCATTCCTATCAAACACTAAACCATGCCCCTCAGTGTCTCATCCACCCATGCCTTAAACACCTCCAGGGAAAGTGACTCAACCACCTCCCTGGACAGCCTGTTCCAGTGCCCAATGACCCTTTCTGTGATTTTTTTTTTTTTTCTGTTGTCCAGCCTGAACCTCCCCTGGCATAGCTTGAGGCCATTTCCTCTTGTCCTGTACCTGTCACTNGGTGGAAACCATCCACCATGACTGGGATGGGTCCAAGTATGAGATGCCCAGTCTCTCCATATGGAGAAAAACACAAGGGCAATTCACCTGTCTCTTCTCAGGGCTTGCCTGGGGCAAGATGCCTTAGTGATGCTGACCTTCTACTGTGATAAGCTTGCTGGTTGGCATCCCGCTTCCAGCAAGCCAGGCATCCCCAACTTCTCTGGACACGGTCTTGCACATCCTCTACTACAGCGAGTCCCTGTCCCCTCCATCTCCCAGCCCTGCACTAGTCTCCCATAGCCCTGCTGAAATTTCCAGGGAGGGTTGTAAGCTGGCAGAAGCTCCCATCTCCCTGTCTGCACTGTTGCTACAGACCTGGGAACTATAACACCAGTGACTGGACAGAATGGGGGAACAATGAGTCAAGGTGAAAACAAGAAGAAGAAATCCACCAACCCTCAGGACCACTGAGGACCAAGAGGGTGTCCTAGGCACCTCCCACAAGCAGGTCTCTGCCTGGAGGGGTTGCTTCTCCTCCTGCTTTCCTGGAGAGAGGTAAGCCTGTCTTTGGATGCCTGTCTAGAGTTTTAGGCATGGAGGAAGCTTCTTAGAGCCCTTTTGCAGCTGTCAGATGCTGCTTTACCATTTCCTCCCTGTTTGCTTGTTGCTCTCCTTTCCCATTTTCCCTGGGAGATGAAAACCAAACCCCTGCATGAAACGGAGGGAAGAGGAGGAAGCTGCAGGTGGTGCAGAGGGGTTTTATCTTCCCTGCAGCAGGCAGAGGCGGAAACACAAGAGTGGGTGATGGAAGAGGGAAGTGATATAGAATCAACCTCCTCTTTCAGCCTCCCCAACCCTCCCTGAAATCAGACTTCCCTGGAATGTAGGAGCAACTGTAGGCTAGACCTCCCTGTAACATACCTTAATAAAATACAAAAGGGGAAAAACAGAAAAACTCAGGCTGTCAGGCCTTCCAAATGGAACATGGGGACAGCACAGCCTTGCAGGCAACCTCTTGCCAAGGTGTCTATGAATAGTGTGCATGTGGATGGTTATTAGGGCATTTGGTAGGACCATGACTCAGCTGGGTCAATGCTCTTGGCTTCATTCTCATAAACAACATTCACATTAATTTATCTTTTTATCTTTTCTCCAATTATGCCATCATAAATTTCTGTGTCAGAATCTGTAATTTTAATAGACATGTCTGTGAATATATGTATTTTTTCTTGAGATTTACCATAATGTTTTTATTTCTGTATGCATGCTTTAACAAGCATAGTGTAAAAAAGAGCGTTTCAGTCGAATAGCAGAAGTATAGTTTATTCCTTCAGGGGAAGGAGAAGGCAGAAAAGATATCAGAGAGCTTCTTAGCTTTTTCTCAGTGTGACTGTGATTTTGTGATGTATGTTGCTCCAAATCAAGAGCAACGGCAGTTATTGCTGCAAATTTACACCACTAGTGTTTCACTGGGTGCATCATGACTGCAACATTTAGCTCTGTGTTTAGGGGCTAATGGATCAATTAAGCATTATTTGCCACCTGTAACAAATGCTGTTCTGATTTCTGCTAAAATATTTGGCTTCTGTGGAGTGTTGGATGAAAGGCGGTGGCACTGGGCTTACTTTTTACACTGCTGGGTGTGAAGCAGGAGGGACTCATCTGCTGAAAGAACTTTGCATGGATGAGAGGATCAGCTTCTGACAAAATGAGCACAAAATGTTTTTACAGCAGTTCACTGCAGTGTTAGAAATCAAAACCACAGTTGGCAGTAACTTTGGCTCTGTATTACCCTAACTTCAGCTCTGTATTACCCAGAGCCAAACACAGTAAATCTCCAGTGGTGCCATCGGACAAGTCCTTTGCACTTCCAGAGCAGAGAAGAGCCAGAACCATTGGTAACATTCATCGGAGATTTCTGTGTTTTCAGACAATCTAACTTCAGTTTACTTCTTGTCTCCCACGACACCAATCCCAGGACACACACTAATAACCACGATTCACAGCTTGAGCTGCTTTGTTTTACTGTGTGGTATAACTGCTATCCTATTGAAAAGACAGGCTTTCTGAAGAATATTCATGGACTGTAGCTGTGAGTAGAGGGTGTGCGCTACGTGCTTCATAGCCCAGACAATGGGAACTGCTAAAATCAGATTTACTTTAAAATCCCAGTGGTACAAGTTGATAGTCTGATTCTACTTGCCCCTCCTAAGCAGGATTGCTGCTTACGCCTATGTATTACAAACACAAGGGAAGATAAGTTATAATTATTTTCAGATTTACCATAATAAAGGGTTTTAACTCTTATTTTGCAGGTGTTAGTTGTTGCAGGCAGAGGCAGCTGTTTCTCATTCATAGACCTGCAGAAATAGCATAGTCTCTGTAACCTGGAGACTGAGTGAATTCACCAGGCCCTGGATCAATGAATATTTGCTGTATTTGTATTTCCTGACTGCCTACAGAGAGGTAGGCAGCCCCCTGGTCAGAGATGTTTGCCATGATGGTGAGATACAGGCTTTGAGATGCAGTGCTGCAAACTGAAGGACACTGCTGAGATGACTGTTAGTGGCTCTGCTGGTGCTTATGGGACTGGTGAGACGCAACAGGCACAAGGGCTGCACAACTCAAGACCATTCTGTGTAATTTATGGTGACCAGTTGCTCTCTGGATGTATTTGAAAGTGTGAAGTGCAGAAACAGAGTTATTTTAGGAGATTATTTTCTCTAAAAGTGTAATGGTTATAACTCAGAATTTGAAGACCTATTCTAGACACAGCTGCAAAGGTAGAAATACAGGAAATATCCTGCTTGGTTTTAATGGGTTTGTTCTGCAATTAAAGCCCATAAACACTTTAAAAAATATATGTTATATTATATTGTATTTAATTACACATAAAAATGATACCGTGTGTATAATAATAATTATTATTATAGTGAGTATATAATGTACACACTATTAGGCAAGTAGTCACCTACTCTCCTTGGATCTGTAAATAGATACACATAAACTTATATGCCTGTGTATATACATATATTTACATATATAGCTGCTTCTTTAACATTTAAGGAAGTGTAGACTCACACCATCCCAACCTGTTCTTGGTAGGTAGAGTTAAGCTGTAGATCTGCACATTGCAGCACCTGTGGTGTGAGCCAGTCCCTCCACTACAACAAAATGGGATGGATACCATGATGGGAGTGCTTCACTGGGGGCTTCGGTCCCTCCTGGGCTGAGGGTCCAAAAACTCCTAAGATCAGATATTGCATTTTAAAGTCCTGCCACCGAGCCACATCTAAGCAAAACAGAGAGACTGTCAGAAGACTTTCCTTGCAGCGGACTGTAGAGCAGGTGACTATAAATCCTGTAGGATCAAGTAGATGTTGCTTAGAGGGAGAGATTCCCTGAACAAGCACAAATATCTTGAAAACAGCAAAGAAAAGCAGAGGCTGACTAAACTCATATTTACATAGCATTGTCTCCAGACCCATTGCAGTGTGGAAATTACTCTGCAACATCTGTGTATGAAAGCCTCTCTATCACTGTGTACAAAGCACTCCTCTACCTTTTGGGATATGTGCAAGGAGCTTACAACTGGAATTAATTTCGTTGACATTTTATGGAACAGCGCTGAGTTTAATCCTCATTTGATGGCACTGTACTCTTTGCCTTCTGCAATGCTTGGGGAGTTATAGCCACGCAAATAATACCATCTCCCTTGGGCTGATCCTGGGGGTAAGGCATCATCTCCAACCCAGCCAATTTTCTCCTGGCCATCCGTGCACCTAACAGGGGACATAAGAACCATAAGCATAGAAATGGTGAATTCTGTTTTAGTTTGAGTGGGGGATGATAGGACTTCTCAAAGTAAGGAAAACAAGGTTTTGAGTGAAGCAGGCAGCTGTGATGGGAGTACCCACGTAGGGCCCAGCAGCTCAGGTTGCCAGCCTCACCAAGCGCAGGGCAGTGCCCCAAGACAGGGATGCATTGTGGTTTAACTCCAGCCCAAGGTCCATGCAACCACTTGCTCACCTTCCCACCCCCAGCAGGATGGGGAGGAGAGTGAAAAATCATTACCTCATGGGCTGAGATAAAGACAGTTTAATAGGATAGCAAAAGAGAGAGATGATGATGATGATGATGATGATAAAAATAACAATAATAAGCAAGTGATGTACAAAACAATTGCTCATCACTGAATGACTGATGCCGAGCCTGTCCCCAAGCAGTAACCGCCCTCCCTCCCCAGTCAACTCCCCAGTTTACATACTGAAGATAATGTTATATGGAGTAGAATATACCTTCGGCCAGCTTGGGTCAACTGTCCTGGCTTTGCCCCTTCCCAGCTTCTTATGCACCTCCCAGCTGACAGAGCATGGGAAGCTGAACAGTTCTTCACATANTGATGTACAAAACAATTGCTCATCACTGAATGACTGATGCCGAGCCTGTCCCCAAGCAGTAACCACCTTCCCTCCCCAGTTGACATACTGAAGATGATGTTATATGGGATAGAATATACCTTTGGCCAGCTTGGGTCAACTNTAGCAACAACTAAAACATTGGTGTATTGTCAACATTATTCTCATACTAGATCAAAAACATAGCACTATACCAGCTACTAGGAAGAAAATTACCTCTATCCCAGCCAAAACCAGGACAGGTGGCAAGAGGTCCTGCCATCACTTCCCATGGACACATCCAGCCTTGCTGTAGCTGCAAGTAGAGGACTGGAGGGAGTGCAAGATGGGGCATGACAGCAAGAGCCAAAGAAATATGGGGGCAATGGCACAGGGAGGCAATTCCACTATTATTAACACAAACACAGTTATCACCCTGCCTTTGTCCCCTGATGAATCAGAGGAAATTGCCTCCTGAGCCATTTGCCTTCCAGCTACTTCAGCTGTGTTTTGTTTCCCTAAGATTCAAATACTCTGACTAGATTTCAGCATATTATTATGAGAACAGAAAAGCTATAGAAAAAGTGAAGCTTCACAGAGGAAATAGCCAATAAATGTTGCGTTGAATTCACTTGCTTTTTATGGCAAGCTCTGATGTCAGGGACAGATATGGCTTTGGAGAAGATGCATTGCTGTGCTGCAGATGTGTTTGTGAATACTTTGTGGACAATATCCTGTGACATTGTAATGGGCAGCTTACCATTATCTATCAGATTTTTAAGCCTGTCATTTTGATGGGACTGATTTTTCTATTTAATACCAAGCCCCACAAACTGTAAGCTTACAAAAGCAAGAGCACTCTTCTTTGTGTGGCAATTCTATCTGGCCAGATTAGCAAAATTTTCATTTGCATTTGCAAAAGATGTTGGGCTTTGTAATAAAAATACATATCAGGTCAAGTGAAAATGTGATCATTTAATATCAAAATCCCAGAACAGCATGTGATGGAGAGGGGGAGGTGAACTTCCAAAGCAGAAATCTTTAATTTTGGCACTTTCAAAATGTGGCAATTCATCTCTCTAATTTGCCATAGGCTTTTTGTTTCAAACACTTCTTTTGATGAAAGCAAGCATGCAAACAGCAAAAAAATCCTATTTAGAATTCAATAATACGCTTCATTTGATCCTCTTCTCTTTCCTGGAAAAGTTCAACATGAACATTCAAGTACTGCATTTCTTCAAATTGTAGGGAAACTGCTGATCTGTTGGTTGGGCAGCTTTGCTGTGCCAAGTACCAAGAGAGGGTCCTCTAAAACCTACTGAAAATCATGTTATTCAGTAGAACTGTCCCAATGAGCATGAAAGCTCAGCTTGGCAGATGCAGTGTGAGCACAGAGTCAGAGGCCACCTGTCCTCGAGGCTTTACCCTCCTGGATACACAGTTCCCACAGGGTCAGCTATATGGTTTTGTGCAGATTGCATTGGGAGAATGTGAAAATCCATTTGAAATTACTTTCCACTGCTGGAAATTCTTCACACTTGCAGTATAAGCTGATTTTTCTCTTTTGTTTAAGGGGGAAATTAGGGTAGGAAGGGTGACAAACTATATTAATGATGAGACCCACGCCTAGGTGCTGCTGGGGCATGGAGCCAGGCAAGTGAGCAAAATCAGCATGTCCATATGCTTGTTTCATTTGTGCTTTTATTAATCCAGATTCCCTGGTTTTGCAGTTGCGAAAGAAAATGTTTAAAAAGCCTTTCTAAGAATACACCATACCATGTCCTTTAAAACATACGTGAAAAGGACATTGTGCAAAGGAAAAGTTCAAAGGTGGCAGTCAGTTTTTAGTGGTGATGGTGCACAGGGACTTGCCTACACGAAACGTGGCACCTGGCTGGAGGTGAAGAGAAGCACCATGAACAGGCACAGGGCTAGGACAGTCCCTGCCATGCAGACATTGTCAAAGTGACTTGTCACAGAGCAGCCTCTCACCTTGCCTGAGTCTGTGCCATGCAATCCAAGGAAAATGGCAATTATAGGGCATTAGAGTGGGGAGACAAAGGTAACACTGGGTTGGAGGAAGCAGCAACCAAAATGGCTGAGTGAGACTTGACTTCCAAATATCAAGTCTCCAAACACCAAAACAGGTATTTAAATACCAAAACAGGTGTTTAAGGGACGGGTGGGCAAGGTGCTGAGGGGCATGGTTTAGTGTTTGATAGGAATGGTTGGACTCGATGATCCAGTGAGTCTTCTCCAACCTGGTGATTCTACGATCAGTGGAGGGACATGATTATTACCTTCTGCCTGACACTGGAGAGATACATCTGGACTGCTTTGTACATTTAGGGACACCCAGTATGAGAGACATGGATGTACTGGACCAAAGGGTCAACAAGACATGTAGGGGTTGGAGCCTATGTGCATAAGAGGAGGTTGAGAGCATTGAGACAGTTCAGTCTGGAGGAGGAAAGGCTCAGGGACATCTAATTCCTGTGTATAGCTGCCAAATGAGAGGGTGAAGAGAAGATAGTCAGAGTCTTCTCAGAGCTGTGTGGCTGTAGGAGGAGAGGCAACAGGCATGCACTGGGGCATGGGAAAGCCCAATTAAATATTAGCAAGAATATTTTCAGCATGAAGGAGGTTAAATACTGGAGTCAGAAAAGCTGTAGGATCTCAGTCTTTGGAGATATGTAAAATTTGACTGGGCAAGACCCCAAGGCCCTTGATCTAGTTGACTTGCTTTGAGGAGGGGCCTGGACCAGATGACCTACAGAGGCACCTTCCAACCTGGCTTGTTCTAAAGGTCCATGAGCATGAAAATTCGACACAGGAAGCTAAAGAATAGCAGTACAATGATCAGCAGGGTCAATGACATCAGAGATGCTTTAAAGAATGATGAAGAAGGAAAGAAATCTTAACATGGATTTCTTAAAAGAGAAATTACAGAATTGTTCATGAAAGGCAGAAATTACAGACTTTTCCAAAGCTGAATCTCTAAGGAGATGACAACTGAATGATGTAATTAGATTGTATTATGAGATAATTTTTGTCCCAGCAATGAAGGACACAGAGTTAGACTGCCAGTGATAAACCTTAAATTCAGATGCAGACAGATGGCCTAAACCAAATAGTAGTAAAAGGGAAACCTTTGGCATCTCTCTGGGCCATTGGTACTGGATTTCAAAAGTCCTGGATCAGAAGGAAAGTTCTAGAGAACTGGAAACAAAAAATAATCCTGAAAGAAGGATAAGAGAAGAAATAAAGATAGTCCTTAATGTGAATCAACACAGAGTTAGGGAATGTGGCTTTTGCCAAACCAGGTCAGTGATTTCTTTTAATAAGATTCAGAGGTTCAATTGACAATGGCAAAAGCACCGATACCCTACACATATTCTTCTCCGTAGCATTTGAGTTGATTCTACCAGGCACATGTATTAAGAAGCTAAACTACATTACATTTATGGATTAAACTGCACTAACCAACAGGTCTTAGACCAGCAGGGCTGGAGCACCTCCCATATGAGGACAAACTGAGAGAGTTGGGGTTGTTCAGTCTGGAGAAGAGAAGGCTCTGAGGAGACCTTATAGTGACCTATAGTACCTGAAGGGGCTACAAGAAAGCTGGGGAGGGACTGTTCACAAAGGCTTGTGGTGATAGGACAAGGAGGAATGTGTATATATTGGAGAGGGGCAGATTTAGACTAGACATAAGAAGGAACTTCTTCACTAAGAGGGTGATGAGGCACAGGCACAGGTTGCCCAAGGAAACTGTGGCTGCCCCATCCCTGGAGGAGTTCAAGGCCAGGTTGGATGGGGCCTTGGGCAGCCTGGGCTGGTGGGAGGTGTCCCTGCCCATGGCAAAGGGTTGGAACTAGATGACCTTTAAGGCCCCTTCCAATCCAAACCATTCTATGATTCTATGGTCTTTAGTACTCACTAAATCATTTCAGGTGACCATTGTCAGAGTACCAGAAAAACAGTGCTGACTAGGACCTCACCTTCTCAGTGTCTTCGAAAAGGACAGTGCTGTTCCTGCTTGACATTTGCCTACCCTGTTCTCAGAAACTGTCCCACTGGAGAAGCCCAGCTGAGGGGTGAGGAGTTGTCCCACTGAGTGGTTCCTTACACATCCATCGTGCCTGCACATGTGCACATGGAAACAGGGCAATAGCAGTCCTTGGGCCTCCTGCACCAGAAAAACACCAGGAAATAGCTGTCTCAGTTTGCAGTTCGTCAGAGCAGAGGAGCATCATGCCTGATGGGAACTGGCAAGGAGGAGCAGGTAGAAGAGGATGTTGCAAATCACTAGTTCTGCCAAACTAACCTTTTGGTTTCCCCTCCTTTCTCTTTTGACATTAAACAGGCTGAGTGGATGAAGGCACGATGCAGACACACTTAACCAGATATTGCAAACAGGAGGGCAAGTTGTTTTTTATGCCTAGTTTATGTTTCAGACACACAACTATACAGAATAATGAAATAATAAAAATCATATGGCATTTACCCTGGGTTTATTCATTATAAGTCCTTCGAGAGCTGCTATTGTTTGTCTTTATTTAATTGGCATGGTTGGATGGCCACCAGCAAGTCCAATTAAACAGATTCAATAGATTACACTGTACATTTTTTTTCTTCATCAGCATATAGCATAATATGTCCAGAATAATTTGTTTGAGTACTAGTAATGAATACAAAAGCAGCCCTTTGTCCCAGCCTGCACACAGCAAGTTTCAATGTTTTACAGCCAAAGCAAACTGGTTTAATAATGAAATCACAGGTGCAATCTTTACTACAGCTTTCATGGGGACAAGGGCACCATTGCATGTTACAATACGAGGTGTTTTGTTGCATAACTTTGAGCCTATATAAGCACAGAGAGACATTATAAGGGGGTTTTTTTAGCTATCTCAAGATTCAGCATTTAAGTGTTAGGTGGAAACTGTTTAAGAAAATCCCACCAATGGGACTCGGGCATGCCCTTAGTATCAGGTATTTGTTTAAGTGCTTTGTTGAATTGGAGCCTAGTAGATCCTCTTGAAAAGAAAGTGATTTTCAATCTAATAAGGTTATCTTAGTGTGAACATTTTAACTACATCAATCAATATGCCCGTCAAGACTAAATGACTAATGGGATTTCTCTTTTCTTCCTTTCTTTGTTACCAGAATGATGAATTGACTTTGCCTGTTGCTGAAGATTCTCATCTCCTTAATGCATTGCAGATATGTTTAATGGATGCAAGCTGTCAAGTTTTGGCAGTAACCACATCCAACCAAAAATATTTCCCTCTGGGACTGGTTCATCAGATTCCAACTCCGCTCTCACAGTAGAAAATGTGAAAAGGCTGGAAAAGACATACACAGCTTCTCACGGAGCCTTCAGTAAGCAGAGAATATGGGATTATATTAAGCAGACTAATCTTGCTCTCCTTAACAAAGCAATGACTAGGAAAAGCAGCACAGAGATTGTCTGGGATGCAGAAACTGAAGAAGCCTCCTCATCCTTTCCCATGAAGTTGAGCAAAACCAGCAAAGAAGTGTGCTGGAAGACCTCTGAAGAAATTTCAAGGAAAGATAAGCTATTAAAAGGTATTTTTCAGCAATCTGTTAGGGGGAAGGAAAGAGAATTCAGACAGCTACCCTTGATCTTTTCTATGTTTCCGTTTGCATACGGTAAATGCAAGTACCATGCACGGGCACCTAAAATGGTGATAGATTTTGAGGAGCAATGTGTGCCTGCCCTTCCCTGTCTGCCAGCATGGGCTGCAGAAGTGTGGGCTACTGGACTGGTTTGTACTGTGTTTTAGCCAAAGGTATTTAGCTGTGAGAGCGCAGAGAGGAGCAACTGCACCCAGAGCTGAACACCAGCCATGGAGTTTGTCAGAGAGCTCATCACTAATGCAAGGTGCTAGTCTAAGTGCCCCAGCTGGAAAAAAAAAAATGGGAAACGAACACATCCATTCTAGGCAGCACTTCTGACTCACCAAGGTGTTCAGAGTTGA
>WAAB01023171.1:0-15630 GCA_013389865.1 Piaya cayana | reverse complement strand
AAGGATTTTTTTTTTTTTTTAAATTTTTTTAGAGCAAGCTTTTTCTCTCTTCTCCAGCACCATGATAGATTCCCCATCAGCTCAGCCCCTGGCTCTAAGCTCAAGGAATCCAAGTAAGGAGAGTAATTGCAACATTTTTCTATATAATTCAGTCACGTTAGGCTGTATTTATGCCATAAGCAGGTGAGCAGCAAGAACACCTAACAACTGGAAATTTACGGTATGCCTGAGACAGCCACAGCCTGACAGCCGNCAAGGAATCCAAGTAAGGAGAGTAATTGCAACATTTTTCTATATAATTCAGTCACGTTAGGCTGTATTTATGCCATAAGCAGGTGAGCAGCAAGAACACCTAACAACTGGAAATTTACGGTATGCCTGAGACAGCCACAGCCTGACAGCCGCTGCTGCCCCCCTGCTCTTAATAAACTGGAAGTTATGTCTGTCCGAGGGGTTGTCTTTTGGCCACTCAACATTTGCTGTATCACAAGGAATGCTGCCAGCCTCTGCAGAGTTGGGGTGTTTTTTTTTGTTTTTCTTTGTTGTTATTAGACAGATAAATCCCATGCAGCATCTCTCAAAGCAGCTGCAATGTATGATTTTTATTTTGCAGTCTGCTCTTCCAGCTGGAGAGGAAAGGGAAGTCCCATTCCCCATCCATGGTAAATCAGCGTAATGCCACCTTTCACACCACCAATGCAGCTGCAGCAACATGGATTTACGGTGACCGAAGANAAAAAAAAAAATGGGAAACGAACACATCCATTCTAGGCAGCACTTCTGACTCACCAAGGTGTTCAGAGTTGAGACACTGTAGTTTAGTTTGTCCTGGAGTAAAGCTGCTCTGTTGCATGTAAATAATAAGTGAATTAATATTAAGACAATGATGTGTCTTATCAGATATCTCAAGCTATGTTTATCTTTTTTATATATTTATGTATCCTGCTTTTAATAATATTTTGCAGCTCACCAAGTAATCCAGCCAATGTCTGGAGGCAGATAGCAGGGACAAAAATGTAGTTAATGCATGGAAAGGAAAACTCTAAATTACAGGGGAAAAAAATCCACTTTTTTAAGGATGGTGAGAACTTGACCCATTTCAGATCCGGCTGCCTGTGGTGACACAGCCCATCTCCTCTGCCTGTAAACCAGGATGTGGCTTGTGATTGTATGCAGGACAGGATCACAACTGTCCCCTATGAGTGGGTGAGGAGGTGACAACTGGCCCCCTCGAAAGCCACGGGAAGCAAACCACACAGCAGCTGTGGTGAACGGCAACTGGCTGGCTCCCAACACAGGGAGAGTGCAGCTTTCTACAACAGAGACTGGATCCCAAGCTGGGATCTAAGTGGGACAACTTGGCTTTGTCCTATATATCATTATTTTAGAGGAAAGATTGGACTTCTACTTTTTTTTCAGTTTGAACGTGCTATGAGTATGCATTACAGCTGCTATAGGAAAGCCCTTTTCACAACCTGCCTTGGCACAACCAGAAGCACACAGCTGTTGTGAAAAACCCACGCTAACCCTTGAAGCAAAGGGCTACCTATTTCCTAGAGAATTCGTGTACTGGTCCTCCTTGGGAGGCAACAGAAGTGTTTTGTTCTCACTTCACATTTTTCTCAATGCAAATTTGCCAGCTCCCAGGAATAAGAAAAATTGACTGTTTGCACATGTAAGGTTTATTTTGAAGAGCTTTCCATGTGGAAATCAAGTATTCTTAGCAGACATACACGTGAGCTGCATACTTGAGGACAAATCTGCTCCTGTAGGAGGCTGAGGATCTGAAACAGCCACTAGTGACTGGAAGAAAATGCATGCAGAAACCTCACTCAGTGCTATCCCAGGCAATCACTTGTTGGATTTCCACATCACAATTTAAAATTCAGATGAAGTATGAAGTTTCTTTCAATCTGTTTCAGTAGATGGCTGGTATTTAGGCACAAGTAGATTTATCAAGAAAAATCAAATATGGGCATGCCTCATTAGGGACCCAGAGTGCACAGTTAATGTCTTCAAGAATCTGAACGGAACACTGATTCACAGGGATTTTTTGACCTTTTTCAGTTGCTTTTCTTTTCTTTTTTTACATGAGTGTCTTATGTAATCTGAACGGTATCCTTCATTTCAATTCTTTTCCTAACTCTCTGTCACAGCCATGCCTCTCTTTTTCCATGTCTCTTACTCTCTTACATTTTCTTTTCCACCACCCTACTGTCCTCCCCAAATGACTCCCTGTCCATGTTCTTTCCGCAGACCTCTGTACACCCTAAATCTCCCTTCTGTTGTCTCTAATTCTTCTGGAAATAACGCCATTTGGGATGTTGGCACTAAGGTCAGTCGCATAAGTAACAGTTTATCTGATAGTGCATTTGAGCTGAGATGTACAATTAACCCAGTAGATGGGGGCTGCAACAGACACCAGGTTTGCTGTGTTCTGTGTGCAGAAGGAAACATGCAGCCTGTGGCCACTAAGGCAAACCCGGAGGAGGAGGAGGATGCTCTGGTAAAACCTCCCATGGCACTTCATCTGCCTGTAAAAGGTGTTTGGGTCAAAATTCCTGGTTTCCTCCCTATTTTTGCAGCATCATGTCATAGAGGGGCAGAGCCAGTCCCTATTACCCTGTTGCCCAGCGCAGCCACACTGGCACAAGCAGTGAAGGTGAAACACGCTTGGGAATATGCCCTCCCAAAGAGTCAGTAAAATAAAGAGACCCAAGATGCTTACAGATGAAACCTCAGTGGAAAGGCAAAACAAATTAGCTTGTAACTCTTGTTTTTTCCTCTGCAAATCCTGCTCTCCGTCACCAGTAACTTTTTTACAGTTCATTTTTTAGGAGCTTTCTCTTCGCTCTACCACAATTTATTATACCATTAAAACCGATGGGGAAAAATGTTCCTCGTTAAGGTAGGAAGGTTTTATCTGAAATATAAAATAATGAAATGGCAAGAAATCACAAGGTAAGGGGGGAAAAAAACCACTGTTCTACACCAAAANAGCCTGACAGCCGCTGCTGCCCCCCTGCTCTTAATAAACTGGAAGTTATGTCTGTCCGAGGGGTTGTCTTTTGGCCACTCAACATTTGCTGTATCACAAGGAATGCTGCCAGCCTCTGCAGAGTTGGGGTGTTTTTTTTTGTTTTTCTTTGTTGTTATTAGACAGATAAATCCCATGCAGCATCTCTCAAAGCAGCTGCAATGTATGATTTTTATTTTGCAGTCTGCTCTTCCAGCTGGAGAGGAAAGGGAAGTCCCATTCCCCATCCATGGTAAATCAGCGTAATGCCACCTTTCACACCACCAATGCAGCTGCAGCAACATGGATTTACGGTGACCGAAGATGTTGCCCACTCCTGTGATATAAACACTAGACGTACATAACTAATTTTCCTTGCACACAGCAAGAAGGGGAGAGATGAGAAATTGCATAGCAGCTCCTGTTCAAGAGACAAATAAAGACCACATTCTCCCACAGTGTACTTTAAATGGCACTCAGTTCATTGATAACATTCCTTATATGAATATCCAAAGGAATTTTTGATTTTTTTTCCTTAAAGACGTTACCACATGCACTTGGCACTAAGGAAAATGGATATAAGCACCTGTTTAAGGGAAGGCTGTTGCAGTGATATGTGTACATGGAGCAAGCTGTTTTTTTCATTGCAGGGTTATAAACTCATAACTTGCAGCCTGAGAAAGAGCATAGGCTCTATTTCTTCCCCAAATTATGAAAATGTTGCGGTTTGAGTTTGCAGTATCAAGGGAAATCGGTCTTACGGTTTCCAGGCTAACAGAAAGTCACTACACAAATGCAAGAAAAATGAGATTTCCAACCTGCCTGAGAGGTTTGTGCCTTCCTGCAAGGTGTGGAGCTGCCACTGTAGATGCTGGAGGAGACCTAGTTCCTCACAGGGATGTCTTAAACCTTCCTTAAGTGAATACTTCATGCAGCCTGCTGCCTGCACATTGCTGGGGCTGCACCCAGACTCTTCACAGGCAAGTTGCTTGGTCTGAGCATGTCACACATCCTGAACAAAAACCAGCTTGACCGCTGCCCACCACCTGAGTTGCCCACCAGCAGTCCAGTCCCAGGAACTTCTGTAACATCTGGGTTCAATACCAGTTCCAGTTGACCTGCACATGGTCCTTTACTGGGTTTTGCTCCTCATGTGTAAGATAGAGATGACGGCATTTTGCTGCCTCAGCAAAGCTGGGAGAGCAAATACATGACGGAGACACCAGAACATTGCTGCTATTCCTATTCCTTAAAGGTTTGCATCCACAGATGCATTAATTTGTGTGCACTGTGTCCAGGATCCTTTAAAATTCATAGGCAACTAATAAAAAAGCAGTGAAGTGTAAAGGTCCGGTTGAATTACTAATGAAGATAAACAAAAAAAAAAAAAATCCCTAAACTAATAATCAAAAACCCTTCACTCCTTCCCTTGAGTCAGATCAAGTCAAACTCTAACCACAGTTTGTTCAGCGTCTTTTTATTCCATGCCTTTTTTTGCCAAGGCCATGGGCATCTTTAAATTAGTATATCACTGGAACAATCAAAAAATTTCCTTGTATTACATAGACAGAAACAGCTGGTAATCTTGATAACTCCATGTCACAGGCTGAGAGTGATTTCATACCCTGCCAGACAACTGGATGTACAGAGTGGGAAGGGGTCTGGAAAGCCCCAGTTACCCCTCTGCACCTTGCTGCCCTGAGCTTTGTGAGTACATTTCTCCCTTCTGCATGCTGCAAAACCTAATCTTCACGTCTTTTGAGCCAGAATTCAGATAAGGTCACTGGTGCTCCTTGCCCAAAATAATGCTGGGAAAATTTGTGTGACCATGAATCGAATTCTGGGGATCATACCCAGAGTTGCCTCTTTGCAGAATGCATGTAGAGGGCCTTCCCATCTCCTGCCACAGCAGAAGGCACAGTATCAAGGACAAGATGACTGAGACACAGTGGAGTTATTCAGACAAGTACCTGGCTGCCAGGGAGGATGGTAAATTCATTTAAAGCAGCCCTGTCCAACATCCCAAGTACTCAGAATTGCAGATTTCTTTTTGAAAGTGGATTTTTTTACAAAAAAAAAATTGCTCACAAGGTAGACTTTATTCAGCAGAAATTTTGGTTCAGTTGAAGCACTTTGACAAGGATAAATGTCTCTTGTTTCCAATATCATGAGTTCTGTTCCTCTCCTATTAAGGTACTCTCTGGGTAAGCCAGGGTGAAACTGAGCACCTCACCTGACAGCCCAGCAGCTGATGAGCATCATCAAGAGCACTCTGAACCCCTATGACCCAACCTCACTGTGTCAAGGTGCAGGGATGAGCTGATTTTGCAGTGACCTGTCCCTTGAAATCAGATTTGCTCTCCATCACCACCCTAACCCATGACGCTGGAGCTGAGAGATGACTCTTCCTGAGGTGGGAGGATGCCTAGCACCCGCAGCCCAGGTTGGACCACCACAGTTTGTCTCAGTCAACACAGGTGGTCACAACCCACAATGGAGGAATATTTTAGTTTTCATCTTCTTGATTTTAATAGGCCTCCTTAGAATGATGAATTCTCCTCTTACTGCTCAAAGAGAGGTAGTGAAGCGAACTTCACTTGAAGTTCACAAGTGCTTCTATGGTGCTGTCACTGTAGGCTACCATCAACATGTGAAAGCTGTTCCTTTCCTTCCCTGCCTCCTGCAATCCTGAGGTTGACCCTTCAAGTTGCCATCAACAGTACAGGCCTCTGCAACCACCCAAGGTCACTTTTCAAGGCCAGCGTTTCCTTTTAGGCTAATGCAATTCCTCCATTTCCAGTCGTGCAGTTTCAGAAGGACATTTGAGGGCCTTCTGAACCATTCACAAATGTGATCCAAATAAATTAGACACTGAGAAGTTTTAGGGGATCCTTGCCTAAGGGTTCCTCTGTGAGCGAAGCACAACTTTGTCACTAGACTGTATGAGCCTATGAGGTTTTATGAAATGCTTAGCTAGCAAAACAAAAAGCATTTGCTTCCTGGCTACAGTTTTCTGCCAAGAGATAAGCAGGCTGTGCTTCAATGCAGATGTCTCAGGGAAAAAAAATGTGCAGCGCATTAGAGAGCTGTGACTCAGAATAATTATCTTGTTTCTCGTAGTTTATTAATAATTTAAACCCAATCTTGGTGTTATTGATCTATCATTGAATTGGAGATTTATTTCAGATCTGTAGTCACTGAGGCAGTAAATTTAATCCCCCTCTCTCTCCCACCCTTCCATCCACTAAACTCACTCTATAACTAAGACATGATGTTTAGGCTGTTTCAGTAATAGAAAACTAGAAGAAATGCTATGAGGCTGCAGGTGGCAGGAGCAGCATTAAACCCCCAGAAGATCAAGATGAGTGGCACTGTGTTTCTGGTTTTAATACACCTTTTCTGACTGACCCATTCTCAGCCATGGTCTCAGGGATGCCAAAAGGACCAAATGTTACTTGCTGGCATGTGTATCACAACCAGATCCTAAAACAGTTTTGCCTATTTTCATCTGGGTTTGCTTGCCCATTCCCTTAGCTAACAATGTGTTCTGCATGCATCCCAGTTGCAGATTCCAGTCCTACTCTTTGTCCTCTGGAAACTCAGATAGCAGCTCACTGAGACAGAATTGCCTGCGACATGTAGGCTGTTGCAAGGCACACAAACTCCCAGGTCTGATCCTAATCTTACTTACACTGGTGAAAACCTGAAGCATCTGCCTAGGTGTCCCAGGAGTGCCATCAGTGTAAAATCAATTTAAGCCCATGGAGGATAGAGTCTAGAAAACTGAAATGTGAAGACTCCAACAGCACTGCTCACTTGGCTGTAATGTGTCTGGTGCATCCACTGATATAAGCAACAAGACCTGCCCTTTGAAAAGAAGCCAGGAATAGGAAACAGCAAGCTTTACAGCTGTAAAGTGCCCAGAAGAGTGAATTTTATAGGCAAATTAAATACATTATTAGACAAATTGTAGTATACAGTTGGGGTGGAAAATGTTCTTGGCTGTATCAACTCTTTCTCGGGTCTGAAAGAAAGCAGAAGTATCCAAATGCTTGTCTGCTCTTTTCCAACTATATTACCGTTCACTGCCAGCCCGCCCTCCCTGCAGTCCTTAGACCCTGCAGCTAAAATCACAGCAAGTGGGGACTCTTGGCCACAGACAGGGCTTCTGGAACTATGGAAACATGTCTTGCTCTAAAAGGCAAACAAGACTCAGTGTAACCAGGCAGACAGTACGCACTGGTGTACACCTATAAGTGTGGGCTTTCAGTTCTTGCCCAAGTGGAAGACATCCCTAGAGGTGAACAGCAGGAAAACAAAGCACAACAAACTCAGTGTAGTCTATAATTATATTTTCCAGAGATATCATTCTCATTCAAGGGCTTTCCCATAAGCCCCTTTGAATACTGGAAGGCTACTATAAAGTGTCCATGGAGCCTTCTCTTCTCTAGGCTAAACAAGCCTAACTCTCAAAATGAGCCTAAAATAAGGAGGGGAGCGTGAATGGGAACATTTTTGTCAGAATACTAGTGTTAGCCTCTAGGAAAGGGCCAAATGGATGCCTAGGAGCACCAATCTTATCCCTTAGACCTTCCTTCTGTGGCCTTCCTCATCAGTTTCAGTGGGTTTCAGTTCTGCCATATCTGAGCCGAGTGGGCAAGAGATGTCAGGGACTGCAGGAAGCAAGAAAAACCTGTGATTTGGACAAAAAAGCCATTGGAAAAGGAGATGAAAGAAGGAAAACTGGAAATCTGAGTGGTCAAAGATGACAAGAAATACGAGATTAGAGAAGGGAAAAATATCAATAGCTGGGGGGGTATGAATGAAAAACTAAGGCAGACAGACCTCAGGGAAGAGAGGAAAACAAGAGTTGGCATTAGGAGAGAGGAAGAACTGGAAGGAAGCTGGGAAAACAGAGGGAGGGACTTTGAAAGGGGGGGTGGATATAAATTAGAAGCAAAACTTAAAGAAGAAATAAGCAAATTGCAAAATGTAAACAGCAAAGTGAAGAGCGGCTAATTCCAGAGAGCAGAGGAGACAGGCTCAGCAAGACAGCACTCCTGGTAATTCATTGAAAGTCTGGTGACAAAACAGTCAAGAGAAGGCAATTCTTCTTTTTTTCTTCTTCTGGATATCTGCAGTCCTCAGAGGAATCAGGCTGTGAAAGAAAAAATCTGGGACTGCAAAACACTTCATTTCTGTTTCAGATAAAAAGTGCTCATTCTTGGGACAAAAGAGGAAAGGGCAGAAAGAAAGTTCTTGGGGGTTTTTTCTTCCGTTTTTTTAAGTTATTTATTTTCACAACAAGCTTTGGCACACATTTGTACAGGTAGAGAGTGGAAGAATGGAGCAGGGGGCATGCTTCACAGTGAAGTCTGTTCCAGCATTTCCCTGAACAGATACCAGGTAAACTAAGTGGCACAACTGCAGAGTCACTACCTGTGCCACCTCCCTCTGCCTACTCCAAACCTCTCGGCCACCCATCACTGGGGTGCAATGGCTTGAAATCTGCAGGAGGAAAACTCCTGGAAACCCTGCTCTGAACTTTCTACCACTTTACTGCCCATCCCTCCACCCCTACTTTGCTTGTCAGGCATTTGTATAAATAGGATTAACATCTGCAGTTACACTTAGCTTGGTTGCAAATTACACGGGCTATCAAGCCTTGTGCTTCAGGGGATACACTGATTACCATTGAAGGGGCAAAAATGAGTTTTTCCAATAACAGAATATTGCATGATTGACTGGGGACATTACAGGGCAGAGTGGATTAGCCTTTGCCATCAGTATCAGTTATATGTCATTACTACATCAAAGCACCAGCCGACTCCATTCAGGCAGCGCTGGAGGTGGTTGAGTCTGGAGGAGTAAAACTGGTTGTTAAAATTGGCACAGATTTCTGAACGTGCTTATAAAATGCACCTCAAGCAAGCTGTACTCTGTGCTTCTGCTCACCCACCTACTGAACAGCACGCTGCATGCCTTCAGCTCAAAAGATGAGCCAATCCTTTCCTTCCTTATCCTCTTACTGCCAGACACAGCTCTCTCTGCTGCTACTGCAAGGGCCAAGTCCTGCAGTACAATATATAGGCTGCTGTCCCATAAAACATCATCCTATGAAATGGTTTTTACAGAAGCCCAATTCACACACGGACTCTTGGGGCTCCTCATCACCATTCTGATACTTTGCAGTCAGAGAGGAAGCTATGGCCTACAAAAAGCTGCATCATCCCCTGGTATTTCCCAACTCTGGTGGGACCAAGAGGTATAAGTGGAGCTGGGACACACTGTAACAGAAGGTTGTAGGGTGCTTGACCAAATGTTTTGCTGACCCCATTCCTAGGGAACTTCCAGAGGCTTGTGAGAGGAACCAAGGTCTGCATTAGTTCTCTGTTATGTAAGCTTTGCTCACCCTCAGTTTTCAGGCCATCTCATTTCCTTCATCTTGGCAGCAAATGATTGTCTCATTTGAATGGAAGAGCTAGAATTGACAGAAAATCTAAAATAAGAAAAATAATTAGCAGCAAAACTTTTAATTCCCCTTTCTAAGCTATTTCTAAATGTGTTACTGCTTATTTATTGAACCTGGCTTGACATTTAGACAGTTCCTTTTAATGCTAATAGGTTTATTACCATGTTGAATCCTACTGCTTTGAGGAAATAGCTGCTCAGTATTCAGAGCTGCCAAGTTTCCGCTGCACAGAAATACTTGCCTTTCTTCACAAGAAATATGTATTATTCAGTGTAAATACATTAAAACAAGGCCATTGCGGAACTGAGGAGCCTAAGTCAGTGATGCTGCACCAGTAGCCCATGCATGAAGGCTGCGGCCTTGAAGTGCCAGGGCTCTGCCTTTCTGTGACTAAAGGCTCCTTCTAGCCCCAGCAAGATGGGGTCAGCCCACATGTGGGGAACTGGGTTGGAGTTTGCTCTGGCTCATCTGCTCAGCTGTGATGCCAGAGGGCACCCCGGGAGTAGCAGGACCCCTAGCCAGTGACAGATGGGGAGACCCAAGGAGGAGGAGTGGGTGAGAGGGGCAGCCACAACAGGAGAGAAGAAAAGGAACCCATCTGGTTCCCCTGGGTTTCAGCTAAAAGGTGGGGGTTCCAGCCCTTGCCCATCTGCAGTTCATGCTGCACTATCAGTTCATACAGTACTCGTCTTCCTCGCTATCCTACAGAGCCAAATACAACAGGGGCTCCTTCCTTATGGAAACCTAGGGGCAAGAAATGCAGGTGTTTTTTCCCCCCGTAATGATCACTATCGTATTATTTGCTTCAGTGTGTGTAGTAGTGGGTTTTGCGCTCCTCCTCTTGCAGATCAATCGACCAGATGGATGTCTGATTGTCCTCCTGTTTCAGCTTATATCACCATCACTCCTTCAGAGCTGCTGCAAAATAGCACAAGTGCCAATAAGAATAGGACTTGGCCTTATATTTGCTTTAAATTAGGCTTTATGGATGAGAATGTTAGGTTTTCAGAAAATAAACCTTTCCCCCACATTATCAAGCATGCAATATCAACATGAGGCTGCTTGGGTGATGCAGCAACCTCCAGAAATAGGGCAGGCTCCTAAATGCTGAGATGGACAAGCCAGCCTTGTTTGACAATCTTTGCCAATGGCTAGCAGAGCACAAGGAGATTACTCTGATCTGGGGAACAGAGATACTCCAGCTCAGGAATTTCCCCCTGGGGTGTGATTACCTTGTAATAGCTACTACCCCTCATTCTCATTTCTAGCTGGCAAGGAGGCACAAAGTGAAGCTCCTTGTTTGTATCCATCAGCTGGTAAAAAGCCAAGGCATGGCTTTTAAGGCAATCTTAGGAAAGTGCACAGAGACACAAATGTCCCTGTCATTAAGGTGAGTTTTCAGCCAGAAAAGACAGTTATATATTGTGTCATTAAAGCATCCAAGTGGTTTTTTTCTAATTTAAATGGGGAAAACCTGAGTGAGTCACTCAGATTTGGACTGACCATTCAAGCCAGTGCTGTACATTTTCTTTTTTTTTCTTTGTTTTTCTTTCCTTTATCAGTCATAACCATGCATCACAAGCAGAACAGAAGCCTCTCTCTTTTGGTGGTGTCTTAGAATAAAAACCAAGATTATCCAGGTCAGGCTGCGGGAAGTTGAGCTGACTGCCATACAACATCCTTGTTGTGAGACACAGCTACTGCCAGATCACATTTCTACCACATGGCGATATGTGCATTAGAGGTCTGCATGCAGCATGATGTACCATGTTTCAGAACAACCTGGCATCACCTGAGGATCTGCAGAGAAGGCTTGTCCATACAGAAGATGGTGGACTGGATAGGCGTCCTCAAGTCCCAGACATGGCAATGACAGGAGACAGCGTGAGCTTGGCTCCTGCAGTGTGTACCTTTTGCTGTACATCATTGTGCTCAGAAGGGACAGTCAACACTCAGGTGTCCTGGTGCTTTGCCTCAGTCACTAAGGTCTGTTTCAGGGCTGCCACCAGCAGACACAGAGGTCATGGCTTTGTCTTCTCCATTATGGGTATCAAATCAGAAGTGGTCCGTGACCAGAAGTGTCAGGCCTACAAAGGCTTTTGCTTTTGGACCTAAAGGAAAAAGAGATGCACTTGTCCGTGGGTCCTGTTGGAAGGGTTTTTAATCTGAAATTGCACCTGGTGTGTTCAGGCTAGTATGCCACCAAGTAGCTCTATCTGTGTGATTCAAGGGGCTGTGTCAGAAACAGTGACAGCAGCAGCATCAGACACCTTAGGCTACATCCAAGTTGCTTTGCCTTAGTGGGATACATAGCCTGGTGTGAAATGCAGAACACAGGGATGACTGCAGAGTCATCCCCAAAGCGCGCCTGGCCCAGCATCCTGCCCTGGAGAAGAGCCAGCAGATGCTCAGGAAGCAATACAAAAATAGAACAAACATTTCTTTACACTTCCCAGAATACTCTCCATTTCCCTATTGGTCTGTGACTCAGGAACCTCTTGAACTGTAGACACCATCTTTGCATTTAATAGCCCTTGATAGATTCTTGTTCCATAGATTAGTTTACACCCTGTTGAACCAACTCAGGCTTTAAAGACCTACTGTACCCTATGGCAAGGAGTGTCACAGCTCAAAATCTCTTTTGTTTATTTTGAACTTGCCACTTAATAGCTTCCTTTGATGATCATTCTCTTCCTTTGAAGAGCACTGAAAAAATGTGAACAGCTGTTCTCCAGCCACACTACTCTTCCCATCACAAACCTCAGTCATATTTGTTCTTCAGTCTTTTTTTCTTCCAAGATAAAAAGTCTCAATCTATTCGGTCATTCCCTGAATGGAGTTCCTTTAATGCCTTTGATCATCTTCAATTGCCTTCCTCTGTAACTTTTCCATTTCTTCTGTATCATATCTGAGATTGGTGAATCAGGACTGCACAATAGCATTCAAGAGACGGGAGTCCATGGATTTATACAGCAGCATAATGATTTCCTCTGTTTTGCTCTATCTTTCCTAATAATTCCTAGCCTTCTGTTTGCTTTTTTGATTGCAACTGAGCGTTGAGCTGACATTTGCATAGAGCTATCTATTATAACCTGAAGATTTCACTCCCAAGTGGAAATAACCAGCTCAGAGCCCATTATTTCATACATAAAGCTAGGATTGTCTTTTCCCGTGCGCATCACTTTACATTTATCTACATCAGATTTCATCTGTGATTTTATTACCCTTTTATGCCGTGCCATGAGGGTCTTTCCGCAACTCTTCACAGTCATCCCTTTGCCTCAATCACTCTGAATATCATCAGTTAACTTCTCCTCTCCCTTCTTACTGTTATTTTCAGATTATTTATGAATATTTCAAAAGCATAGGACAAATGTTTAGGCTAATTTAGCAGCCTTCCCTCTCAAATTTGAAGTGTCAGGTCCCAAGAAGATGGAAGAAATGCAGTTTTCCAAGCTCTTAGGATGCCACTGGAGATCAGTTGGCATTTCTGGGAATAGATTGTGTTGTGCTTAACCAACACATCTACCTCTTCCCTTGCACAAATAGATGCAGGGGTGATACACTTGCTGGGATAAATGTCTGCCTGCTCCACCAGACTATACAAGGCCAGAGCGAGATGGAGAGGGTTATGGTGGCCCTTTCTCCTACTGAAGCTGGGACCTGGCACAAAGAGGCATGTTGAGGTCCTAGNTTTTTTTTTTTTTTGCTTTCCTACCAGTCATAACCATGCATCACAAGCAGAACAGGAGCCTCTCCCTTTCGGTGGTGTCTTAGAATAAAAACCAAGGTGATCCAGGTCAGGCTGCGGGAAGTTGAGCTGACTGCCATAAAACACCCTTGTTGTGAGACACAGCCACTGCCAGATCACATTTCTACCACATGGCGATATGTGCATTAGAGGTCTGCATGCGGCATGATGTACNCCAGTCATAACCATGCATCACAAGCAGAACAGGAGCCTCTCCCTTTCGGTGGTGTCTTAGAATAAAAACCAAGGTGATCCAGGTCAGGCTGCGGGAAGTTGAGCTGACTGCCATAAAACACCCTTGTTGTGAGACACAGCCACTGCCAGATCACATTTCTACCACATGGCGATATGTGCATTAGAGGTCTGCATGCGGCATGATGTACCATGTTTCAGAACAACCTGGCATCACCTGAGGATCTGCAGAGAAGGCTTGTCCATACAGAAGATGGTGGACTGGATAGGCATCCTCAAGTCCCAGACATGGCAATGACAGGAGACAGCGTGAGCTTGGCTCCTGCAGTGTGTACCTTTTGCTGTACATCATTGTGCTCAGAAGGGACAGTCAACACTCAGGTGTCCTGGTGCTTTGCCTCAGTCACTAAGGTCTGTTTCAGGGCTGCCACCAGCAGACACAGAGGTCATGGCTTTGTCTTCTCCATTATGGGTATCAAATCAGAAGTGGTCCGTGACCAGAAGTGTCAGGCCTACAAAGGCTTTTGCTTTTGGACCTAAAGGAAAAAGAGATGCACTTGTCCGTGGGTCCTGTTGGAAGGGTTTTTAATCTGAAATTGCACCTGGTGTGTTCAGGCTAGTATGCCACCAAGTAGCTCTATCTGTGTGATTCAAGGGGCTGTGTCAGAAACAGTGACAGCAGCAGCATCAGACACCTTAGGCTACATCCAAGTTGCTTTGCCTTAGTGGGATACATAGCCTGGTGTGAAATGCAGAACACAGGGATGACTGCAGAGTCATCCCCAAAGCGCGCCTGGCCCAGCATCCTGCCCTGGAGAAGAGCCAGCAGATGCTCAGGAAGCAATACAAAAATAGAACAAACATTTCTTTACACTTCCCAGAATACTCTCCATTTCCCTATTGGTCTGTGACTCAGGAACCTCTTGAACTGTAGACACCATCTCTGCATTTAATACCCCTTGATAGATTCTTGTTCCATAGATTAGTTTACACCCTGTTGAACCAACTCAGGCTTTAAAGACCTACTGTACCCTATGGCAAGGAGTGTCACAGCTCAAAATCTCTTTTGTTTATTTTGAACTTGCCACTTAATAGCTTTCTTTGATGATCATTCTCTTCCTTTGAAGAGCACTGAAAAAATGTGAACAGCTGTTCTCCAGCCACGTTACTCTTCCCATCACAAACCTCAGTCATATTTGTTCTTCAGTCTTTTTTTCTTCCAAGATAAAAAGTCTCAATCTATTTGGTCATTCCCTGAATGGAGGTCCTTTAATGCCTTTGATCATCTTCAATTGCCTTCCTCTGTAACTTTTCCATTTCTTCTGTATCATATCTGAGATTGGTGAATCAGGACTGCACAATAGCATTCAAGAGACGGGAGTCCATGGATTTATACAGCAGCATAATGATTTCCTCTGTTTTGCTCTATCTTTCCTAATAATTCCTAGCCTTCTGTTTGCTTTTTTGATTGCAACTGAGCGTTGAGCTGACATTTGCATAGAGCTATCTATTATAACCTGAAGATTTCACTCCCAAGTGGAAATAACCAGCTCAGAGCCCATTATTTCATACATAAAGCTAGGATTGTCTTTTCCCGTGCGCATCACTTTACATTTATCTACATCAGATTTCATCTGTGATTTTATTACCCTTTTATGCCGTGCCATGAGGGTCTTTCCGCAACTCTTCACAGTCATCCCTTTGCCTCAATCACTCTGAATATCATCAGTTAACTTCTCCTCTCCCTTCTTACTGTTATTTTCAGATTATTTATGAATATTTCAAAAGCATAGGACAAATGTTTAGGCTAATTTAGCAGCCTTCCCTCTCAAATTTGAAGTGTCAGGTCCCAAGAAGATGGAAGAAATGCAGTTTTCCAAGCTCTTAGGATGCCACTGGAGATCAGTTGGCATTTCTGGGAATAGATTGTGTTGTGCTTAACCAACACATCTACCTCTTCCCTTGCACAAATAGATGCAGGGGTGATACACTTGCTGGGATAAATGTCTGCCTGCTCCACCAGACTATACAAGGCCAGAGCGAGATGGAGAGGGTTATGGTGGCCCTTTCTCCTACTGAAGCTGGGACCTGGCACAAAGAGGCATGTTGAGGTCCTAGGACCCCAGGAGAGGAGACAGAGAGGAAGCAATGGATGGTGAAGCATTTCTCTGAGAAAATCTCTGCACACAAAGCTGTGAG
>WAAB01023169.1:0-79262 GCA_013389865.1 Piaya cayana | reverse complement strand
TGCAACTGCAAGCTTCAGGATTTGCCTGCAATCAGCCCCACCCTTTACACCTAGGGATAAAACATTTCATTTGAAGCTTGGGGTTTCCATGGGAGTGGTTGTGGTCCTTTTGGTTTTGCTTTTTGGGGTTTTTTTTGTTGTTTTAAGTTAAAATGAATTTCTTATAAGAGCAAGAAGTCTGTAGGATATCTGGGGATTTTTTGTTAGAAAAGGTTGAAGAGAGGGAAACGATTCCCCCTCACAAGCAATAAAATGTCATTAGCTTGGCTGTCCAAGGAAATAGAAAAACACATTATTTCCCTTTTGAGTACATTTTCCCATTTCAGCTAAATTTTACAGATGTTTAAAGGTCTCAAAGATATTATGGTTCTAAGAGTTTCATGAACACAAACAAGCAGAGGAAAGACAACTTTTCGGTAACTCCAGGGAAGGGAAAGATAGAACAGGAGTACAGTTCACAGACTTTGGAAGTTCTACCCAAATGCTTTGGTGGTGGAAAAAGCTCCCATAGCAATTCATGTTTTGCCTCCAGCCAGTCTCTGATCCCACTGCTCCAGAAGTGTCAGGTTTCTGGCTTTTGGCTTGTATGTTCACACTCCATACTCAGAGACTAAGGACAGGGAGAACAGCAAACTTAATAAATAAATTAATAAATAAAAATACTGCAATTTTACACAGATTCCCCATTCCCCCAGCACCTCTAGTTCCTAGTGCAAACATAGACCAGCAAAAAAAGGGTACTTGCATCCAATCCCTTCACGCTCTGCCTGGGGAGCCCAGAGCTGCTGGTGGGAACACAAGGGGCTGAGTCCAGGCAGAAGCTCTGTGACAATGCTGCGTGGATGCAGCTGCAATGCCTGCAGTCCAGGGCACGTTTGGTCACCAGTGGTCACCTCTGGGCCCAGGACTAGTGAAAACTGAGTCTAGCACTACCCTAGGCACATAGAACCATAGAATGTCCTGAGTTGGAAAGGACCCAGAAGGATCATTGAGTCCAACTACTGTCTCTACAAAGAACAACCCCAACCTTCACTGCATGGGTCTGAGGACACTGGTCAAAGGCTTCTGGAATATTGTCAGGCTTGGGGCCATGACTGGGGACCCAGTGCTCCACTACCCTCTGGGGGAAGAAGCTGTTCCTAATGTCCAAACAAACCCTCCCCAGCACATCTTCCTGACACTCCCTCAGGTCCTGTTGTTGGTCACCAGAGAGAAGAGCTCAGTGCCTGCTCCTCCTCCTCTCCATGTGAGGAAGCTGCAGACCGCGGTGAGGTCTCCCCTCAGTCTCCTCTTCACTAGGGTGAACAACACATCCAGAAACAAGCTGATAAAAGTGTCTTCATTGCCACTCCCCACATCCTCCTCCTCCTTCTGCTAAATCTGAACACATCAGTGGTAGCAACTGTAGACTTTAAAATACACACCAGCTTCAAGCTGCTGTCTGCATGTGATACCACACACCCAGAGCTCTTCATTATCTTTATGTCAGCCATCAATTGTTGCATAGAACTAGAAAGAAACAGAGGAGATAGCACTGTTCNTCCAAGCCACTCAGGACAGATACAATAGGAGCTTCCCACTGCTTCCCTTTATAATCCAGCCCCACAGCTTCCAGCAAAGCACTTTTTACTCTTCTCCAGTTGCCCCACATGTTTATAGAGACTTTTGCCTCGCATGGGACAATTAGTAGCTTTCCTTGTTTGCTCCGGGCTTTCCCATCTCCTACATAAGCGACTGGTGCTAGAAGCCAGACCAGAGCTCCCACCTCAGCAGACCAACTCTGCTCTGGAGCTCACACAAGTGCCAGCTCTGCATGTTTCCTTGGGGTCACTGCAAACCAAAGAACATGCACGAGGGTGGCTTCAGTCCTAATGCACCAGCCTTTACATCTCTTACATCTGTCCAAGAGATGTAAGAGTGACTTAGCTCTCTTGATCACAATCAGATCTGATGGAGAAACCTCAGTATAGCTATAGATGTCCCCTCTTCTTGAGACACTCTTCTTACCACCAAGGGCTACACTGAATCTTTTTTTTCCCCAGAAGCAGTGGCAGTGGGACATTTTGCCCCTTGTTTTCACTTAGCTGGAAGGAGATGTTATGAAAACAGTCTTAAAGCTGCACCTGCATTTCAGAAGCTAGAGTCTGCATTTTCTCAACACTGAGAAGTTACCAAACAAAACTAACTGTAAGGGTAATGACATCAGTGAAGAGCAGATATGAGCACTAGTGATTTTTTTCTTGGCTCTTACTAAACACTACAGCTCTTCTCTCTATAAAGAGGGAGCAAACGGACTGAGGTCTAAGAACAACACCAGGACACCAACACTCCAAACTGGAATTTCGTTCCCTCTCCCTGATGTGCCACAGAAAGCAAACCCCTGAGCGTTATGGTATTCATGCACATATGAAAAAAACACATATGAATAAAAAAAGAGCACTGACTACAGAGATAAACAAGAAAAAAGCTAAAAGGAGGATCTTCTCAGGCACTCAGCTCCCCAGCAGCGCACTGGTCCCAAGAGACGCTGCCCTGTCCTCGAGAGCTTACAGGACATCGTGCAACTCCTGCAAGAAACTCCCACTGCCCAAGGCAGGGAGGCAGCAACAGACCTACTGGTCAGGGGGAATTTCCCTCCTTGACGTCAGCGCAGCTGCACCACCGTATCCGGGCGTTCCCGAGACATAGTGGGGCCATAGCCTGGGCTAAAGCCTGGAGCACCCCAAGACAGGTGGCAACGCTCTGCCATGGGTTCTGGATTGCATATCAAAGGGGTGGCAGGAGTTGTGTAGGTGGAAGGCTTGGCCTCCTCATACAGCTGCCATGTGACATGTCTGGCATTCCGGCAAGAACTGCACCACAAATACACACGGCATCATCACACCCTGCGGGGTCAAGCCCAGGCCGGGGAGAGAAAACCCAGTGACCACATCCTCTTGGGTAAAGGTCTGCCCAGCTCTGCTGTGCAGTGGGGTGGGTGGCAGAGGTGGGCAGGACCAGGATCTCCCTTCAGTTTTCTAGCGTGGTCTCACACTCATCCTCTCGCCACAGACCCATCCTGGAGTCTTCTCACGCTCTGCTCCCACCTCCCAGGTTTTCACATCAGAAGCAGCAGAGGTTGGTGCATGGGCATTGAGAATATCAGCTTTTGATTTGCTGGTCACAGCCAGCAGCACCAGACCAGAAATGAATAAAAGGAGAGGTTTGCTCTACATCAAGCAAGTTGAAAGCTTTCAGGAAGCTGTCTGTGTGGAGAAGTTCAGTCAGAGAGAAAAGTGCAAGGATTGCATTTACTTTCAGCCTCAATGGAGGACACAGAAATGCAGGGAATTTAGTATTGCTGCATCACTCATCTTTCCATCCCTCTAAATTTTTCTTGTGAGTCAGTGCTGAGCCAAATCATAGCGATGACTTGTTGCTGCGAATTGCCCCTTACTGCTTTCCAGCTCCTGCAAACTCCACATGAGCAGGAACCCCTCTCTCCTTTTGGCAGCTTCAGAAAAATAAACCCTGCATGCAAAAGCATCGGTCTCAAAAGAATTTCTCATTTCCAAACAGGATACAAAGAAAACTTGCTGCATGGCTGGCAGGGCACTAGTTCCCAGCATTAAGACTATGTCTGTCTTGCAATCTAAGGTGCAAGCTCAGCTCCTGCAGGCATACCCGAACTAATGGGATTAAAGCCAGTTCAAGAACCAGTAGCAATTAAAACAAAAATCCCCAAAGCGTTAACCACTAGTAATGGAATCCCTAGATGCAAACCTGTACATCCTCTGCTGAAGCCTACACTTCTACACCTCCCCAGCCAGCAGTACACATCTCACCCAGATTACCATTAGCAGGAGTGTGTTCACACAGGTGATAATTGCCCTCCTGACTCTGCTGGAGATAAACCCGAGAACACCTGCATTTAGGGTCATGGGGGTCTTTTACCAGGCTTACAGCTTGAAAACCAGTAAAGGCAGAATGTGCTCAGCTCTGCTACTCTGCTAGTCAGTCCATCCTCCTCAGGATGGAGCACAAAATCCACTTAATCAGTGACAGTAAAGTACATCGGCATAAAACCAGAGCTTGGTGCCACTTCAGTAACATGCAAAAGTTGATAAAACATTCTTTTCCCTCTCAGAGCAAAGCTCAAGAAAATTGAAGGTTCAGTGTTTTGTATCTTTATAGAGAAAACAATGACTTAACCAGTCTCTTGCACTACCCCCATCCTTGTTTTTTGATGTTAATAGCCCACATATGCATTCTTGATAAAAACCCAAAGCCTCCTATGTGATTTGATCAAAACTTTGCACCTCATTTTTTCCAAAGTAAAACAACTTCTACTGTGACTCAGCCTAAGCACATCATGCATCGCACCCTTGAAGCGGGCAAAAGATTAACCCTTTATTCCAAATTCTCAACTCAGTCTTCAGCTTTCCAAACCAGGGTAATTTCCCAATAGCCACGGGATGGCAGAAGGCAGCATTGCTCTTCACACCATGTGTGGACCCAACACACCATCAGGTTAATGCCAGCTAAACAAGGGGTACCTAACACACAGGCAATCCAGCAATGTTGACAGCCAACAGTTGTTTTATGAGAATCGACCTCTTCAAAACCTCAACAATGACCATGTTTTGAGGCAGCGCATTTCTGCCACACAGGAGAGCGAGTTCTTGAGAGTACGCGTAACAGTGCCATCTGGTGATCCCTGCCACCGCGTCATTGACAACCGTGCACGTGTGGGAAACCATCCAAACCTCCCAGTACTTGTGGTACCACTTCTGAGTGCTCAATGGGCACTTCTTTGCAAAGTCTCATGTCTCAGTGCTGCTGCTGTCATTTCATATGTCAGAAATACTCAATCTGGGAGTAGGGATAATGGTAGAAGTTTGGGGGTTTGTTTCAGTTGGGCGTTTTTGGTTTAGTTTGGGGTTTTTTTTTGTTTTCTTTTTTTTGTTTGTTTTTTGGGAGGTTTTTTTGTGTACCAGCTCTCCTGAGCAGTCCAGCAAGCATGAGTTTTAGTCCAGGTGAGCTAGGTCCCTCCATTTTCCATCCTTATAACTGTTGATCAAAAGGCTGAGTGAACCCAATCCTGCTTTCATGGTGTCTCTGCCGACCCTGACATTCCATACCCTCTTGCAGAGGGTGTTCTAGATTCACTTAGAGACCATGATCTCTGTGGGTGTGAAAGCAGAGGTTAGTTCTGTCTTGCAGGCAGTGCAGTAGACTTGGAGAACAAAGGCATTTTAGCCTCTAGGCCAACCTTTGAGGAAAAAAAGCAGAGCTGGGAAGTGTTCCTGCCTTGTTTTGGTTTGGTTTGGTTTTAGTCACTCTTCATAAGGGTAGGTCTTCAAAGAATGGTCCAGCATCAGTCTAGAAAACTTTAATGCTGCCTGCCTCCTGTTCAAGGATTCCGAAGCAGCATTCACGGTCTGCATTAACTCTGCTTAAAATAGCAGGTTTTGCAAGTCCTGGGGAGCCCACCTACCATACACATGACTCCTGCACCCAAATTCACTGCAGCTTGAGACAGCACCAGAGGGTCAACCAAAATGCATAGAATATTGTTGCTTATTAGCCTCTGAGAAATTACAAGCCACCTGCATGCCCATAATGAACAATAAACATTAAGTAATTGGCATTCCCATCTGCTTGCTATGCAAGATGTGGTACCCAAGTCCTCCTGCGACAAGTCCTGGAAGAGAGGGGGCTACCCAAGACTGTTCTCAGCTTTGAGAAAAGCCTGTCACTTAAGACTGCTCGTTTGAGCCTGCTGGAAGGGAAGGAAGGGACACCTCCAAAACCTCTCAGGCAGCTGTAGCCCTGGCAGGCGTGCCACTAATCTACTAATGCACGTCCCAATGTCCCAAGTGGATCCAGGTGAAATGTTTCAGTAAGTAAGGAGATGGGGAAGGGGAATGCTCATAAGCAAGTATCTCACACCATTGGTAAACTGTATTACAGACCCCTCTCTGTTCTAGGTAAGAGTAGATAAACAATCCCCCCAAACATAAAAAATTGTTTCCTCAGTCTGCAAAGCTGACAGTAACACCTCTCTCCGTTTTCTTTGCCTGGTGCTAACTCCTAGCCCTGTCCTCTGTCTCCCAGGAAATGAGAAGCTAATTCAATTGCTTTCAGTTCTAATGTCATGAAGTCTCCTATGATCCATACTTGAAAGTGGTGTTAAATAAGCGTTAATGGTATTACTGATAACACCATTTAAAATAGCTTTATAAATAAATTGTGTTCCTGTCTAAGAGCAGCTAATTAATGCCTCTTTCCAAATAACTTATCCTAAAGCATTAACAATCCATTACTAGGCAGACAGGCTTTAAGAAAGTCTCTTCTAAAACAGATTGCAACATGCAGATTCTGTGTTGTTAAAACAATTCACATGCTTTTTTTCACACATGATTTCAAGTTACTAAGGTAAGCGAGACCACACAATATAACTTAATAAATAGCAATCAAAAATTTCCACACAATCCTTTAATATAGAGCCACGTCCCTATGTAATAAGTGATGAAACAGACTTTCCCTGAAGTCCCAATTCCTGCAATTGACGCTTAAGCCCAGCAAAGGAAGAATTAAAATGCTTTGGTTGCTGCTGAATCATTGGCTGCATTGGGTTATTTTAATGTGCATTAGACTTTAATTACAACTAAGCTCTAGCCATCTGTTCTACTCCCTAATTATAGATGCAACAAATATTTTGCAATTCCAACCGTTAAAGACATCTAAGACAGCTCAGTATATGGTGTGCAAGGCTGGATTCTGGACCTTTTGCACTTTTGTTTAAAGCACTGGGGAAGAGGGAAGTATATTGTGTACATGAAGCCCACTGTTATTCATTCCAGGAGGCCTTTGTTGCATGAGCTTTCACATCTCTTGGAAGGACTGCAAACTACCCTCTGCCAGGGCACAGAGGACCAAACTATTACTACCTGCTGGTGGCCAATAATCCAAACATTGCTGGTACCATAAGAACTTGAGAGGGGGATGAACAGTTCAAATCACCTGGTAAAGGCTCATACTCTCAAGCATCAGCAGTTACAGCATTTGGGAAGGACTCTGGCAATTTTTTTTTTTCTCCTGTGGAGGCTAAAGGTGATTTTTCACCTCTAGCTCTCCACCTGGCTTCACTTGCTGTGGCTTTTATCACACCATACGCATCCTACTAGAGTCACTGCAAGTGCTTCAGCTGTATCACTTCACAGAGCAGTGTCTCATCAACACCAAGGAAGACTGGACTGCCTCTAAACATCATCTTGTGAACAGTAGCAGCTGAAGACAAAGCTCCCATCCTGTCCCCTTCATGCCTGCTGCAGCAATAATCATCTCAGCATGATGGCCAGGCAGGGAGCAGGGGTGGATGAAGGTGTGATAGAATCCTGGAGCAAGAGGTACCACGCAGCACGTGTGGCTTAGTGTGAGCAGTTACAGCTGCCTCATTGTGCCACCACCTCCTCCCTCCCCTGTTCACAGCGCTGCCCAGTCCAGAGCTTCAAGCACACTTATAGCTGTAGGATGTGCTTGTGCCTACACAAACCGCCTTGGCAACTGCCCAGCCCTTCGTAACGCACACCAGCACTGACCTCAGCAATCCCTTCACCAACAATAAATAGTCATATGCCCGGTGGGCTCCAAGGCAGTTATTCATCATTAAATGGTTTTGTTTCATAGTGACGGTCTGCAACTGCACCCAGACATCAAGAGGAAGGCACCTCCTTTTCAAGTACATGCCATGGGCTACTTTTGGGTTTGTGTGTCTGAGGAAGGCATTAAGAAAGTGAACAGGAGAAGAAACTGTATTCACAGAGCTGAACTTTGAATCTTTATATTTGTTAGTGTATCAGGAAAAACAGAGCTTCACAGATAAAGGAGGAATCTAAGAAAGGGTATAGTGACCCAGAAGCATATACAGTTTTCATAGTGGGATTCCAAATAGTTGTGTTTTAAATTGCCTCATCTCCTGCATCCACAGTAAATTTTCAGAGGAAATCCAGTGGTTTCTCACCACATTCGTATATAAGACCCTCTTCACATTTCAGTCTATTTAGGTATACACCTAAGAATTTCACTCTGAATATAACGCTAAAGTGAACCAAAAAAAAGTGTAATTGACCACTGCTCTTCTGCTGTGCTGTGACAAGAACTCAAAACCACCATGTTTCTTGTGGTTTTCTTCTAAAATCTTTATGAAAACGTTGAGTGGCATCATGAGGCAGCTTTGCTGAGTGGTTTGGTTCTGAGCAAATAATAGAGTCCAGAACCAAAGCACTTATTTCTGGCATCAGGGCAAGGGATCATAGTGTTTCTGTGGATACTCTTAACTGTGTGTTTGCATGTCCTGGGTTTGCCTCTGGGTGATTATATATCACACAACATGATAACATGAATACTGAGACTAACTCTGCAGGAAACACCATGCATGGGAAGAAGTGACTGCATGATTTCCTCAAGTTTAGTCCCAAAGCCAAAGCCAGGAAATGCTGCTGTGTCATTCTAGTTCTACTTCAACACATAAGAAAAGCAAGAGGAGAATAATATCAATTTCTTCAACCTCAAGGAAGAAGCAGACCAATAACTAGCATTTTCCAAAGTTCTCCTTGGGTTTTCCAGAGCCATATATGAAGTTTCCTTTGCCTTCAAGCAAGCCACAGTCTTACCTCTGCAAAGATCCTGGAAATCTTTGGCTTCCCTTTCTGCCACAGGTGCCTATTTGTTTTAGATCTTGATATTGCATTCAGTAACCATCTGAGAAGTGGCCAGGGGCAGCCCATGGATGAGAGTGCAGCCTTAAGTTTAAAACTCAAATATAAGCAGAGGTTCAAATTGCAGAAAAGCAACGTTAACAGGACATATGGAATCCACATCTGAGATGAAACTGGTTTTGTTCAAGTCAAAACAAAATTATGACTGTCCTAAGTAAGGCTTTTTGCCACTGGGATATTAATTAACAGGCTACAGCTATATCTTTCCCCCTTTTGTACTCTCCCAACTCTCATGCCCTGGGGAGTACTCAGCAAGCAAGCAGCCTGGGGAACAGGTATTCAGAAATGCCTCTTAGCTCAGGAGTCGGCGTTGTAAGCAACTTTCCCTGTGCTAAGAAGTTGACATAGATACTGTGAGCAAATGCCTGCAAGGAAGCTAATTATGGGATCTGCTTAAGGAGATTAAATAATTCACTATTGTATTTTCCAAGAGCAAAGTTGAAACAATCTCTCAATTTGAGTTATTTACCCCCTACCTTTACATAACAGGATAAAACCCTGTTTACTTTCCCTTCCATCAACGATCAATCTTATTCAATATTATTTCTGTTTCTGATCTCCCTTTTTGCCACCCAGTCAGCTTCTGCATCCACCCAGAACCAGTCAGATCAATACCGTGAGCACAGAGAAAGGGGCAAAGCAGCACAGCGAGAGACTGCTGTCCAAACGGAAGTCGTTTGCTTTTCAGTCAGAACATCAAATGTGTGGTTTTGCTCACAGATGTAATACAAATTCTGAATCAAAAGCCAGGATTTCCCCCACCCACCACTCTACAGTCACTGAACATTGCCAAGCAATAAATTCAACGTATCGTGCTGAGAGACTAAGTTGTGCTCCCTGCACAGCAAGGACAGCTGCACTGCACCAAAGATACACTAACAATATAGATTTTTATTGATTTTTGCTGTTCTCAACACTGTTGACCTCAAGACGTGTGATGCTAGATGGCAATGAATATTAATGGAGAGGAATCTGACTGGGATTGATTACTACCTTCTGTAGACATATATTTGGCATGTCTGCGGGATAAGTATGTTGAGTTGCTCCGCTCTTCTAAGCGGACACACACCACTCATTTAAGCAGCAAGCTCTGCTCTGACCAGATAAGATTCATCTCAGGACCAAAAGCCATGCAGTTACGTGAGCCTGGCTTAAAGCCCAGACCAACATATCCAGCACCAACACAGCCGCGCAGCTCAGACCAGCATTGTTATTTTGTCCAGACCAGACAGGGGCTCACATCTGTCTGCAAACACGGCTTTGTCATTCTATCTATCCAGAAGGGTTTGATCCTGCAAGGTTCTGTGCTCAGGGTGTGCCTCATTCCTCGTGATGCATCCATCATCATCTCAGGTCAGACTGTCCATAAACTGAAGGAGAACCTCTTGCATTCCACAGTGGCCAAGTGTATAAACCAGGTTGGAAAAGGCGTTCAGCAGATTTGAGCTGTCCTTAGATGATGCAGCTGACCTAAAGCAAGTGATTTGCAGGTGATTGGATAATTGTAAACAAGTCATCCTGCCTGCAGGGTCAGAAAGCATCAAAAATATGCAAGTTACAGTAACTTTCCAGAAAAGGAGAGGGAGGAATAAGTGGAGACCTGTTCTGAGATGAGTAACTGGATGGAGTCATCTGCCCTAACCACAGTGCACCTGCTCTCAGACTCTCTTGCTCCAGCCCTCAATGCCCTCACCTCGCCTTCTCCTTGCCACCACATCAAGGCACCTCTCTGTGCCTGAGGCAGCTCAAGAATTCCCAGTGGTGCAGAAGCAGAAGGGGTAGAGCCAAGACAGACGCTTGGGAAGGGTAAGAAAAAGGACATAGAGCCCTGCGGTCGCTGCTTGTGTTGCTGCATGGAGAGGATCAAATGGAACAGCCCCATTCTGAAAACATCCCATGCCCAGCAAGAGGCATATGGGTCAAGGTTTCCCTCTAGCAGGTACGCATCTGGTGCAGCCACCAGCATGGTTTTCCAGGGTTGTCCTAATGAAATGAAGAAAAAGTTCTACTAGGACTGGCTTAACGTTTTGGTAGCCAGCTAACATATGTAATGACCTGCAGTTAGAGTGAACCTAGAGGTAAGCACAAGAAAACAACTCATGCTAGATGTTTCTGAAGAGAAATAAAATGGATTTAGACCATCTGAAAGGTGTAGAAAAAGATGTGTAAGAGTAGGAAAACTTAACGACTCTGTCAGGGAACAAGAAAGCAGCCCTGCAGCAATGAAAGATAGGAAAGCGTGATTATAGCAGAGCCTGCATCCAGCATTGACAGAGCTCACCAGGGGAGATAGACTAGAGGCTCGGAATTAAAGCTGTAAAGACTTTCTGAAGACATGCTTCAGCACAGGTTTCACCCCAAAATGAAAATGTGGGTGTAGAAAATGGGGCCAAAAGACATGGATCAACAGGGCATTCCTCATTTGAGCAACAGGTCTGAGACATCCACAATTCTGCAACAGCCCTCTGAAAGAAGTTATTGTGTCATCCTAGAAAAACATCGAAACTTGAGAATGGATCTCCAAAGATATAGAAGAGGGCAAAACAGAAACTCTAGGAACGTGACAAGGAAGCATCCTGAAAGGGACGCTTTATCATCCCAGCTTCTGTCAAGTATCAGTATAAACTATTCCTTTTCTTTACAATAAGTTTGGATCAAACAAGAAGTTACAATTTTAATTCTTTTCGGTTAATGGGCCATAGCGAGGCAGGGCAAGTGAGGTTGTGTTTAAAGTTTTAGTACATATGCTGTATCAATGACTTAAACAGGTCATACAACCAACGATCTTGTATCAACCCAGGACCTTCAAAGAACGATCTTTTGCAACAGGCTTCACCACAGAAAGGACATGCACATGGATGAAAAGCCTTGTAAATATCTCATGGTTTCCTTATGTATGCACCCACAGGTATATACAATGTATATAAGCGTGCAGTGAGGGAACAAAAAGTATACACAAAATATGCAAAAGAAGGAAGGTCCTGAGAAAACTTATGGCCAAAGTTCTCTTCAGCTGTATGCTAACTCCGATGTCGGGAACCATGAAGATGTCTGTATTGAATTTCGCATATTATAAGGATTCATCGAGAACGTCCTGAGAAATGCCGGGCTCAAACACCAAGCTTGCTTTCTAATGGAAATAACCTACTAGATATTGGACATTGCGAGTTAATTGCTGGTGCCAATGAGGAACAAGTCACGCAAGACTACTCTAGAAACATCAGAATGCAAAATATTCATCCATGGCTTGCAAATGAATGTAATTTCAATTAATGAGATGCTGACTTGTGTTTGCAAATGTTGGAGCCCCTGTGGCTCCAACTTATGGGAGTGAGGAATTAAACAGCCAAGCTGTTCTGATCCAGTGCAGTGCAGCAGTGAATACAGGGTCATTGTCACTACAAACAAAAGGAAAATAGACAGAAAGTCCTGATGCCGGAGACAGACAGTTGAACATTGTGGTGACACTATACTGCTCTGACAGAACAAAGTGAGAATAAGCCACATGAAAGCTAACTTGCCTACAATGGAAAACCAACTGGAGCTAATATTGTGAAATGTTGTCACCTGCCACTCTGCGATGGCTCCCACTTGCCCACTCTGTTCCTGAGCAGAAATAGCTTTAAATCAGAGCCCTTCAAAGACATCTAAATGTCCCCAGACATCTCATCCTCTGTATTATACCTGTGACCACACTGCAGAGTGATTCTGGTTCGGTCAGTATCCTCTGGTAGACAAAGCCCTGGTACTTGGACAAATTCTGCCTTTCTGAAGTAAGTTAATTATACACCACGTTATTAGAAACAAAAGAAAATAGTTCCTAGATCCAAAGTGCTTTATTTGTAAATAAGATGGAGATAAGAAAGAGAACAAATCCCTTGCAAATGCAGCAGAGCATAGGCTGTCTGTGTATGCCTCACTTAATTACCTGTTCAAAAGGAACAAAGCATCTTTCATACTGTGATTCCAAAAATTAATTAGTCTCAGTCCTCATTAAATAATGATCCAGTTCAGCTCTAATTAAATTAGGCTTCCTTTGACAAGCAGCTGCAGACTAGCTATTGAGGGCAACTAGCTCCTTTTCCCCGTATCTCTCCTGGGCATCAGAGGCAGAGATGCTGGCAGTGTCCTGCAACTTTAGCCCAGCACCCCAAGCACGGAGCACGACCAGGATGCTCACAGGCCCTGGGAGCAGCCAGTATGCAGGAAAACTCCTGGACTTCAGGTCACAAGAACTAATCCCTCAGGGAGAACTGCAGCAAGACTACATGCACTCAGCACTGTATTTCAGCATGATCTGCTTTTTGCTGCTGGTGCGTTCACACCCACGTGTTCCACATACACCTTCAAACTCTTTCTCTGCCTGCCAGGGGAGACTCAAGCTGGATCAAGATTTGCCCCATTCAAGGTTTCCCAAAGGCAAGCAAAAAACCATGAGTTTCAGCTAGAGGAAGAAAGATGTGGATATGCTGCCCAGATATAACTGACTTAAAATGAAGAGAGGAGGAGTTTATTACATTAATCTGTCACTGATGTTGGCCCAAGAAATCTGCCTTGTGGGGTCTCAATGCAGCCTACAATGTGGGTTCTCTTCTGCACAGCTGCTTGGTGATGGTGGGATCTTAATCACAGCAATATCCTTCTTGCTGAGCTAATGCCTTGCAAGTCTCATTATCCTGTAGCTGAATCACAAGTCACCTCTCACATTTTCTGCTATTCCATTTGACCCTGAAAAGAAGCTTAAGAGAAAGGGATCAAGCACACCCATGGCTTAAGGGAGTGGGTTACAGCACATTCACCATGTCCCTGACTGCAACCCTTCATTAGACTTCAATGCTTTCCAGTTCTGGGAGACCCAAAGCCGAAGATGCTAATGTTGCACTTAGTAGCCTACTCACTTATCTTACGTTAGTTACCTGCTTTTGAACTGGAAAAAGCTTTTTGTAGTCACAGCTCCCTCTGATAACAGGTAACACATTGTGCAAAGAAGAGCAACTCGGGTAAGGAGAAAGAACATGCACATCTGCAAGTTTCAGACACTAACTCCTTTGGATTTCTCCACACTTGGTAGCCAACAGTCTAGTTTTATACTCCAACTCCCAAGAGTAAGCAAGCATTAAGTATCTAGATAACTTTCTCCTTGCCACTCACTAGTTCGTTGACTCCTAGCACACTTCCCTTCTTCCTCACTTTTTTGACACTGGAGTCTTCACCAGCTCAGCCATTTCTTCTGTGGGAACTGCTTCACGTCTTTGCTCATCCATCTTTATAAGTTTGACCAGCTTACCAGTTCCAAACACTTCCCCCAAAAAAACACTGGAAAACACAATGTACAAGGAACTCAGAGTAAGGTAATGCCACAACAAAAAAGCTTTTTCTCCCATGAAATTTTACAAATCCCAAGAGAAGGAGAAGATACAGAGGCAAGGAGACTGTAACTGTTTATAGATCGGCAGTGTCAAACCACAGATAAGCATTTCAGAGTTTGCATAATAATCTGTGTGTCAATGAACTGCCAATAAAACATGACTGAACAGTAATCTTGCAAAATGCAGTCACACGGTCCTGCAAATAACATCATCAGCTTTCACAGGTAGTATTGCTATTTGAAATGCCACCTTTGCAAATGAGCCCATGCCCATCTCCTGACACATTTGTGCCTCTATTTCTCCAAGGCAGCTATTAGATGCAACCAAAGTCCTTATTCATTCAGTAAATGCCTGTGCTAGAAGAAAGGCAAATCAGTCTGATGTCTCCTCCACCGCACAGTTCACAGGCAACTACTACAGGTCCAAACCCCACCAAACCCCCATGCTCAGATCTGTGGAAACTTGTGTTCAGCAAGCTAAAATTAACCTGAGCTCCCTGCAATCTGAGAGCTCCCAGAGCATCTCCACTTTAAGGATTATGCAAAAATTTGAAATTGCCACATGATTGGTGGTTGATTCACCTTCCCTGGAGGTGTTTAAGGCACGAGTAGACGAGGTCCTGAGGGACATGGTTTAGTGTTTGATGGGAATGGTTGGACTCGATGATCCGATAGGTCTCTTCCAACCCGGTGATTCTGTGATTCTGTGATTAGCACAGAGTAAATGGAAATTACTGGACTACTTTGGATGGTTCTATAGTGCCTTGTAGCCTGGGATTCAAGCAGCACCAGAAGACATACGAACATTCCTTGAGAGGCATCAGACAGAGAGGAAAAGGGTGAAAGAATCGTTGTAGTAGAGAAAGGACTCCTTGGCTCAGGTGAAGTCTGTAGACCAACCACAACCAGATGCTGCTGTAGCCCTTCTCACTTGATAAGAACTTCTAGGAATGTACAAATGGAAATGCTTCTGTATAAGATATATATCTGGTGAGGTTAGTTAGGCATGGGAGAACATGGGCAACAGGATGGGTAATGTAAGCCATTAAAAAGAGACAGACCTGCAAGAACTAAACCACTTTCTCAACCATTAATAAAAAGAAATATATGTTCCCACTTGAATTCCCAGTAGCCCATGCACAGTAACATCCAGAAAGCTGAACGTACTGTCTTTGCAAGACAGCTTTTAAGATCTTGATAGCACGCTTTTCCTTGTCTCCCTCTATAACTTCTATAATCTTCTTGCTCTTGGAACTGGCCAGTTCACACCACTGCTGGTAGATTGTCACAAAAATATTTAAACTCCCACAAATTTTATGCTGCCAGATAGAAAGCACAAGTGCCCTCTTCTTTTTGAAGGGAAGGCTGAAAGGAGTGGTACAGCTTTTACCAGATTTAATAGAATCTTAATGAGAACATTTATAAAACTAGGATGTAGAAGTACCTACAGGGGAGACTGTTTTATTAGACAGCAGGGAATCCATTCCTCCATCAGGGGATCTCTCTGCTATGGATTTCTAACAGTTATTATTACATTGCAGCCTCAGTATAATGCAGTAGGAGAAAAAGTTCTGTCTAAGCAAAAAAACCACACCCCTGCACTAACCACCAAAAGAAGCCCTAGGAAATTGGTCTTCACTAGTGGTCTGCCAGTCACACAACCCACCTGTCTGTTAAAATTGAAATATTTTATGATCTGTCCCAGAAGGGAAGGAAAAGAGTCTGTAAATGCACTCGTTTTATAACCTTTTCTTTCCCACCTGCATGAGAGGGAAATGGTGCCGGTGGTTTTGCTGAGGAAGGAAGCAGCTCTGGGCTCATACCCCAGAGCCCATGCTGCAAGGAAAAAGCTCACCTGGTGATACACAAGGCAGTTGTGCATATACAGGGGAAACCCTGCAAAACCCAAGAGACGCAAGGTTGGTTTTTAGCTGCTGTGCAGCGCTGATTACAACCAATTCTGCATCAATGCACTGAAGCTACCTACCAGTGCCAGGTTTTTGAAGGGACACACATCCGAATAGAACCTAAACATTGCACTGTGCTCCAGGGAATGGGCACACAGATGTACCCCAGGGCCCCAGGGACACCCACCCTGTCACTGAAAAAAAATCATCACTGGGTTGCAGTATTAGTTGCTTTGGAGTTATAAATTTGGATGAGCTATAGTATGAGTGTGTTACTTTGGATGCCAAATATTTCCATAAGTTTGTATTATTTCTCAGTGTTCCATTAAAGGAAGAGAAGGGAAAAGAGCAGACTGAATTCTGCAGTTGAAGTAGAAATTTAGCTTCCCAAGCTGCAAAATGGAAGTGTGTGCAGTAAGCAAATTTCAAATTCAAAGTGGGTTAAGGGGAGCATTGCTCCACACTGAAGGTTTCTATTTTATTTGGGTGAGAGGTGCACAATGGACTTCAGTTTTGGATCCAAAGCCTTTTTAGTCAGTGAAAGATGTACCCAAAGCTCATATTCATGCAGTGATGACAAGTTGTGAGAGGTTTCCACTTCTTACATTGTACGTGTGAGGATTTGAAGGGCTTTTGAATTTGTTTAATCAAAAACCATTTTCACCACAACACTCAAAGGCTTTGTGTGGAATCAAGATAGTGTTTTTGCCACATTTTCTCTGGGTAAACAAATGCTTCTCATGTTAAAAGTTACATTAGAAAAAGGCTAACAACTTTAAGATTTTTCTCTGTTGTTAGTCAGAGAGGAAAGTTAAATCACCGAGGCTTACATTTTCCACAAAAAAATTCAGTCTAATAAAAATAAATAAATGTACAGGAAATTTTACTAGAGTGCCTGAAAACAGGGACAGAGGACAGAAAAGATTAGACAACTCGAGCCAAATCTGGGTCCTCTTCTCTTCCATGGTAGGTTATGTCTCCGTGATTGAGGTGTGGATTTTGCGGTTCAGTTTGGGATGCAAACTTTGCAGAGTTCTCACACAGCAGAAACAAAAGCAAGAACCTCTCACACTTCTTTTTGAACATTTCTACAAGGCAGTGCCTCGCCCAGTTCTTAGCAGGAAGGTTCTCATTAACAATAGGAGGATGACGAATTATTCTTAAACACTCTCCAAAGCCATTCACTTCTAATTGTTTTATGATATAAACCATGCTAATCACACCAGGGTTTCAGGGAACATGTACTCTATAATTTCAACATGAACCAAAACGGTTCAGTGGCATATCTTGTCCTCTTGTCCCTGCACTGTTCCGCTGCACAAAGTTATTTGCCAACCACCTTGAGGTGATGCTCGGGTTGGCCATTACAAACAGCACACACATGCACTCCAAAAACTCAGGAACACATCTACAGCCCATAGTCCTCCTTTTCACATAGTTTGTGTCAGGTATTGAATGAATTGGGAGGAGGGGGGGCAGTAATCAGCCTTCTGTTTTGTTGAGATAAATGCAAAGTTGCATCTGATATGCCGTGACTAGCCCCCAAGGGCAACCCTACACCGAGGAGATTGTAGGAATTTCCCACTGACCACCTGCTCTTGAAACTGCAGGGGGAAAACCCACACGCTCGGGGATGAAGGGAGTTTGGTTAAAAACAGCTCTTAACAATTACAGCTGCAGGTTATTTTTAATTGAATTCAGATGATGAATGCGAAATAGATGATTTGAAGTGAGATAGGCAGGGAGATTCTTACTCTTGTCAGGAAGATACGGAGAACATTCTCTCCCCAGTCAGCCTAGAGAGGACTTTTTGTTCACTGAAAGAGAAATTACGGGTCCAAACTCTCAAGGTTTTCAGTGCTCAAGACAGCCCTAGGGTGAGTCAGCAGGAGGTGCTGGTTCTCATCTCTGGACAGACCAGAGGGCACTGAGAAGTTTTGTCCTCAAGGAGTGACTTTGGCATTAGTGTACAGCTCTTCCCTGTCACATTAACACCATGGCTGTCCTCAGCCCTCCAGAAACGAGACAGGAGATGTTCTCATGCTTAACACGCTGCAGTTCAGAGCTGGTTACAGACCCCACACACAACCCCAGATGCACTGCTGAAACTGCCTGGGTGATAGTTTCCCCCACCAGAAAAAGAGGAATAAGATTTCCTTTCTCCCCCTCTTCATCTTCTCCATCTAGATGATAAGTGCTTTCACATGTAAAAGGTGCTGTGAAACTATAAGGCAGCCAGAGTTTTTGATAACATACAGATGCCTGTATACTACAGCTTTGGTCCTGCAGTACTGTCATCTGCTTTTCACATAGGACTGTGCAGGCAGATGAGTAATTGGATGCAGAGCTGGAATCTTTGTAGGCACAATGGATGCCCCTTGCCATTGCCAGAGAATAAGTTTCAGGTATTTTCCATATAAGCTAACAAAACCCATTAATTAAACTAGAAACACTCTATGTTAGGCTAAACAATTAAAAGAGCAAAGTAGTCATGGGCACAGACTACTAAGATGGACATCTCCTCAGTCCACAACATCTTTTATTTAGATTCTTAACTCATTTTATCCATGCACATGGTAGAAGTGTAAAAAAAAACAAACCCAAAAGTCTTTTCTAGGCTATTGATAGATAGAAATAGTAGCAAATTTGCTCTAGCCGAACTTGATCAACATTCATTTTTAATGTAGTAAAAAGTGCACTCATGCAGCTCCCTACCTTTTACCTCAACCCCAGAACATTGCAGGATATTATTTCCATTAGAAAAAAAATTAACTGTAAATGCATGTGTGCAAAAGAACGGGATGAGCAGAGTTGAAAAAAAAATCTGCCTAAAAGCATACACAGTGTTTCACAAGATAATTGCAGAACAAATAGAAAGCCGAGCAGAGCTAGATAAACACAGACAGCTTGGGCTACACTCTCGCAACCACCTCAAGAGTGTTTTAAGGCAGAGGGAAATGGAGTAGATAGACTTCTACCGAGACATTTCCTGGTATCTCAAAGAGGACTAAAAATAAAAATCCAAGTAGAAGTACTGAGAAGTACAGGTCTTGCATGCACTGAGCACTTCCAATGTCCATGCCTGAATGCTTGGAGCAAGGCATAGCTCAGCACAAGATAGAGCCAACCTATTTCTTCGATGCAATCCACAGCTGCCACGTGATGAAAAAATTCTGTTACAACCCAGTTTGGGAAAATCCCCCGCAAGCACTTTCACAGACATCCACAACAGCTTGCCTTACTGTTCTCTCTGTGTAAAGACATTCAGGTTAGCTGGATAAATTTTATGAAATCATGGTAAGAGGAAGAAATTAAATCCAGCAGTCACCTGCCACAATTTAAATGCAAACTAAATTCATGAAGCCACTGTCTGAAGAAGTGAAAGGAGAGAGATCCTGAAATAGTGCATCCCATGGACTGTTCCCTACTAGCTCAGCTGATTTGTTGGGCAGGTGAACGACCTGCCCAAAGGGAACGTCATTGCGCTCCCACCCTGGCTGAGCCCTGGGCTTCAAGCAGCTGATCACTGTTAGCTTCCCAGGATCTATTCAGAAGCAGTAGGGACTGCATTTCTACCTGGAGTGTACACTGATATGTTAACTAGCTATTGAAATTAGTAATCCTCAGTTGAGTCAACAGTTAGGCAGTTGCTTATATCACCTTACAAGGAAAAAAATATTGACACTCTTATACTGTCAACAGGTCTAGAAGTAGGCAAATATAGACAGAGATAGAGTATTCAGATAACCTGCCAACCCCTGCCAATTGCAAGCAAAAAATATAAACAGAAGACTCCTTGCTTTATGAAGATTTGCAACAGGGCAGCAGCCACATGAGAAACCCTGGAAGCATCTTCTGAGCTGAGTTTAAGGCCAGTGAAGCATTATTTTGATATCTTAAGAATTTTTCTGCTCAGAAAATCTGCTGATGTTATGGGCTTGAGCAACTGCAAAGCAATGTTTCTATCCCCTTTGACAGAGGCAGCAGGAGTTTACAGGTTCAGCTCCAGTTACTAGATAACTCAATAGAACTGAAACTGCCTGGATTTTGATCCACTTAGAACCAAAATCCCTAATTTGATTTAAAAGAAGCCTTGATGTTGTCCTGCTTGTTGTGGCTTACTGACTTGGGTATTCCCAGTCTAGAACCTATCCTAGATTTCAGGGATGTAGTTCGTATCCAGACTCTTTATCACTCACTGTTTTGCCCCTCTGTTGTTAACAACAGAAGATGCTAGGTCAGCAAATGCTTCAGCTTCTCCTGCCTGAAGCTTCTTCTGTCTTCCACACCTGATTCTATTACTCTGTCTACTGTATCTCTTCCTTCTGTACCTAACCTTAAAGCCTTCTTTCAGCTACCTCCCCAGAGGTTTCCTTTCTTGAGCACAGCTCTTTATATACAGCATCCTGTGCTCCCCATGCCACATGGCCTGGGAGGGACTGATGCTTTAACAAGTTAATCCTATGGTAGTAGCTCTTGGAAGGTCCTTCCCTAAAACATGTATGTCCTTTTCAAAACTCAGGCTAATCATTCTTCTTTACAGATGAGCACCTGGTAACCCTTTCAGCAGTAAGTTAAGGCTAAAATGGTAGAGCTCCTTTGTTGTGCAAACACCTATTATCCAAAGAGGCCAAGATTACCTTAAACGCAAAAAGAAACCCCTCCATCTCTACAGTCAACCTCTTGCTCTCCTTTTTCTGAATCATCTCAGAGGAAGACTATTCAATCCCTTTCCTCATAAAAACCACGTAGACTCTCCAACAATGACAAGTGGTGGCTTAGGCTAACCACATGCATGCCCACAGCCCCTACTTTCTAACACACACTGGCAAAGCCAAAGGGACACATTGGTTTGTGGTCCTGTGGGGAGTAAATCACTAATGGAGGCCTGAAGCCCACAGTAGTCTGGGATTAGCATGCATGGAGTGAATACTGGCTGATGTTCAAATAATCAACCTCAAGGGAGGGCAGAGATGGAGATGTGCGGTAGAAAGATTTTAAGATATCAGCCATATTTTTCATAATGTCTAAGAAGGTTCAGCTCAGAGGAAAATCATGTTCCACCTTTAGGTTTGTGAGGTGGAAAAAAGACAAAATTTAGGCTTAGCCTATTAAGAAATGGGCAAAGGTTCAGTCTGAGCTGCAATTTCTTCTGCCTGAACCAGTTTGCCCAACCCTGGAGATGCTACTCAAGATATTAACTTTGCTGATGTTCCCACCTGACATCTTTCAAGGAGGGCAGAAGGGCTTAGATAATTCCAGCTCCACCTTGGCTTATAAACCTGCCAAACATGTTACTTGGCAAGGCAGTAGAATCATTTCCCCAAAGGCATGGCAGCTTTGCTTTGTCTTTTACCAGGTTCTAGCCCTGTGGTGGTAGCAGTTGTCATTGGGAGACAATCCTGAACCAAAAAAGCAAAGCAGGAAGAAGTAAATAAAAACCAAGAAAAACCTTATGACCATAACTACACACAGCAAGGACATATTGTTGATAAAAGACAAGATACATTTTAAAAAAAAAGGCTTACTTATTTTCAAAAGGTTTTTGCTTGTTCCAAAGTAAAAACAAATGTTAGAATAAGTCATTTCAATTGTGTTTAGCTCCTCTCTGTGGTTTTTATCAGTAGCCACAAATGCCTGAGTTGACCTAGGTATTACTTATAAGGTACAAGGAATGAGTTGTGGGAAAGTCAACCAAAGATTTTACAACTGCAAGAAAGATCTTGGGAGTTTTCCTGGTCTTCACTGTACCTGACACTCAACACTCGCTGTCCTCTTTTTGTCTCTTTCCCTTTTCTGCCTTTGATAAGAGAGTTTTGCCTCTTCTCCATCTCCTGTGTTACAGGTGGAGAATCCCTCTGCACCATTGTTCAAAACCAGTCACTTTGTTTCTGGACAGAAGTAATATGCTGAAATTGTACTTTTCTACCCTGTATTCATTTATTGGCTTATATCTCCAGCTGATAGATCATTTATGCTCTACCATGGCAAAACCACCTGGTCCCCCACTCCTCTCTTTCTCTCCTCCCTGTCTTGACTTAAATGTAATTTGAATTGAAATTTCTAAGCAAACCAAAAATTTTCATCTTAAACCAACTTTTGAGAATGGCTTCAGAATATTTAATACCTGAGGACACAGGAAAAAAAAAATCAATCAAATACATTACAGAAGTTTTACTTGCTGTTTCCATGTCAACTTACTGTGGTTGCAAAAAAATCCTCCTCATTATTTCCTGAATATCTTGACACAATTTCTCCCTCTTAGGATGAATGCAATCACATCTTAGAGTTTCCCAAGGGACAGAAATGTTCTTTCCTCTCCAGTTCTGCTCCCTTAGCCACCTGAATGTGTTGACTGCATATTGGAGCTTCGAGCTGATTATTTACTGGGAAAGTGGACAGTGTTGTTGAAAGCTGCTTCTCATTGAAATAATAAGGTGATCTGAGATGAGAGCAGCAGAATCCAGTCAATGCCCTATATAAACAAATGTTTTGATCCTGACTATTGCAGCATCACAGGCTTGCAGAGTTTGTAGGAACCTTTTCTGGTTTTGATTAACACAAGATGCCCCATCTGCTTCCCTTGACTCACCCCCTAATATATCAATTTTAGTCTCAAATCATGGCAGAAGTCAAATATATGCAGCATGATTCACGTGTCTCTCACTTCAATCCACCCTCGTTTTCTCAGGAAATGAATTGTCATTTGCTTTGGAGTTGTATTTCTCTCATGTTAACTTTTATAGGAATTGCAACCTGCTCGCTCAGACATTTTGACATAAATTGTTCTATAACTGCAGCGATCTCACTGCAAAATGCAGCAGGATGGTGACAAGAGCTTTCCTGCAGCAGGGTCATGCTGGTTTTGTGCATTCAACTCATGTAGATTTGTTTTATACACACCACAGTGACTCTACTGTCACATGAGCAGAATCAGAAAAGGGCCCCAAACTGTGGCAAACTTTTGACACATGAAACCTTCTCTGCTCTAGAAAAGCTGCCCCTAAATGTCTTAAGCCAAGGCTAAAAGCGCTGCAAACTTGAATAACCTCAGAGTGATCCTTAACCTGTGTAAGAACTGTAGATAATCTCTTCTATTGTCAGTTAAAACAAATAAAAGAAAAGTAAGTTCAACTCCAAAGGCAAGGAAAACTGGACTAGTTAAACACAGTGACTTCATTTTCTTTGTATCTTGCTGTGTCCATATTGATCCTATCCTAAGTTGTCTTGGCAAAGCTTCTCTAAGCCAAATTTTAACTATATCCTCCATTACTCCTTCTTCCTTAAGTGAGATATACTACCTCAGGCTACCAGCCTCTTTGATTTGTACTGGTCCCTCATCAAAACCTAGTAAGCTGTCATCAAATTTCCTGCCCCCCCTTAAGTCAGTCCTTTGTATCTTGGACTTTATGAAATTGCACATGGAATCTTCGTTGGCTCAGCCATTCTTAAGCCATGATTAATAATCAAAATAATAAAATGTAAAAAGAAAAGTTAATTACACCCATGCTGGTAACTAAAGTGAATGGATCTCTTGCACACAAAACAAATCCCTGTACATTGACTTCCTCTGAGTCACGCCCCAATACACCCACACCTCGCCTCACTGAAGTATTTCTCATGTCATCGTAGCCTAAAGCAAACACCTACACTCTCTTGGAGCCTGCAGAAGAGTGAACCCAACCTTGCAACGTTGGGATCAAAGGTGCAAAAGCCACCATCTTCCCCAGGATGTCCTGCAATTAGGAGGTGATAACATTGAGATGGTGGCTTGGCCTGAGGTAATTTTTCTTGAGGAAGAGGGTTTGGGATGGCTTCTGATGTAGCAATAAGCTCCAAACATTGGGCCAGGTGCAGCATAGGAGGAACTAGGTCTTTTGGTCTCATTCAGTGTGGCCCTTCTGGGGACCACAGTTTGAATGAAGAGATATGAGGCTCTTACACAATTTTAGGCCAGGGCTTACAGAGATGCTTGGACAAATGTGCGCAGCTCTGCATTCAAAAAACATGGAAAGATAGACAGAGATTGAGAAATGGAAGATAGATAAAGGTCTAGAAATGAATGAAGGAGAAGATGAAGACCACAGTGCCAGAAACACTTCCAAGAAAATACAGTCTCTTGCTCTTCTCTGGTCTGTGTTGTTGGTTTTCCATTTGTGAGCGCAACCCCATCTGATAGGTCTGGTTTGCTACTACAAAGCAACCTTGGGCTAACAGTTTCGCAGAGTCACACTGCATGAGCAGGGTAGTTTACAGATGATGCAAAGACCTTCCACAAAGCATCTTTGTATCAGCTCTAGCTCCTGAAGAGTGGCATTTCCCACCAAACATCTAGGACGTATTCACTCTTTTGGGTTAAGAAGAAGGGCAGGTCACGTTATGGTCATGCAGTACCTCTAGTTTGCTGTGAACCAGCCTAGTTTAAAAGCTTCAGTAACTCTCAGCCACCACAGAGTGACCTCAGGTGCCCGTGGGCTGCTACCTCTTCTCCTCACTGCTTTGTCTCTCTGCCTCATCTCCCTGGCCAGCTTCCTGCCCGCAGTTGTTGTCCTCCTGACAACACTGCAACACGGGCAGACATCAGTTCCCAAAATTGACAGCAAAAGCCATGGCATAGCCTGCCACCATTACACTCATCACCCAAACTGTGATTTACTGGGTCAAGTGCCCCTCACCAGCTTTGAGCAGCTGCAAACCCCATAACCAGAGCTGGGGGTGACCCTCAGTGCTGATGTATCACATGCGCTGTGTGTTGGACAGTGCTTGTCTTGGACTGTTTTAAGTGATTCATTCATTATTTATTCAGGGCAAGAGTCTTGTAATGTCCAAGCCTGAAGCAACACCTTACATGTCAGCAGGGTTAGCGAGATAACTGACTCTAAAACCAGGGGTATTAGATATGGAGAGGACACTGAGTGATCAGACTTCATGGCCGATGTATTATCTGCAAGGCCTCCCAGCCTCAGGAATTGGAAAGAAAAGTCAAACCTGAGGTCAACAGAGTGAGTGAAGCAGCATTTTCTTGCCATTCACTGGCTTCTAACACCTGTGACCAGCAAATCAAAGGCTGGAGCCACTGAACTGGGTTTTCAGCAGTAGCGACCTTCAGACAGATGAGGAGTTGGGAGGACCCTCACCTCTTTCCCAGTTCACAAAGACATTTACTGCATCCCTGAATTTACAAGAGCTGAAAATCCTAGCAGTCTGAAGGAGGTGATGTGACAAGCAATTATATCCATGTCAGTAACTGTGGGCTGAAGTGCTTCTGTACCTGTCCATGCCAACAACACCTCTACCTTCCCAAACGCTATAGAAAACATGATTAGCAGCATGCAGCATGCTGTTGTGTTTCAAAATCTTTGGTGGAATATCAACACCCAGCCAAACAAACAGAGCAGAGCATGCTGCAACAAATATCTGCCCCATCTACAAATAAACACTCTCCCGATTTCAGTATTAATAACCTGAAGTGAAGAATTCAGCCTACAGAGCTCTGTGCCAGGCACACATACATCAGGGCTCCTCTGAAGCCATGAAACAGACAGAGATCCATGAAAAGGTGATAATGATGGCACAGTTGGATAGTCCCGAAATACCAGTTTCCCCATAAATACGCAAATCAATTAAAGATTACGAAATGCAGTAATTTTCTATGGGTGTAGCTACATGCTTCTGAATTTAATGAGCAAGTAAATGAAATAGTGAGAGAGAAAGCAAAAACACACTTTGGGCTTCTACTGTTTTATTCCTCAAAACCTACAAAACTTCACAAGCCTTAGTTCACACCTGGTGACCCTTACAGGACCTTTCAGTTCCTGTCATCCTGCAGTCACTCCTGCCTACCATCCCCTTGGGCCTGATGACTCTTGGGAGGAGGTGGAGGTAGAATTGCCTGTCAGGCACAGAAATTCAGGCACTTAGATGGGATATAGTCCAACCAATTTTACAGATGGTGTGAGGAAATGAAAAGGGCTAGAAAAAAAAAGTCAAAAAGTGAAGACCTGCGGAGAGCATTAGAACTGGAAATGGACCAAGACCTATATTGTTCCATTTTCTGTCCTCTGAAAAAATCTTTAGCACATTCCTTTTTCCAAAACCAGATAAGACACTGTAAGGATCCAGAGAGGTTTTATATCTCCTGCAGGAGGATGTTGCGACCTATCCAAAGGGGAGGCATCTTGTATGCTCCTCTTTTTCAAAGAGTAGAACATTTTCCCAGATGAAGTTCAGGTAAACCCTTCACAATACCTCAACATTGCTTCTTAGCTTATGACTTGATCTCCTCAGTGTCCTGCCTTTAAAACTAAACAATTATTTGGTGCTTAAACGCCTATAAGTCTTTCAAGCTTGTTTGACTTGCTTTCTTTATACAGTGAAAGTTCCTGCTAACTCAGAGCCACGAGTGAGAACTTTGTCCTCATTTAATTCTCTCCTTTACATTTTGGGGGGTCATCCTTTGCAGCAGCCCATTTTTTTTTATGAAGATATAGTGAGTCATTCCACTGGCTTCCCAGAGCCAGGGGAACAATGAGGACTAGCCCATACACAGGCAATAATAGGCTTTCTGAATCATTCTGCAACAATTTCTTGGCATTGCACTTGGAATACGAGATACACCTCCAGATTTCTCCACTCTCCACTGCAGAAGACACTGCCACTTAGGCACATTTAGTAATAGGAAAAAAGTAGGAATAGACTTGCTGTGCTATTAGAGCTGGTCATAGGACCTCCTTATCTTAGTTATTGGTGCACTCATAATTAGTTGCTATTTGCTTGCAATCCCACTCTGGGACCACGTTTGTCATGCTATGTACCTTAGTCCTAAATGCTCCAGCCATGGTTGAGGGCTTGGTCCTAGGTTCAAGAAGTGATGATCTTGGGTGTGACCAGAGATCCCACATTCCTTCCAGAAGAGGGCAGGTGCCCTCACTCAGCCCAAGGCCTAGAACTGCTAAAACCACTGCTTTCCAATCACCAACAGTTTTGATATTTGAAACAAAAGATTTCTGCGATGCTGGGATGCAGGCAGGAGCACACTGTTTTCATTAAGCAGCAGGTATGCAAATCAATACTTTGTTTCTGATTGAAATGTTTTGCTTAACCAGCAAGAGATTGCTTAAAAGAATACAAAAGTTCAAACTCCACAGTATAAACTAAAGGGAGACGAAAATTGTTAGATGAAATGTTCTTCTAGTCCATCCCCCCAACTTTAAACAACTTATTTAGATTTACTCCAAGGTTATTAATTTTACAGAATTAAAAATTAAAAAAATCACTTGAATTTAATATCATAAACCAAAGAATCTATAATTTTTCATTAAAGAAACAAGGGCAAATATTTTGCCTGGTTTCCCAATTATTAAAAAAAATCTGACTTCTAGCACTACTGTATCTGAACAGGTTGTTTAAGTAACAGATGCATCAGTGGGATCAATATGACAACATTCGTGTCCTGTAATAATTTGTTTTACTTCAGGTAAAGAAGGGAAAGTGTGAATGTAATTTTCAACACAAGATCAGTTCTAATATTGTGCTCTCCCAAATCAGATCTCAGCTTTGTACATTGGACTCTTCATGAGGTCAATTTACTGCTGCACAACCATTCTGTTCTCCGTGTAATGGGGCAAGAGGAATTCATTTCACTTCAAATAAAGAATCACTCCACAGCCCTTATTTTAAATTTGCATTACACAGAAACCTTTAAAAAGAAGGTGTCGTTAGGCTAGAGGAGCTGGCTCTGCAACATGCTTCTTAGGTAATAATATCTTTTACATTCTGTAACTTCTGAAATAAAGGTATGACATAAACCCTATGGAGGCTCGTATCACTGAGATACTGCTAACTCAAGCCCTTCTCCAATGAGCCCTTCTCATTGGGTGCAAAAGGAAAACGCTGCAGCCAATCACCCTCCCATAGTAAGCGAAGATGCTTGGATACTGTGCACTGGAGTCATGTCCTGCCTTCTCTGGTAACCTTAGAAAGACTATTTTTTCAGTTTAGTCATTAGATAATTTACAAAAATATCCCGTGCTGTGATCCCAGCACAGAGGGCACACAAGAGCACAGGTGGAGTTCTGCCTTGCCTTAGGAGGATGCTAAGTTAAAACCGAAGAGCAGGTCAGTGCCACCAAGGGCAGTATTACAACATTTGGATAGGAGTCCTGGTGAACACTAACTGTCACTCCGTGATACCTGAGCTCAGCAACCTGCTTTGAGACAGGCTTCATCAAACCAGGGCCAGGTACATTGGTTTTGTGTTGGAGTGAAATACTTTGAGGAAAAATACCTTCAAGACAGATTTTCAGCTACTGTGGTGACACAGTCCCACAAAGATGCCTGGAAATTAGCTGGTCGGCTTCCTGTCTTCCTCCCACACTGGTGTGGATGTGAGTCTTCAGTGCGCGATGAAGCTGCTATTGCTTAACGAGCTATTGCACATCATCTGACATGGTGCAAGTGATTATACCCTGGTCTTTGCCTGCAGCAAATGAAGTTTGGGTCTCTTTCCTCACATGCTAAATGCAAATTGCTGCAAAGTAAATGTCTGCGTGTACACTGTTATCATTTGGCAAAGGATATTGTTGAGCTGCTGTAATGCGAACAGTGCCTATGCCCTTCCTAGCACAAAGAAAGGCAGGCTTGACCTCACAAGGCACATGCAAATTGACAACCTGAAGTCAATAAAACTGCAATTGTGGCCACATTCTTTGCTGCAGTTGGGTCTTTGTGTCAAGTGCTTGAACATGAAAAGTGCCAGCACATGCATTTCACTGATCCAGATAAACTTTACAAGAAATACCACCTGGTGATCAATTGACAGTGAGGCACAAGCCCCATGTACTGCTTAGTTTGTAAATAACTTTGCATACTGGATCAAGGCAGTTTGTTTCTCCAAGAGCCTTCCCAAATCACAAACACTCTTCAGTGAGGCACATTCACCCTGAGAGTGTTTGTGTGGGCATCATGAAAAAGTTGTGGGCTTCAGCTAGCTGGGGAACAGAAGCCGTACTCTTCAGGCAGGTGACCAATGAGACACTCCTCACAGCAGCCGATGACTAGTGCATAGTCAGAACAATCGTTGCGGTGAAGGGCATCTGAATAACCAGCAGGGCGGGTACACAGCCAACAAACTCAGGGTGAATAATTTCACGCAAACAAATTTGTAAAACTGTCTGCTTGCACAATGTAAGTTCAAACTTAAGGATAAAATTTGGTGATAAATTTTGTCGGTTGACGTGAGAAGTGACTCCACTGGCTTTCAGAGACAAAAGGAGATGTTTTGTAAGAGTCAATTTTCTATTCAAGATCCCTGTTTTCCTCTACTGAGTCTTGACCTGACGTACCTTGACCTGAGCATGGTTCTGACTGCTGTTGGAATGGAAAGGGCCATGGTCTGACAGGTAAGAGCTATATTCCCACAGGCACACTGACTGCAGTAGATCTTGAACATACTGAGTAGGGGACCATTTGAGTGTCACAGCAGGACAAAGCACACTCTAAATAGCCTAACCAATACATGGAGAATTCCTCCCAACTAGATTCAGACAGCTGTGAGCTTCAAGGAAATTTTGGACCTTCATCCAAATATCACAGTTCATTCTTGTCTCAAAAAGATCACATAAAAAACCCATATACACAATGCCAGCTTGGTACATGGATTTAGGTGATCAGTTGTTATAGATACTTGGGTTATGCTTAGCAGGAAATAAATAGAGAATAAAAAGGAACTGCTTACAAACTCAACTAAGGTGCAAGAAAAGCAATGGGAGGCCACAGGCAGCCAGTGGAGGGAATCATAGAATAGTCTGGGTTGGAAGGGACCTTAAAGTTCATCTAGTCCCAACTCCCCTGCGATGGGCAAGGACATGTCCCACTGGATCAGGCTGCTCAAGGCCCCATTCAGCCTGGCGTTTAACACTTCCAGGGATGAGGCACCCACAACTTCCAGCAAAGACTTCTGCACAAAAAAATAGAAGTCTTCAAGCCAGATCCTGTGCTTTTAAACCAAAAAATGTAAGCAGGAATGAGGATGTCTTCCCTCCCCTCTTTAGTCCTCTCTGTCAGATTATAAAAGAGCACACGCACATGTGAAAGAGACATTTCTTTAATCTCCCCTCCAGAAGAGCAGATAGGTAGTGGCAGCTTTGAATTCTGTGGCTGGAGCAACTGCTGCTCAGGTCTCCAATGATGCCTGTTCTCCATCTGCCCGACCATGGGACTACAGTAGACTATACTGCTTTCTCCTTCCTTGTCATGTACTTTGTGAACCCCTGAGAGGCTGATGTTACTCTTTTCCTACGATTGGATGTTGGTTGCAGATGTCTTAAAAACTGCCAGCCAAGCAGTTATTAGCTTGATTTCTTCCCCAGTATGAAAAGAATTCACCATCACCTGAGAAATAATAACCTTTCTGTCCAAAATCAAAGATAAACTCTGAGGGGGAAAAAAATTACAGAAATACAAGAAATCTCATTTAAAACTCTTCCTTGATCTGTGTCAAAGGAGAGAGAAATGGAAGTTATCACTTGCTCAAAAGCATAAGCAGTAAGGAAGGACAGTACATAGTGTCTCCTCTGTGTGTAAGTGAACATTTTTCCATTTGTCCGCCATAGCAGCAATTTGCCTTCCAGAAAAACTAGCCCCTATGTGAGAGCAAAGGAGATAGATGGACTCTCCATAAAAGCATCTAAACCTGCAGAGCAAGGGTAGTGGTGTGCATCAGGGACACGATGGTCGGCTATCCACCACAGTGAACCATGGTACTTCTGACCAGGTAACCTGGAAGCCTTGCAGATGAGCTCTCCTTACATCTTCAGACAAGCATTGAGGATGACAAGCTGCAAATCCACACGCAGGGAAAACTTGTTAATCCTACCACCCACTTGCAGGAAAACACATCGCCACTGAGGGCCAGCTGGAAGAGCAATGCAGCAGGAGACATGCATGCCACGCTTTTTTGTGTCGGCTTTGCACAAAGTGCATCAGGGTACTCCCCTGCTAATCAGTCTCCCGGGCCCTTTATTGAGCTTGTAAAAAAAAGAACAAGCCCATAAACAAGCATGAATTTTAACAGCAGCAGGCCTCTGAGGGCCAGCAAGACTGTTAACACCCAAGTGCCTTCATTAGCGTTTTTGCCAAGGCTGCTTCTGCAAAGGGTCATACAGGGAGCAGAGAAAATGACAGCATGGTATGAAAGATGAGAGGCAAAGAGAAGAGGGTACATGGAGGTGCCTGGGCAACACTACCATCCATCAGTCAAGGCAGGCAGCTGCTGGACCCCTTAGCATAAAGGGAAAGGGACTACAGTAGCCTATTTGTTTTGCTTTCACCACATTCCCTGCACAGGTTGTCATGGTCCTGTTTTGCCATGTCTCCTCATCTGTGTTGAGCTTATCCAACACACATTCCTGCAAGTTGAAGCCATATGCCTCCATGCTCCTCGGGGTGACTGATGTAAGGAACTTATCGTAGCAAGAAGCTGCAAAAGAGATCCTCTGAGCATGAGTGGCAGGGCCCTAGGGCACAGGACTTGGCATGTCCAGGAGGAGAAAATCTTTTCGCCCTGCAGAGGCCCTGACCTGTGCTAAGAGCTGGCCAGTTCCTATGAGACTCCAAGGCTCCCAATTCACACTCAAAACACAGGTCTGGTCCTAACACCCTTGACATAGAATCACAGAATCATAGAATAACCAGGTTGGAAGAGACCCANTCCTGTCTCCTGCCACTTGAGAGAAGAGCCCAGGTCCCTCCTCTCCACAACCTCCTTTCAGGTAGTTGGAGAGAGCAATGAGGTCTCCCCTCAACCTCCTCTTCTTCAGGCTAAACACCCCCAGCTCTCTCACGTAGGTAAGTTCAGCATGGAAAACAGCACGTATCTGTCCCTTACTTACAAAGCTGTCAAGGTGAGGCTCATAGCCAACACAGACAGGTTTAGAGTTCACCAACACTTCACTTAACACAGAAAGTTCATGTAGATGGGTTTTACAATCCCACATCATATATACAGTCCTCCTCTTTCATGCAGACACATATATAAACCCCTAGAGTGGCTTGAATTTACTCCATCTCTTTCATATAAAATTACTGGGTTCCCCATTTTCATGCTTTAATTGGTGATGGGTCCACAGCTTCAGGCACAGCCCTGCTCAACCATCTCTGGCTTCTGCCATGGAAAAGCAACCAGAGGCTCAGTGGTCAAGGCACCAAGGCACCTTGCTGGGGCCAGAATAGAGCAGGATTTTCTGTAAGATTTTCTATTTTTCAGCATTCTTCACTAAATGTAACATGCAATTAAAATCCAACTTTTATGAAACTTTCCTTGAACTGGGCAAGTGTCTAACATTCAGAGTAGGTTTTCTGATAACTGATGAAGGGAAGATATTACGGGATAAAAGCAAGTAAGCAACTGCTGCACAACGACACCTGGGTTTCCACCATTGCACTGATCACGATTGCCAAGGAAAGATCAGTTAGGTCACTAGAAGTTTACATGGATGGAAAAGGTAACTGGACACATTCATGGAATTTGCAGCTATTAAGTATCAAGAAAGTATTGGATGGTCTGGGAAAGCACCACTACTTGTCCTGTTTTCAGATTTATTCCAAGCCATAAATGGGTACAGCCAGAGACAGGGTTTGGGCTACACAAACCCTTAGACTGTATGGATATTTCCTAGTTGTTCTGTAGGCTTCTTCTGCTCTTGAAATTGTTTCATTTCAATATAAATGCCTAAATGTTCATTGGATTAGAGTACATACATTAGACGTTATAGTTCATTGGCCAGAGCTTGCAGATGGTACGGAAAGCTTAAACACAAGTTCCCCAATTTTTTTTCTTGGGTTTCAGCGAGTGAAAACTTCAGCTGCATCGCACTGAGAGACCAAATGACACAATCTTGAGAGCTCCCCCAAAATTTGATTCCCCTCCAGCAGCTTGAATTCTATGAAAAGCTGAATATGCAAAAGGTGCTACAATATTATAAGCTGATGATATCACCCAAGACACTGGCAAATGGCTCAAAGGTCCCAAGCTCTGCTTGCTGGTAACCATGGCACTACAAATTCTGTTTGCTAAATACTGGCCCTGACGGGGAAGGCAAAGGTGAGAAGCTCTCAGGAGGCAGCCTTCAGTACATGTTGCTAAGCCACTGAGCAATAACATGTTGTGTGTCTCACGGGTGTGATGGCATCAGTCAGAACAGGCATGTGACTCAGCCCTACCGATATTTAATCAAACCTTGTAAAGCACACGGCTAGATTTCATTTCTAACTCTTCCCATCTGTAAGGGATACAAGAAGAAAATAAAAACCCAGCTAGAATACCATTTCGATTTAACTGTATTCATAGAAACACCAAAAAGACCAAACTGCCAAGCAGGTTAGTTTGGCAAATGCCAGATACTTCCTTGATACAAGATAGCCAGGCCTTTTCAAGTTCACCCATCAATACTTGGTCAGTAGCAGCACAATTAAGTTCCCAGTCACCAGGAACCAAAACTTTCTACCATTCCAGGCTTTGGAGGTGAGGCAGATATTAAACAAGAGAGCCAGGAGTGAGTTGAGCCTTGCACCTTTGGGATCTCAAGAGCCCAACATCCATCTGTCTCCCACTGAGAAGCAAAAAAGTTGCTTAATTGTATTTAGCAATGCTTGACACATTTCAGTGCAGAGATCTCAGAGTTCATGAAATACCCAATTGGAAGTGGCCTGGTGAGGCCATGCCAGTACCTAAGCCCAACAGTGTGGTAGCTGCTTCGGCTTCCCTAAAACACTTCACTGCTCCAAGAAGGCTGCCAGTTGGCCAAAAAACCCTTGTGTCCCCTTAGGACCATGTCCATCTGCCCTACAGCCTAAACATCAGCAAGGGAAAGAGGAGGGTAAGAAAAGCAAACAGCCTCCCAGCGTTGCAGAGTAGATGCCGTCAGCAGTCACTCTAATGAGTCACTCCTATTCTCTTCAGCACACTGAGGATTTAGGGCAGGATAAGACTCTCTCTGTTCACCTTTTCTGGACACCCTATGCAGGTGTTTCATGCAAGCATGAGTGTTGAAGAGCCTCGAGTATTTCTGCAGACACTAAACTGAATGTGGTTAGTCTAGGTCATAATTTACCAACACCAGTTGGCTCCTGGGATGAGCAGAAACATGCTGGGGTCAGGATGTGTAAAGTAACCAAATTAAATTATTTTTTTACTGGCTGCCTGTGCTCTTGAAGGTAGTTTGTGCATAGCTCATGAAAGGAGCTGTGGTGAGAGGTGAAGGAGAGGATGAGGTTCATACTCCTCATGACTGCAGTGTGGCTAGCCCAGCAGGCACCACAGCAAGTCCTTTTTTGAGGGAGCAACTTCTGCACTGATAACACAGAGTACAGGAGAAAAGTCACATCAGGAATCCTATTTCTTCTGGGAGATTCCCTTTCTTACAGCTGGCAATCTCTCAAAAGAGATAAGTTCAAAGATCAGTGAGTGGATTGGGATGGAATAAAAGCAAAGTCTATTGCTCCCTTCCCCCAGTCTAAATTTACACTAATTCTCTTGATTCCTGCATGCATCAGCCCTATCCTTCTTCAGCACTGTAGCATAACCTCCAGAGACTTAGCTGGTTGGTTTGTGGTTTGTTTGGGTTTTTTTCCCAGAAAGTGCTCTTACAGTATTTTCAACTCAATTTAGGACACCAACAAAATCAGCATCTCTTCTTGCACCTAAAAGCATTAGCCAGAAACTTTACTACTACCCTACATCTGTGACAGTTTCAGGGATACATCAACACAAACCTCTGGTTTGGAAAATGGCTATTTTTTTCATAACATATGGCTCAGACTCTAAGGCCTGCATACAGGATCGAAGAGAAGTTTGCTGCATTATGTAACTGTTAGTATTCTCATGCTTCATAAAGGTTCCCTGAGCCTTCAAACACAAGTCTACCAATGCACGGCATAGAACCTCTGCCTCAGAGGCTCAATACCCTGTTATACACCAAATGTCTGAGGGGCAGTTACTGCATCTTCCATCACGGTACTATAGTTATGTGGGAGAGCATGCAGACTGCTGCACCTGTGGATGCTATTCACGGTCTTCTAACTCATCTTTCCCATTTCACTCTCTGTCTCACAAGAGAAGTGACCTTTACCAAGAATAAACAATATACAAAGTTTTCTATAGCTCATAGGTAGTGCAGCTACTGAGCAGAGTCTGGATGCCTCGAAGTTACTATGGGTTAGAAATGCCTTTTCAGAAGATGCTATGCTGACATTTAGGCCTAGCATGAGAGCTGGCAGATAGCTTTTCTCTGTCTGAGAAAGAGACCACTGTTTCCTTCACCTATCCTTCCCACCAGCAGCATTAGCTGTGGCCACTGCTCGCTCACCTTCTTGCACATATCCACCCGGCGAACTAAGTGTCTGCAGAGGGAAGGTTACAGAGCAAAAGGAAAGCCTGCAATCTTCCCTGCTAATTTCTTTCCAGGACCCAGTTTGACCATAATGCCTGTTACTTTTCACTTTAGGGAGAGAAGTGTATTTGGCACGAATTCTTTCTATCTTTCAGTCTCTGGATCTTATCCATCCTCCATCATATTGCACCCAATGTCTGGATCTGTGTGCTGCTTGGGACAGAGACTCATTGCTCACACATGTACGACAACTAGCAGACACCACCCCTGTAGTACCACACTATCAGTAACAGAATACATCGGCAATTTTAAAGTAAGATGCGTTTCAAACCTGCTTAGCTTTCCAGTGACAGTTTTACCACATTAAGACTGAAGAATCCACTCCAGATACAGTACATCTTTTGCTAACCACATTAAGCTCTTTTAAAAAACAGTTTCTATATGACGAAAGGCCCTAATTAAGCACACAGCCACTGAGGCAAGTTTGTTGTATTACCTTGTTGAAGGCACACTCAGTTAATCCTTGCGGAAAGTCCCCTCCAGTCCCCTGAAGTCATTGTAACATGCGCACAAGTACGCGTGCATGGGTATAAATAAAAAAATGCATCACGGACCTCAGACACCAAATCCAGCCTTATTTGTAAGTGCTTCCCTTGCCACAGCCTTTTCTAGCCTTGACACGATGGGGAGGAGGAAGGTGTCACCTGTTGGTGTCCTTGACAGATGTAAGTGTAGGCATGTGTGGGGAGGCATTTTAGAAGTAGGGAAGGAGGCAAAACCACTCTCAGCGGCAATAAAGGGTCCGGCAGAGCTCTCTGATTGATCAAAAATGTAAGATACTTGGAGTAAAAGGGAACTAGCAGCTGGAGAAAACATGAAATTGCATCTCTGCCGTGGAAGGGCAAGAGAGAGATACTAACTGCCAAACATATTAGCACACAAAACCAGTTCCACATAACCTGCTCAGTCTAGGGGTGATCAGAGCTTGCTTAAAAGTTTTAAATTAAACACAAGATAAACACTTTTTAAAATATATATATATTCATTACAAAGCTATCACACAATCACCCCTCTCCTCCATGGAATTTTTTCCCCATGTAAGCTGCAAAGTCTGAGCTACCCTCTGGTGAAATTTTAAGATTTTGTGGCAGGTTTGGGTTTGGCTCTGGTTTGCGATTGATTGTGCTTCCCAAGGAAAAAAACAAACTATTTGCATTTAGTTATTTTCCCCGTAAATTTGAAAAAGACGTGTGGGTTTGCTTCCTTGTCACGGTTCCTCATGTGCCTGAAATTACCGAGAGCAACTTTGTCTTATTTTACAGATGCTGCTTCACCCAGTTCATCATCTTCCATCATCTTATCCTCCTACACTTGCATAAATGTGTAAACTTCACCGTACGCAGCAGTGGGCATGATCATGCTGTCTTGGTTTCTGGGCACTGCTGTAATGCAGCCACTAATAAGACTATGCAGAGATGCTACCTGGTGTATCCTCTGCTCAGGACATTACAGCAAAGAAATGGCTCCATGAACTAATATACTAGTTATTCATCTTTGGATTCAGGTTCTTTAATTATAAGCCATTGTATCCTTGAAGCATTGTGAAAGACTATTGATTTAAAGTATGTCTTCATGCATTCACGTACACACAGGCTTGTGTGCGTGTACACTCTCATAAAGAATTGCAGTGAGGATGCACACAAACCCCATTCTCCTACATGTTAGCAGTGCCAGAAGAGGAAGAAAAGTGTTCTCCACTTAGCTGAGCAGTGGGAACCTGTATTTCTAGTTGTTTCTGTATGCAAAACTAAGCTGAAGTCCCCTGCAGCCTAGATGGGAGGCAGAGCAGCCCTTGCTCCCAGCAGAGATGCCAACTGCAGAGCTCCTCATAGCCCCAGGTGTGCAAAGGGCAGCTTGCAGGATAGCCAGCCCTAAGAGAGGAGGAAACCTCCCCAGCAGGCAAGAGCAGAGTATATGCCAGTTCCCCAAAGGCCTGACCTGCAAAACATCAGAGACCAAAGCTCTGCTTACCCTCGATGAGCTGAAGTTCAGGGAAACAGGAGTTTAGGAAGCTGCTGCTTCGGTATCAGGGAGCAGGGATGGGCCCTTCAACCTCTGACGCCCAGAGGCATGAAAAGTACCCAACACCTCATCATTATTTCAGCAGCATTTGGGCAGCCCAGGATGTCCCATCTTGGAGCAAGTTTGGGCAGGATATTCCAAGTGTTCCCAACACAAGGGATGCCCGTTTTCTACACAACCACACCGCTGCCATACCAGAACTGGGCAGAACTGGAAAATTATACCATTTATTAATGTGGCATGTGAGAGGGTTACGGTTTACCTTTTGTTCTTATTTAATGAGAGGGTGGGAGAGGAGGGGGTTAAGGGAGGGGTGAGATCATGATAGATGTAAGAGAACTTGCTTGGCTAACGCTCCATAGCCTGTAGCTACTGCAGCATTTATGAAAGGGAAGGTGCACCTTGGCAAGCTAACTTGCCTAAAATTGGAAGGTTTCAGATGAAAGGGAAATCCTGTAAAGCAAAACTGAGCTGTGCTTGAGAGAAGCGTGATGGCAGAGAAAGAAAAGCTTTCTCCGCAGCAAGAGTTTCCATTTCTGAATGCTCCGTAGCCTCCAAAACACAAAAGTAACCCAGCCAGGTTAGCCTACTCCCAGAGCACAGGAACTAAAATGCCTACAAACATCAAGCTCCCTCTTCTCCATTTGGCAGGAGTCCTCTGGCACGTGTTCACGCTGCCTGCGCAGGTCGAAGGGCCTCATCCTGACACTTGCTGATTGATACTGCAGTTTGCTAAATTTTGAGGTTATTTGCACAGAAAGGGCAGGGCCCCTAAGTGTCCATTACAGGTCTGCTTTTTCAAGAGGAAAACCTTGAAGACGCTATGACTAATGGCATTTCCTGCTTCATGTACAAATTTTATTGACTTTAAAAAAAAAACCCCAACCCTAATTTTCTGTCAATGTTACCAAGATTTGTTATTTACTAAACACTGCATCAACATAGGGCTTGGACCTTTTTAGATTAAAAAAAAAAAGTCATCTAGATGATAAAATTATGAGTGCCAAGTTCCTGCAAAAGATTCCCTTGATTTCTTTTTAGCACAATACATGGAAACAACTTTGAAAATTTTCAGGAAAATATTTGATATAATAGAGATAAATTTTAATTAAGATCTTGCCTGTGGGCAGACCCACAGACTTGGCATTTCAACTTTTATCTACCAGCACAAGGCACTCCCACTATCCTGTGCTTCCATGGAAGGGGCAAGCACTGTGCATGCAGGGATGGGTTTCTTCAGTTGCTTAACTTTTTCCTCCAGAAAGATGGCTTTAAAGTGATGTGAAAAGCCACTGTTAGAATTGGAGGAGGGTTTGTTTTTCAATTTGGTTGAAAAATCTAGATCTGTCCAGCCTCTCCTCGCACCAAAAAGAAGGGTTTCAATCAAGCTGGATATCTATTACCCTCAGTTTTTAATTATAGTTTCCTTAATTTTGATCACAACATATCAGTAAAAAAAAGAGGTCTGAAAGTTTCAAAGGAGAATGGTGCATTTTTTTTCCAGTAATTTTTTTTTTTATTGTCCCTCCCTTCCCACGCCAGCCTTGATGCACGGGGGCATGGGAGGGGAGTGCTTGGCTCTCTGGAGGTTCTCACACCCTTCTCCTGTCTAGACCAGGGCTACATCTGATTTTTTTATCACCCCAAGGCCACGGTTTCCATCGAAGAAAATATTAAATTCAAAACCACCTGCCCATCTCGGCTCCTTCTGAAAAGGTCAAAGCCCGTTGGAGGTTTAATTCCCACATCTGGCATCAGAAACTTTCCTGTCTGTTTTGCAGCTTTAATGTTTTACCTCAACCTGTGACGTTAAATGCTCACACAATGTGTTTGGGGTAGGGACAGATGTTCACATGAAGCAAGGATTTCACAGGGGAACAGAGAAAAGAGCTGATAAAGCATGGTACAGTGATGCTGGGAGCTGTGGAGGGTTTTACCAATTTACATTTACTCCTCGTCTGACTCATACCGTTGTCCTCTGACCTTTCCCTCCAGAGACCTTTGGCTCAAGCTTGCTCGCTGCTGATGGGGCCAGGGTTTCGTTTGCAGCATTAATCATAGCCAGCTCTCCTCGACATCTCAGTGGCAAGGCAGGGTCAGCGCTGGTGTGCTGGGAAGGGAGGAGGAACACGGCTAGTCAGTCAATCTGCTGCCTGGTGTCACCAGTGATTTATGGCTGGCTTCAAACACAGCCATTGATCTGTTCTGCTTTCCCCAGCACGCTTGTCAGTGGGTAATAAAGCCAATGGGAATTCCTGTGTGTTGAGTCAAAGAACATAAGTATGCTCAGGTTTGCTTATTTAGAAAAACACACCTGAAGTCTCCCCATTTGAGAAGCAGCTCAAGATTTACAATCCTGTAGAAATTTGCAAGGGTAAGAACAAGAAATACAACCCCAACCAGCCCTTCAGGCAGCCAGCCAATTAATCTTTCCTTTGCTGTCTGCTGCTTGTTTGCCTTTCTGCCTTCAGCGGTTCTGGAAGATCTAAGCCAGGCAGCAGCAGGGACTTCCTCCTGCCGGCCCGCAGGGAACCCCCCCGAGAGTCATCCCAGAGGTGAACCCAGCAATCCCTGGGCTGCATCTCCCATAAGGGCTGCTCTGGAAATCACCTGCTTCTCTCAGAGTGGGCTACCCTCAAGGCCAAACCAGATGCCGTGTGCTCTATGGCGACCACGCGCACCTGCAACCTACAAGTAAATGTCCACACAGTTCAGGGACAACTTGAATTCAGAGCAGTGCTGACTTCATCAGCTCTGGGACTTGGGGAACTTTCTAAGAACAGTTCTCTCATCACCTGGGATTGCTGCAAGGAGGGAAGAGGTACAGAGGCGAGCCAGGTCAGATGGAACAAGTCTGTGCCATTGGCACTGTGGGATGGTGCGTGATAAGGGGCAGCACGGAGCACTGATTTCTCACTTCACTGCTCCCAGAAGGTTGCCAGAAGGTTGGAGAAGAAGAGGCTGAGAGGAGACCTCATTACTCTCTATAACTACCTGAAAGGAGGTTGTAGAGAGGAGGCAGCTGGCCTCTTCTCCCAAGTGACAGGGCATAGGACAAGAGGGAATGGCCTCAAGCTCTGCCAGGGAAGATTTAGGTTGGACATTAGGAGGAAGTTTTTCATGGAAAGGGCCACTGGGCACTGGCAGAGGCTGCCCAGGGAGGTGGTTGATTCACCTTCCCTGGAGGTGTTTAAGGCAAGAGTTGACGAGGTGCTGAGGGACATGGTTTAGTGTTTGATAGGAATGGTTGGACTCGGTGATCCGGTGGGTCTCTTCCAACCTGGTGATTCTATGATTCTATGATTCTAAGCCACAGCCCACATGTGGGTTTGTATCCATGAACCGTAGGTTGAAGGAAAGCACAGGCTGAAGGGCAGGCAAGGGGTCTGGTCCAAAAGCACAGGATGTCACTGGCCACAAGGTGATTAATATTGCTGTGTCCTTACAGGGTCTGACCTCTATTGTGTCAGTGACTTCTCACTTCCATTACCCATCAAGAAGAAAACTACTGCTCAGCATGGGCTACACATTTAAAGCACTTAAAGGGTAACACTTCTGTGCAGTACAAGGAGGAAAGGCATCAAAAAAACCCCACCCAACCCAAATAATAATTAAAAAATCCCCAACAAAACAAATCCACATTTTCTCATGCAACATTTAAAACCAAAAATTTGGCATTACAGAGCAGAAACATGTCAGCAAAGTCCCAAAATCCCACTTGTCAAGAGTAGTTTTCCTAAATGGTAGCATTTCCAATATACTCCTCTTTCACAAATCAGAAAACATTGACTGATGACACTAACTAGAAAGAAGCAGATAAGCCCCAGTAATTTTTATTCTGACAAAATATTCACTTTCTCTGCAAATTCTCTGAAAATTCCCATTAAAGACACCTAGGCAGTAGAATAAATGAGACTGCAGAGCTCTTCCACGGCTCTCATTAAAATTGCTAACCTAGGAGCATGACATGCTCCATTTCAGAGTACTCATGATTGTTCAGGTCCTCTGAAAAGGCAGGAGCGAACAATTCACCTCAGGTACCTCAAAAATCACAGAATTACCAATCAATGGCTATTTAGATGTTGGCCCCAGTTCAATGGATTCTACACTTCAGCTACTGTACATATCATAACAATTAAATTGCATGAAATGTGGCACAGAGCACAGTAGGTTCCTAAGAAATGTCAGCACTAAGTCTCGTTGAGTAATGAAGGAAAGTGCTCACCTATGGGACTTTCCACAATTCTTATCAGTTATCAAAAATCCCCATTTTTCCAGTCTTGCTTTTTTTCTGGGATGAAGTTCCCAGCACTCTGGGGAGGAGCTAGAGGAGCAAAAGGAATAGAAAACCCTTCTTGCACAAAACATTGAAGTAAATGCCATTAAAATGTTGATCGTTAAAATACTCACATTTGGACAGCCTGGGAAGGTCACCCTGCAGTGGTGCTGGATTTCCCAGCCCAGTACAGAGAACAGTTTCTGGTTTTGCCCAGACGAGAACTATTTCCAATAAAACCTGTCCTCACTACTTTATCTACCCATCCTGACACACAAAGGGACAGGGAGAATCAGGAGGAAGAGATCTCGTAGGAAAAAAAGAGCCCAATTTCTGACCAAAATCATAATTAGTAGGACAGAAAGAGGGATTTCTTGCTTTGTATACTCCAGTGTTCACTTGCCCTCCCCACTCACAACAGAGCTGTCACTTCAAAGAGGACAGAGACATTGAATACCCCAGCTCTGGGAGCGCCAGCATCTCTTATGTAGTTTAACACTACTAGCTCCTTCTCCTTTCTGGGGCAGCGTTTGTAACTTTTTTAATCCAGAAAGCAAGTCTCGGAGGAATAAAACTAACCAGCTCTTCCTAACGGCAACACAGACACTGCCTCATCTCTGTAGCAGAGGGAAGCTTTTCCCCAACAGAGTCTGCCTGGCTAAATCCTACTGCAGCAACCAGCTGGCGTCTACACGTAAACAGCACACGCATCCAAAAGCAGCTGGGCAGCCTGTGTTAGTGCTGGCATTTGCAGCACAGCACTCGGAGCCCTGCTCAAGTGGAAAGATTGCAGTGCAGTCCTTGCAGTAGGGAGCTCTTGGCTTCATGAGTGGGCATGGGAGTAGTTTCTGTAAAAAATTCAGGAACCAGCACAGAATAAAGTGGCTGTAGAGGAAAGACTTTGCTTGTACACTTTGACCCTTGATTTCAACGTTAACGTGCTCCCAACAGTAATCAGTGAAGGAACATATGGCAGTCGGTCAGAGAGGGATAGATTTATGGCAATGTGGGGACATTGGTTCACACTGGCTGAAAACCTACCCCTAAATATCTTACAAAATTTGGTAGAAAACTGTGCAGACCACTGCTAAGAGAGATGCTCCATCCAAGCGCTTTAACGAGAAGAGTGGGGCAAATTTGAACCTGTGACTTTGCCAAAGTCATTCAGAAGATGCCCTGCAAGAGAAGTACTGCATTTGAAACAGGCTTGTACAGTGCCAAACACACTCTCACACTCTCCCTGATAAAGGAGTTGTCCTTCCACCTCCCAGATCAAGACTGGAACAAGGCAATTAATTTGAAGACTACAATTTGGTGGACTATAATTTGCCTGGGGTAAGAAATATACATTAACAAGTGCCAGCTAATGGGAAGGTGTTCAATTTGCCCTGGGCCTTCTGGCTACATCAGTTGGGAGTATGCACTCCAGTGAATTCATGAGAGCTAAAGGTGACAAGCTAGAGTTTAATGCAAGATATTGTAAACTTGGTGGTTTTCAGACTTCACATAGGATACACAGAATCACTAGGTTGGAAAAGACCCCCAGGATCATTGAGTCCAACCATTCCTATTAATCACTAAATCATGCCCCTCAGCAACTCATCCACCCATGTCTTAAACACCTCCATNCTTTCAGTTAGTTATAGAGAGCAATGAAGTCTCCCCTCAGCCTCCTCTTCTCCAGGCTAAACAACCCCAACTCCCTCAGCCGCTCCCCATAAGATTTGTTCACCAGCTTTGTTGCTCTTCTCTGGACTCGCTCCAGATCCCCAACATCCTTCTTGTGGTGAGGGGCCCAGAACTGAACACAGGATTTGAGATGTGTTCTCACCAGTGCCGAGTACAGAGGGAGAATAACCTCCCTGGACCTGCTGGTCACCCCATTTCTGATGCAAACCAAGATGTCATTGGCCTTCTTGACCAATACAACTCCAAGTCACTCAGCCCTGCACGACACTGACAGTAAGAACAGGCACATGGGCAAACAGCACAGACACCTGTCTCTGTCCCCACCACCCCAGATACCATCTTAAGAGAGGAGCTGCCACACCAACAAAACTACTGGTAGATTCACCTTCAACAAAGAGCAGCATAAAACCATCAGTGGAAGGTGGGAGATGCTCCCAAGATCAGGCAACAGCTACCTTGTCTCACTGGCTCAAATACCCATAAATCCTACATCTCTGCACTAAGGGATGAGTTTACAGCCACAACTTCATTTTACCAGCTTGGATGAGGTTTGTTAAACCTATCTAAATGCCAGATGACCACCCTTCCTGGAGGACCACAGGGGCATTTATGAAAACACTCAGTGCAGGTGCAGAGCTGCCACAGCTGTGGTGCTATGCTTGAACTCAGAGAAGGATATTGGTAAGTGTTCTATGTACACACACCTTCTCACTCGGTGACTGTGTGTGCATATCCTCCCACTCATGTAGGCTCATTCACTGCTCTGTAGTATTTTCAGATGCACAATCTGATGATGAGCAGCCTGCACTGTCATGGCCTGACGTACACTGCCACCAAGCACATACGTGCACATTTAATCTCACAGCAGCAGCAGCAATGTCTCTTGGGACACTCAATAAAGACAGAGTTACTAAGAGGAAAACCAACTACCTGAATCACACGGATGCCTTTGAGAGCACTTGACAGTATTCTTATAACATGGTATCTGCTGGTTCATGCACCAGCAAGATTCGTTTAGCATTAGATGGGTAACACTTTTTCTAACTCCAGTTGTTTGAGCTAAGCTTGCAGAGAACAGTCATGTAAACAGGGTATGTTTCCCTACCGTACTCTCCTATTGGGTTTGAGAAAAACCTTGGAAAACCCTGGAATACCTGATTATTGGGCAAATTTCAACAATAGCCTTTGTGCCCTGCCTGTGTAGTAATGGAGTGTGTGTAAACCATTGAGAATGCCAAGTTCCTTGAAGTTGCTAATGGGTTAAAGCTGGGACATCTGGTGAAACACTAGCCTCAGCTGTTCCTCAAATGACATCTTCTTGGGTCAAATTTATCTCTTCTTGCCAGTCCATCTGCTTGCAGCCTGTCAATGGTAAACACTTGAGAGCCACAGAGCAAGCGAGGCAGCAGACAGAACTGAAGGACAGCATCTTGGAGTCTAACTAGATAGCGATACGAGAGCAAAAATAGCCCCCACGCTCTCTCCCTCCCAGTCACCTTCCTCCGCTGTGCTCCAGGTTCAGGGTCAGGCCAGGGAAGCAGTGTGCCACCCTGAAAACACAGCCCAGACCAGCCCACTGGAGGGCTAACAGAACAGATTTGTTTGTTCCCTAAGTCAACAGGGGAAAAGCCACAAGACACAACTCAGTATTGTACTTGCTTGTGCTTCAAGCACTCCAGGGGAACAGTTCACAGCCATGCTGCCAGCTGGGGAATGGTCATTTCTTTCAGCAAGGCATTCCGGAGCCTCTTGGTCTTTGCTTGCCACCCCTGAGCAGCCCTGCCTGCAAAACACCTGCCCAGAGCAACTCAGCAGGAGGACAAGGGGCCTGGAGGCTTCCAGGGAAGGCACAAGATGAACATGCTTCTCACTTGGCAAGAAGTGTGTACATCAAGGGCCCACTGCTTCCTTACCCATGTCTCTTAGAGGGACACCTTTCTTCCACAGGACAATGACCCGCCTGTGGACAGAATTATAACCTTGGAGAGACATACACGCTCTTCTCCAGAGCACAAACTCAAGAGCCTAGGATCACCTGGCAGCCTGCAAAAGCAACAAGGTGGGACATCTACATAGCTTTTCCTGCTGCTCCTAGGAGATAATATATCTGAGGTGGTCCATAGTGTAAAACCTATCCAAAAATGAAATATTATAAGGATTCCTGGACATCAATTGTTGTGCAAGAGAAGGGTAGGAAGACATCTCACCATTAGGGTAATCTGGGAAAGCAGATTAAGCTGCCTTTGGCATCAACTGACCAGCAACAGCCTCTAAAGATGCATTAACCTGATGGGTGAATAAATCTTTTTAAATCTGGCTAAATAAATCTTTTGGTTTAAAATGAGCAGACACAAACCAAAGGCTGCAGTTTGCCCCACGGGTTACAAGGACATATTCATGATTAAATGACCACTCTGGGCTGTTATGTCTCGCTGCCGCAGTGATGATATCCTGCAACTAATGAGGATCAGTTTCAAGTTGGCCCTATTTTACGCGATGAGAAATTTCTACCTTGAGTCACTTGGATTCTTTCACAACAGTGTCATAAAACTGCTCTGTGCTAGTGCAGGGCACCTGCTCGTGTCCAGATGCTGCCCAAGACATGGCGAGGAAACGTCATAGTGACCCCTGTAAAGCAATGAGGCTTCTTAGCATGCTAAGAATACCCTTGAAGAAAAAAAAAAAGCTTTCACTCTGCCAGAGCTATGCAATTCCTCTAATGAGCCACACGACTATAAGAAAAGCATTTGCTTTCTCCTTCAAATAGTTGGTCCCTATCCCCAGTTAACTACATTAACATCATAACTAACTCCTTGTCCCTGGCACACGCTGGCAACTGGCAAAGCCCACGTTTCAAGACGTGCTTGATGCATTACTGAACAGAGGATCAGGAGACAGACATTTTAGTGTGCGTCAGACACCACATTTCTCCATCCTCGAAACTGATCCTGCCAGAGTGTGCTCTCTGCAGAGCCAGGACTTTAACCCGAGAGCGCAGCTGCATTTTTAGGTATCATGTTAATATAGTGTCGTGGCGGGGATTTTGTTCAAGGGAGGATGGCTCCACTCTGACCTTTTGCTCCAGAGGCATGCTTTAAAATTAAAACCTTGCTTCTTATGTGACCCAGCACTCGTTTCTCTTCATTCATACAATAGTATGATTTTAAGAACTGGTCACATTCTCATCTACTAATGTGCGTTGCAGTCTGTATGTGCTAGAAGAAACAAAGAGAAGACTAGTATGTACTCTAGTATTTTTAACTCATGAATTCTTTTATAGATGTGTGATCTCAGAAAACAGAGAATTGTCCATCTGGTCTGCTGGAACCCCAGCTCTGAGGTAGGGTTCAGAGCCACAGCTCAAGAAATGGCATTGAATCAACAGCGGAGCCAAACCAAAAGGCTCCTTTGTGACCTTGGACTCTGGTGAGGAGGGAGCAAGGAGGATGGAGGCCAGGAAGGAAGAGCAGGAGCAGCACCCAGAACCCTGCTCCCCATCTGCTGCCACGTGTTTCTGTTCTCCCATGGCAAGTTCTGTCCTCACCATGAGCTTGCTTCTGCACTGGCCCATCCATAGGGCAGCAGATAGCCTGGAGGCACTGTGCGCCCACGGGATTTTCAGGGAGCTGAGCAGTCCCAGCTGTGCATTCCCCCTGCACAGCCAGTCAACTTCAAGAAATAAAACTTCCTTATGCTTTTAATTGTGCTACCCTCTAGTGGCCATTTCCACCTTCCTTAAGCTCAGATCAGTGCTCCTGGAAGAGAAGAGACATTGGACGGCAACCCTTCAACACTAGAAAACAGCTTGGTGCTGTGAAAGAATGACTTGCATATTTGAAAGGAAACAGAGAGCTGGCAAGGTCAAGCACTGCCCTAGGCAGAGCGCGTTCCAGTACCTCGTCTCTGCTTTGGCCTCAGGAAGGAGGTTAGGTTATCTCCCTGCTCAGGCTGAGAGGCCTTGGCAAGAGCAGGGTGAAGCCAACTCAGTATCAAGTGCTTGCAACACAAAAACCACCACCAAATCTGGGCTTTTGGCAGGCTCTCCGAGAAAACGTGCTTCCTTCCTTCTCCCTGCTTGCCTTCCCCTGCTGTCTCACACCAGGCACTCCAGCAGAAACATTCAATAAAAATGGGTTAGAATTCAAAAAACGTTCTTGCAATTAACGAGATAATTGCTACATTTCAGAACCAAACATTACTTAATGGCACTCAATTATCTTGTGGCAGGGCCTGCAATGACAGCAACTAATTGCTTAACTAAAGACTTTATTCTTTCTACCCTGTGTCAACTCCTACACATGCAATTAGGGCATTGGTGCAGAGAGGAGAGGAGAGGAGATACCTGTTGTGAAAAGAGGGGTTAAGTAGCAGCCACAGTCATGTTTCTAAGCTCAGAGGGCAGGTGTCTCACCTCATAGACATAAGGATGTGAAGCAGATCACCTACAAGAATAAGGGTACAAGGTTTTTTGTTCCTGTCTTTGAACAGGGAATTCAAATGACTGCACAATGTGTCTGGTGCTGCTTTTATACCCTTCAGGCTTAGCTGCATGTCTGTAGCCTTTCTGGAATTTGTCAGTCTGGAGAGTACATGGACACTAGCGAAAAAAAGAGAACTGCTTAACAAGCTAATAGAAGACTTTTTTTGGTTACTTTAAAGCTTGCTGAAAACCTTCTCATGGTTCACCTCATCACCAAACACCTTTCTGGCATCAAAAAAAGGCAAAGAGAAAATAAGAGTACTTTCCTTGTTATTTACCATTTCATCACTTCTTCACTATCCTCTTTTCTATCTCAATAAGCTCTTATAAGCCGAGTCTTTCACTCTGCTTTAACATAGAACTACTCTTTGCCCTCCAAAACCCCATCTCCCTGGCTTTTTTAACTTCTCTATTTGAGGAGGAAACACAAGACCCCAGATCAAGCCATCACACTTTTGAAAACGTCAAGTCTTGTTTTCTTCCTCTCTCTGCTTGTGTTTGGTGTGTTCCTCTGACCCGTCAGAGCTCACCACAGAGCAAGCCTCAGGCCTTGTCTCCTGAACATCAAGTACCCTTTTCCTCTTCTCTATATTAACAGCCCGNTGTCTCCTGAACATCAAGTACCCTGGATCCAAGGGTGGTGCCTGTTCAGCTCTGCTCATCCTTTCCAGACTCACAGTTTTCAGGCATAAATTCCAAAGGCCATTTTGTTGTTCAGCTCAATTCCCTCCCTTTGAAACCCCTCATCACTACTCTCAACGCCACTTTTTTTTCCCCTACAGTTCATCACAATTTCCACAGCACTGGTAAACAAACTAGGGTTGACTGCCCAGCTTGAGACCTCCTTAGGGGCCCTTCAGCGTTATGAAAAACTGCCTGTTCTCATCCTGGCTTTGTAGGTTTGACAGTTTCAAATCATAGTCATAGTTTATTCTCATCCTTCAAGTTACTGAATAGCCATATAAAGATTTGAGACAAAAGCTTCAAGACCCCTAAATGGCATTTCTCAAGTCTCCCTTTTCCTCTTTTCTATATTAACAGCCCACATGGACTAAAGGGCATAATTTCCTTTCCAGAATATTGTGCTATTTTGTTCTCATTTCTTCCCATCATTTAAGTCCTGTACTTGCTCTCTGGACTCATATTCCAATTACAACCTAAGAAGGGGACAGGAGCCAGCGGAGCACAAGGTTTTGTGGACTCAAATTAGTCACTTAGAAGAATCATAACTCAGTAAGGGAATAGTTAACATCCCCTAAAACTGAGGGTAGTTTTATAGCAGAGACTTCAGTTTGCTAGTTAACGCACCTTCTCCGTTTTCACAGACGCACACATTGGCTAATTGTTTCACAGCAGTAACCTCACCTTCAATTAGCCACTGTTTTAAGTCTTTGATCTTTATAACTCTCCAGAGGACAGCAAGATTCCCACATAAAAGCCTTTTATTATTTTATTCCACATGTGGGAGTGACCCTATCCTTCTGTACTTATTAAAAAGGAAAGTCCTTACCTGATCTCAGAGATTCCCACTGAGTTGAGTGAGGCTGTAGCAATGGGAATATGTCACTTTGGGGGAAGGCTCTCCCAGGTGCTAAGAATAAACAGTTACAGACTCAACCTGATGGTCTTCACCTGTTCCCTGAGCAGACTGCTGTTCTGCTGGCAACCCAAGCATCAAGCCCATCCTGGAGATGGACTTATTGGGGATATATCTTGTCTTGTCATTAATTTCCTAGGGTTATTTTCATTTGTGTAAGCTATAGTCCAATTGGCTGTTGAGGATCACACGTTTTGTCCCATTCCAGGGAGCTTTCTGCAGCAACTTGATCTTAGCTATGCACCATGAAGGCAAAGACATCTACATCTCCCCCCTAGCACACGCTAAGGCAGGATGGAGTACGTTGCTCCTGAAGACCTGGTTGCTGGATTTTGCCTGGGTTTTTTTTCAGGGAAAGTGCTGGGGCACAGTGGGTAGCTCAGAGGCCCAAGCCATAGGTCTGGTCCCAAAGAAAACAAAACTTCAGGGCCCCAAGGCTCTTAATTAACTCTATTAGAGTTATAACTGTGGCCTGCCCAACCCCAGGGCAATGAAAAAAACTCTCCAGTGTCAGACACACTTAAAAGCACTGGACTGAAACATGAATATTTTTACCCATCGTCAGTGGCTGGAAGGCAGTGTGGGGTGGGGGAAGGAGAGAAGGAAAGATCCTCATCTGCAGGACGTTCTCGTTTAGCACTAACATGTAGGAAGAAGGTTAGGAATCAGAGATTGCTGTGAAATGTTTTTGCTTTTCATGGGATTGCTTTTGAAACATCTGCGTGCTTTACAGTTCATTAGTGCACATTAAATATGCCCATAACCACTTCCTTTTCGTCTTTTTTTTTTAAATTAGATTTGGCTTAAAAATAAATCTCTTCCTTATGAAGGAGCTTGTAGGACAGTGCTTTAGGAGAGCCAGCATTGCTTTTGTGCCTCTCTGTGCCAATGTCAGTATCCAGCTGAATTGCTCTTTTCATCTTATAGGGACGTACTCCCAGAGACTGGTCTGAGGGAGTGGTAGAGGTGCTTGATTCCCATAGCTGCCAGAGTCCAACCAGGTTCTGCTACAGCAGCTTCAGATACCTTCCAGAAAATTCTGATTGGTACAGCCAGCCAGTGGAGCGGCTTTGGAACTGAGGGAGTAAAGCCGTGCTGTCCTACATCACTTGCTGCTGAAGGAAAGAGCAAAGGGCTGGTTTGTGTGGCTCTGCATATCAGAGAATTCCATGGGTCTAATAAGTCCTTCTGCTAGTGGAGGATGCACTTCTGTCCCTTGGGTGCCTCTCACTCTCTGGATTGGAAAAGACTTTACAGTAGGCAGGCAAAGCCACTCCATGTGAAGAGCACTCTGAGCCCAATGCAAGAACAGGCAGTAGGAGGTGGGAGCTTCTTAATCACTCAGTGTGGATTTGGGGTTTCAGAGATTGCCCCAGTGAAGATGCATAATTAGAACACCCCAGAAACTGCTTTAAATTATGGAATCAGCTTAATTTGTTTGCTGCCTTTGACAGGAAGAGAAAATTTCAAGTCTTCTTTCTCTGTCTGAGTCTACGGGCAGGAGATGTTGACCTGTACCTTTCAATAGGACCAGCACAGTGTTTCCCCCTGCCATTTGCAGTTGTGTATCTCCAGCAAACATGGATAGTGGACAGTTCAGAAGGCAGCCTGAAATGTGTTGTGAGAGTGCAGGCTGGCAAACTCCCATGGCTCTGCATTTGGTGGCAGCATCTCCCACAAGCTGTCCACCAACACAGTGCTCTTGCGTTTAAGCACATGGCACATGTCACCAAATTCAAAATCCCTCACCCACTAAGTCCCAGCTCAACCCAGGGTCTCATTCCTGAAAGGTCTCTTTCACCTTCTTTGGTTGTAAAACCTGCAGCATTAACTCATCACTTAGAAAATGCTTCATATCACGAAGTCTCTCTGAAGCATGGTTTGCCTTAGTTGTAAAAAAAATAAATAAATAATCATAAATAACACATACTCAAAATCATCAGTTAAAGGTTTCTTTGGCTTTCTGGTTTCTTCACTTTCAGATAACACATGCTTCACCCTTTCAAATTTTCTTTTGCAAATCACTTTGATCTTAACAAACGTTGAGATGAGGGCAGAGAAGTGCAAGTGACTGACTAGCCCTGGCTTAATGCATAAACATTCCCCAGCTGAACCACAGGCTCACTACTGTCCCACCCTGACACGACAGCTTGACTCAGCTGATGGTGCAGCTACTCTGTACCAGGGGAAGAGCATTACCCTGAGATCCTGGACCCTCTGGAGCTGGTGTGCTATGGAGGAAAAAAAGGAAAGGGCAAATAATATGAATTTCCCAATTAAAAGTCATTGAATGGTGACACTAGAACTAAAAGTCAGGCTTTATTTATTCAGCTTTAACCCCCTCAAAGCTGCTTGGATGCTAGCCCTTCTATGTTACTGCTGGTGTTACTACACCTCATTGAGGGCAGACCACATCAGCCTTTTCATAGTCTCTCTACTTTCATCTCGCAGGCCCATTATCTTCACATGTGACTGGAAAAAGACCGTATCAGCCAGAAAGCACGGTCTCTGCTGCCCTGATACCTGCAGGTAGCATTCAATAACAGGTGCTGCAAGCACAGGGCTGCTCCTGCCCTGACCCTCATGCCAGAAGCCTGTCAAGCAGCTGCTCTGCCTAAACTGTACCTTGCTTAACAGAACAAGGTCCCTGGCTTCTTTTCCTTCTGTTCAGGGATCTCATATTTCTCTGCCTCTCACCATAACACTTATCAGAAAGTATATCCTTCACCTGTGGCCCCAGCACCCCCTTCCCCAGCCTGGAAAGTCACTGATGATGGGGGTGGCAGCTTGTTCTCACCTCTAACTGTCACAGGTGTCTGCAGTGGGCAAGCTGACTACAACCCTTATCTATTTTCCAGCACAGTAGATGTNAGGAGCTTGTAGGACAGTGCTTTAGGAGAGCCAGCATTGCTTTTGTGCCTCTCTGTGCCAATGTCAGTATCCAGCTGAATTGCTCTTTTCATCTTACAGGGATGTACTCCCAGAGACTGGTCTAAGGGAGTTGTAGAGGTGCTTGATTCCCACAGCTGCCAGAGTCCAACCAGGTTCTGCTACAGCAGCTTCAGATACCTTCCAGAAAATTCTGATTGGTATAGCCAGCCAGTGGAGCGGCTTTGGAACTGAGGGAGTAAAGCCGTGCTGTCCTACATCACTTGCTGCTGAAGGAAAGAGCAAAGGGCTGGTTTGTGTGGCTCTGCATATCAGAGAATTCCATGGGTCTAATAAGTCCTTCTCCTAGTGGAGGATGCACTTCTGTCCCTTGGGTGCCTCTCACTCTCTGGATTGGAAAAGACTTTACAGTAGGCAGGTAAAGCCACTCCATGTGAAGAGCACTCTGAGCCCAATGCAAGAACAGGCAGTAGGAGGTGGGAGCTTCTTAATCACTCAGTGTGGATTTGGGGTTTCAGAGATTGCCCCAGTGAAGATGCATAATTAGAACACCCCAGAAACTGCTTTAAATTATGGAATCAGCTTAATTTGTTTGCTGCCTTTGACAGGAAGAGAAAATTTCAAGTCTTCTTTCTCTGTCTGAGTCTACGGGCAGGAGATGTTGACCTGTACCTTTCAATAGGACCAGCACAGTGTTTTCCCCTGCCGTTTGCAGTTGTGTATCTCCAGCAAACATGGATAGTGGACAGTTCAGAAGGCAGCCTGAAATGTGTTGTGAGAGTGCAGGCTGGCAAACTCCCATGGCTCTGCATTTGGTGGCAGCATCTCCCACCAGCTGTCCACCAACACAGTGCCCTTGCATTTAAGTACATGGCACATGTCACCAAATTCAAAATCCCTCACCCACTAAGTCCCAGCTCAACCCAGGGTCTCATTCCTGAAAGGTCTCTTTCATCTTCTTTGGTTGTAAAACCTGCAGCATTAGGTCATCACTTAGAAAATGCTTCATATCACAAAGTCTCTCTGAAGCATGGTTTGCCTTAGTTGTAAAAAAAATAAATAAATAATCATAAATAACACATACTCAAAATCATCAGTTAAAGGTTTCTTTGGCTTTCTGGTTTCTTCACTTTCAGATAACACATGCTTCACCCTTTCAAATTTTCTTTTGCAAATCACTTTGATCTTAACAAACGTTGAGATGAGGGCAGAGAAGTGCAAGTGACTGACTAGCCCTGGCTTAATGCATAAACATTCCCCAGCTGAACCACAGGCTCACTACTGTCCCACCCTGACACGACAGCTTGACTCAGCTGATGGTGCAGCTACTCTGTACCAGGGGAAGAGCATTACCCTGAGATCCTGGACCCTCTGGAGCTGGTGTGTTATGGAGGAAAAAAAGGAAAGGGCAAATAATACGAATTTCCCAATTAAAAGTCATTGAATGGTGACACTAGAAGTAAAAGTCAGGCATTATTTATTCAGCTTTAACCCCCTCAAAGCTGCTTGGATGCTAGCCCTTCTGTGTTACTGCTGGTGTTACTACACCTCATGGAGGGCAGACCACATCAGCCTTTTCATAGTCTCTCTGCTTTCATCTCACAGGCCCATTATCTTCACACGTGACTGGAAAAAGACTGTATCAGCCAGAAAGCATGGTCTCTGCTGCCCTGATACCTGCAGGTAGCATTCAATAACAAGTGCTGCAAGCACAGGGCTGCTCCTGCCCTGAACCTCATGCCAGATGCCTGTCAAGCAGCTGCTCTGCCTAAGCTGTACCTTGCTTAACAGAGCAAGGTGCCTGGCTTCTTTTCCTTCTGTTTAGGGATCTCATATTTCTCTGCCTTTCACCGTAACACTTATCAGAAAGTATATCCTTCACCTGTGGCCTCAGCATCCCCTTCCCCAGCCTGGAAAGTCACTGATGATGGGGGTGGCAGCTTGTTCTCACCTCTAACTGTCACAGGTGTCTGCAGTGGGCAAGCTGACTACAACCCTTATCTACTTTCCAGCACAGAAGATGTTTGTGTTTGGATATGCTGGAAGAATGATTTCAGGACACGGATTTCATTTCATAACTTATCACAGACATATGTCAAAATCCTGTTCATTAAGGTGGCAGCAAAACTTCCATTTACCTCAGTGGCAAGGTGGGACAGTGGTCACTGAAATAAATAATAGTGTAAATTAAATCAAAGGGGGCCACAGGAAGGAGATATGCAAAAAGACATCATTCATATCATCCTTAACTTTACCTGTAGACTGTGAATTAACATATGCAAGGGATATTTGCTTTCCTGTGTACTAGTAGCTGTGAAGCAGGAACACATCATTAAGGAGTCTCAACAATTCTAGTTAAGATAAACCCCAGAAGTTTCTAAACAAGCCCCAAGATGCTCTTACAACATTACTTGGAACATTCAGCTTAGCTCATATCTTTGTTATCCCCTTTGGATAAGGCTGCCTCTCCTCTGGGCATACAGAAGTCTCTGCCTGCCTCCTGCAGAAAGCCTTCCCATGAGGCACCTACTTTCCCACACTGGAAATCACACATCATATGAGGCTCGTGGCACAGCTTTCTACGTGCGGCATCATATGCTTCCCTTTTCAGTCCATGCCAGCAGAGATGAGCCAGACTCCTTTTCCAAGGATATGAAAGGTCCCCCCTCCAAATTGGTAAATTATTCAGGTACTCTACTGTGCCCAAGCAGGCTAGATGGACAGTCGTTCCATGTCCTGCATGAAATGAGCTGCTGAGTTCTCAGCACAGATGCAGTATAGCATCTTCGTTGAACAAAACCCCAATATCTTGTAAAACATCACAAAAGAGAGAGAGAGAGGGGAAGAAGAAAATGGAGATAAATGGGTGAAAGGAGTAATAGAAAGACATGGCAAAGAAGGATCATGACCTGTGCTTGTTATTAGTGTAGCAATACACATTTCACAGCTTGTTATCTGTGCTCCGAAGCTGCTCTAAAGGCCCTCTCCCACTGCTGTGACCTAACGTGCCATGTTCTTGCCTATGCACAATGGGACCAGGAAGGAGCTTTAGAGAAAAGCTGCTCAGCATTAACTGTAATGCCCGTACTCAGCAATGCAGCGTGAGCATCACCTCTGTGTCTTAATGAGAGGAATAGCCTCGGTATTTGTGACCTCCACATAAAATGCATTTGTCCACATCTCTCCATGGCACCTCACTGACCTCACGAGCCTAATTCCTGAAATTAGGTACTAGGGCAGATACATTTGGTTTCCAAAACAGACAATGCACTGGAGAGTGGCCAGAGGCTGTGGGTACACAAAGTGAGGGTGGGGTAATTTGTGGGGGAAGCTTTCTGCCTACAGGGAAAGCAGGATGAGTGAAATCAGGCCTACAGCACTCAGCTGGATTAAAATTACCAGAAGATCATCAGTTTGATAGAGGGATTTAGTGGAAGGAGGGCCAGGACAGGTGAGTCACCAGGCTTCTAGTGCCAGTTGCTGGGGCTGCTGCTGGTTGTGATATCCCAATGAGAGTGGAGTTGGGACTGGCAGTGAGATTACCAGATTAGTTATGGAGCTGGGCACACTCAAAGATTGACAGCTGTGTCTGGTGTTTGTGCCCCTTCCTAGTGCCAGATGATAGAGAGTACAGAGCACCAGCACCCAAGAGCAGCCAGCTTTTGCCACTTGTTACTCTCGTGAGCTGCACCCTGCACACAGTGCAGCCATTCCTCCCTCAGGAATGGGATGAGGAAGCAGGTTTTTCTCCACTTTGAGCTCCTCCAGGCTGCAGATGAGGAGCTGAACTGTGCCCAACCCCAGCAAGGCAACAGCTTAACTCTGCTTACTGAGCCATTGTCAAGTACCAGGGACCCAAGTCTGTGGCCAAGCTCCTGGGAAAGCCCAAAGCAAGACTCTGAAAGAACCAAAGGAGAATGGAAACAAACAAACAAACAAACAACAACAAAAGAAACCAAAACCCAACCAACCAACCAACCCCGGACCCCAAAACAAGAAACAGTCATTCTGGTCATCTTCAAGACCACCAGACCCTGGTGGGATAGGCAGATCTGGGCTTTGATGTTTTCAGCTCAGCCACTTGCCACAGCAGACCAGTAAACTCAGATACTTCCTCAATACTTCAAATCTTGCATACCCAGGACCCTACTCACCCCAGGAGATACCATCACACTAACTAACATTTTGAGACAGTAGTATCTTACCCTTTCTCTGTGCAGGTCTAAATAGCTTTGACATGGGCTCCCAGTCTACCTCAGTCTGTCAATCAGGGATTGCATGGCACCAGAGCGTGTGGAGCGGTTCTTAACACCAAAATGTTTTGACAATCAAACAAACATCCCAAAGTGACTCTAGGCATCAAGCACAGATGATGCATGGGTAGCCAAGGCAGCTTTGAACTAGGAGCCACATGAGAGAGAGCTCAGCAAATCCTTCCTGAGAAGCTGGGTGAACTCTTGGTTTAGAGCTACTCATGAAGCTGGCTGTCCTGACTGCACATCCAGTGATACTCATGCTGGCTAGTCTGACAGCAACTCCAGCCTGTGTAAGTTGAAACCCTGGTGCAGGCCAGTGTTGCTGCCTGCAAGGTTTTAAGGAATCACATCCACCCTGTAGAGCACAGTAAATGTGTCACCCTCTACTTGCCCTTCCACATGACCAGTACTGTACCCACCAAGTCTTCCCCACCACAAAGAGGAACAGAGATTGCAGATACATGCTGCTGAACAGTGTCTGCAAGTGTGAGGCTCCATGGCCTTACCACTGTAACCATTAAGGGATGGAGCGTTCAGGTTCTCTGGGTAACACTATCACAACTTCTGCTGAAGAGCAGAGAGTCACTTCCCTTGCTTTGTTATCAGGGTCCCTGCTTCATGAATCCAAAAAGAGTCCATACATATCATCTGTGCACTGCTAGAGCTCCCCTCTTTCCTTTGCTCCAGGTGAAGGCAGCAACCGGACATAATGAGGTGTTACTTGGCATGAAAAATCTTTAGATGTTGCAATCGGTGCACAGGGGCTGCAGCTGGACTAGATTACGTTAGATTAGGTTAACCAGAGGGATTTTTGCTGGGTTTCTCCGGCACCATGTTAACCACAAGTCATGAAGCAGCAAGAAGACATTAAAAAAGCACATTTCACATCTCACACAGCAGGTCCAAAAAATAAAAAGTCCCATGAGGTCAAAAGAGAAATGAAAAGTGATTATCAAGGCCTTAGATTCTACAACACAGAGAATATTGAAATGACTCAGGCTGCCATAGCTGAGCTATCGGATTTCCTGTTTGCTTTGCCCAAATCTTTGGGTGTTTTTTTCACCAGCAACTGGAACTATGAATTAAACTCCTACACCAAAAAACAGCTGGTGGCAATGGAGGTTGGGTAATTTCATGAGGTAACTGTAAGAAGGCTTGTGATCCAGTTTTGATTTAAATTTGGAGATTAAAGTTCACCTCAGTCCTTATTTTGTACAAATGGCTTATTCAGCTCAAGAATATATTTTGAATCCCTATTTCCCCTGCTGCACAATGGAATATGATGCCATGCATTCTGCTTGTCATAGCTTAGATCCTGTCCTACATTTCTCGAATGCCTTACGTGCTGGGGAGTCATTGCATGTTTCACAAGCTGCTGTATACATAGCCAGAATCAGACACTTCTGAGGTCGAAGATAGCAATAACTGGATGTGCTGCACTAGCAGGAATAAGGTTCTGTCTCGGAAGAGATATTTTTGCATAACATGTCATTAATGTCCATCTCTGAACGCTCAGCAAGCTGCTAGCTACAAGTTTAACTGCATCTGAAGGACTGCAAATATTACTTCTAGGGTATTAACCTGTAGTTCAAGCAATCTATTTCTGCTTAAACTACTAGGCTATTAGTAGCTGTTTTCATTACTTAGATACACTGCTGACCAGTAACAGATAAATATCAATGCAGATCACAAACTTCTGTACCTTCTATCAGGGGAAATGCCTTCTTAAAAACACGCCTTGGAGAAGGGATCCAACAACAGCTGGGAAAGGAGTCAAATTGTCAGAAAAATGTTATCTTCTGTTTCCCACTTCTCATCACCTGCAGGTCTCTCCTCCTCACTGCCTCAAAGTGTGGGGCTGCAGTTGTCAGAAAAGGAAGCAATGCAAGAATGCAAGAAGGAGATACGTACTGCAGACTGGGAGGGCAAAGGCAGTGCTGCAAGGAGGGAGGTCATGGTCTGTGCTGTGGTTCTTAACAAGTTGCATTAGTTGCAGAGATAGAAGAGTGCATGACAGTAAGGGTGTGACTGACAGGTTCTGTCCTCCCAGTGTCTTCTGCATCCTTTAGAGTCCTTTGATTGAAAAGATAGCAGTGTAACAACTCATTTGATTTTCACAATGTCAGTTTGGTGCCTGGAGCTAGCATATTCCCATTGTACACACTCTTTAATTCAGGCTCCCAGTCCTGCTCCTACATCAGATGCCAGACTCCAGACACCCTGCAGCTTTTGTAACACCTGCCTGGAGCCATTTGCCACAGCCTGCCCGCTCATCTTCATCCCCTCTCTTAAGACTCTGGGTACCAAGAGTTCATACTTCTGGACATCTGAAGGAGAGGCTCCAGCAAGGTTCTTGTTGAGGTAGCTGCTGGTTACCTTGCAACATTTGGGATGGTGTCAGCGAAGAGGCAGGTGATGTTCAGCAGATAGGACCTGTGACCTAGTCCCAGTGCTGCTACCAGCTTCTTCCTCAATTGGTTTTTAGTTTACCTGCTGTTCTAATTTCTGGCAGACCTACAAACTGGCTATTCTTAGGGAAGGGGGAGGGGAAATCCCTTTCTCCATGCCAGCCTTAATGTCATTCTGGACCTAAAGAGCGGAAAACGATGCCCCTTTCACTCACACCCTGAGAAGGTATACAAGAGGGAACAGGTCTTGTGGCTTTGAGCACTGCCTGGGGCAGTGACTGGCACTTGGAAGACCTGGTTTCTAGCTGCTCTCCCAGCTGCTGGAGCATGGGTCCTACCTTAGCCTGAATCACAGCTGTTGGCAGGAGTGAACACCAGCATTTGCAGGGGAACACTACCTTCAGCTGCACCCAGCTCTTTGCATTCAGGAAACCACAGTCTTGGTTTCGTGGTGTAGCTGTAACATGGGTGAGTGTCTTTAAGCACACTCACAGCTGGCAGGCTACAGCCCTTTTTTAGAAGGCATGTGCATTTTGGTGGGGTAGAGGATACAAAGTGATTGCCTGAAAAACAGGATCTAGCATATTAAAAAAAAAAAAAAGACTAAAAGACTGTTGCTCTCACACAGCCTTGAGCCAGTCAATCTGTTCCTGGCTCCCAATGGCTGCGCGGTCACAACGGCCTCCCAAAGCAATTAACTAAGTATTCTGCATGTAGTGCAGCAGGTTGCTGGCTACCACACAACATCTGGAGTTTGCTGGAAGGTTAACTGAGATTCCTTGAGCATCTGTGGAGAAACAAAAGATCGATTAATGAGAGCAGAGCCTTGGAAATCCCCCTTGGCAGGTGCAATGAACAATTTGAACTCATTACTCTGCATGCAGAGCAACTCTGTATCACCCAGAGCAGATGGGACTGGGCATCCTGCACATCCACCAGCATCTGGCTCTGCAGGTCTATTCCATGAAGCATCATAAGCACCAGCACAACGTGGCCTCACTTGTAGATGCTGTACCACACAAGGTGGGCAACATGAAGAAGAGTCCCAGCGCAGCAGGGAATTTTGACCAAATCTATGCATCCAACCACAGTGCAAGCCCTCCTGAAAACAGAAAACACAGAAACTGTTATATCAATCAACATTGGTCAGCAGTAAGCATCTATTTTATAGACATTGGCTATTTTAAAGCTTTTTGTATTTCTCTCCACCCTTAATCATAGTCATACTTGTTGCTTTACTTGCATAAAGACTTTTCTCTTCACACCAGGGCAAAACGTGCGGCAAATGAGAGGTCCACCGGTGAGGCCATGTACCAGCCTGTCTTTGTAGGATGCTGCAACTGAACAGGGCTGAGGCCTCACCTCCACTGATGCTGGTGTCTGGATACTGAGCTTGGAATCATCAGAGAAACCAGAAAATCATACACGTCCCCATCTCTGCGTTTCTTTGCCATCATGTGCCATCCCAGATGCTTCCTGCTCCTCAAGAGGCTTTTCTACTTTATAACAGTTAGTGTTGTCTTTCATCTTAAAAAGCTGAGTGAGGGGCAGAGGCACAGCAAAGCTGTTGCCCAGTGTCTCACAGTCATATCTCTGCCTTATATCTCTGCTTAGTGACAAAAACCACTGGGATGGTCAGCCTCAGGATGGCCCCTATCCTCAGCTCTGCTTCTTCTACCTGACCACATGTAAACCTGGTGCTGTTTTGGGCCAGGATGTCTGTCCCAGCCTCCAAAAATTTATTTTTTCCATCACATAGACCTGTTTTTTTTCAAAGGAGCAAAGGGCCATGGGATTTATTTGTTGATGGTGTGTATGTTGGTTACTACCAGGACTGGCAGTTTTAAGGATTTTCCATGTATCGCGTGTCCCTCCACGTTGCAGTGCACTGACCCAGACACAACACTGACAGCTGCAGGGTAAATAAATAAAAACAGAGTATTTTGATCTTGGAGGGGGAGGTGGTTTGGAAGATAAGGGGGGGCTGGAGGTGTCAGCCAGACAGAACAGGGTGGCCACAGCTGTGATGAGAACAGATGCGGCACAGGGAGCGGGAGCAGGGAATAGAGTTCTGCAAATGTAAGCAATGTCGGAAAGTCTTAGAGAATGACATGCATATTTGGGACAGGTGGGAAGTGTTTACATTGAAATAAGAAGGATGATGGCCTAAAAGAATGCTCTTCATGTTACCTGTGACCCAAACTGACCGATCACAGCTCCTCTGGGCCCAGAACATCCCAGACCACCATGTCGCTGAATGCATATAGGGTCCTCCCTGGTGCTACTGGTGTCCAGTGCTCTGTAGATCTTGCAGGTCCTTAGTCCCTCTCACAAGCAAGCTGACACTGGCTCCCAGTCCAGCTTATAGAAGGTGTCTGTAGTACCCCTGTGCAAGCCTTGGGCCAAGCAGGTTGCAGACAGTATCAAGCCCAAGCTCACCTGAGCCAGCAAACCTGCCAGCATGGCCTCCAGCACAGCTGGAGCACAACTGGCAGTGCTCAAGGGCACCCAGTCAGCTTACCCCAAACAGCAGCCCTGTCGTGGCTGGGTACAGTGGTTTGGTTTTCTTTTTCTTTTAAGTCTAGCAGAAGCTATTGCTTAATTGATGTTTAACTAATGAAAAATCAAGACCTGCATGCTTTTCTAATTCTCAGAAGCAGCCCTGCTGCAAGGAGGATTTCAGTAAGGCTTTTGTAGGGCAGGTAACCTGCTGCTATTCTCTGGCTGCCTGAACTAGTATTTCGGTACAAAGCAGTTGTATTGTGCACTCTCTCTGCTCATGGTCATTAAACACAAGAGGTTTGGGGGCTTGTTGTAGGGCATCTTCACAATGCTTCAGCAAACTGCCTCCATCCTAAGGGCTCATCACAGCTAATGACATGAATAAAATCTGTCTTTTCCCCTGGCACATGACACCCTTTACACAAAACATTAAAAGGTGGATTTTTCAAGAACCCTAGAGGCACCTGTGTCCACATTTAAAAGTGCTAAACTCCAGCCAAATGAGTTAAGCTGAGTTCAGCAAAGGTATGCAGTGTGGCTCTGGCGTAGCTGTGGGATGAATGCCTCTGTCAGACCTGTGCTACCCAAGAGTGGTGAGGAGACTTGTCCAAGTTCATTTCATGCAGCAGTGGTGCACTGAGAAACAGAGAACAGAAGTTCTACGTCCTAAGCCTCTGGTCTGCCTCCAAGCTTCCCTTTTGCTCCTGGCTGACTGCTGATTCGCGTGACCCATGGGAGAAGAAATCCTTCTTAACTACATCTATTTCATCAGAAGATGCTCAAAGGCAGCTTGCAAGAAAGTTTGAGCATTTCTAATCAGGTTGAAGGGAGGCTCACAAACACAAAGTCATGTTGAGAGGCATTCTCTGCATTTATTCACACCCTAGCCCTCAGATAAAAATAGGTTTATATGTTAAGTTTAGGACCACAGAAAGCCCAGAGGGTAGCAAGGGATTATCACAAAAGGGCAGCAAGGCAGTCAAAAAGAGCCTAAGGGACATCTTGTACAATTTTCATGAAGGGAATAATTAATTCAAAGTGTATACAGACAGCTCTGGGAGCGTCCACTCTAGAGATGTTCAAAGAATCCTTTGCTGCTTTGGGCTCACTTTAAATCGAGTGTCCTAAAAAAACACTTCAGCTATGCATTTCATTTCAGTTATACAGGGTGTTTAAATGCCAAGGGATCAGGGAAAACTTTGTTATTAAAGGGCTGAAAGACTTTAATAAGGTACGGAGTCATTAGAAAGTTGTTGAGTCATGAAAATTCTCTCAATAATTTGAAATTAATGTTTAGTGTATGCTGTACCATAAAATGCTTAGAAGTTGTGGCCATGGATACTAAAGAAAAACCTTAAGGCCATAACTACACGAGCAAGTTACCGCAAGGTAAGCTAGGGTGTAATTTCAGAGCACACTATTTACAATAAGGTAACTTCCCATTTGCCAGCTGTTCTCCCAGGACCAGGGAGGCAGCTAAGTCCTTGCTGAATGTGGCACAAGCTGCGCTTTGAGTGCTGCTAGCTGAGGGCATGCATGGGGCTGGGTACAGCACAACAGATAAGGTACAATAAACTTTAATTACTTTACCGTCAAGCATAGATGCAGAGATGGATGGTTTATATACAGCAGCCAATGTCATAGAAATGGACACAATTAGATAAACAGGAAGCTAAATGGAAAGGGATAGAACCTAATATGGAGATTCTGCTTCATGAAAACAATAAATACATCTATTAATAAATATTTGCAATTAATAATCAGGGCTCTATCTTCCCTATACCAGTGGCTCTGTTGAAGATATAGGGAAAAATTGCTAACTACCAAGTTTCCTTCTCTTCTGTCTCTTCCAGAAAAACACAACTATTTCAATTAAGATTGCTCTTAGTAATTTGCCATTTCTTTTCCATTTCTGGATCCTGCTGAGCAAAATTCATCAAGTTCTACTTAAGACTTTAATAAGACTAAAATTTCTGGGTGTAGTTGTTGATGAGTGTGTTCCCACTAAATCATTTAAAACCAGTACAACAGGGTTTCTATCCCAAATCAAGGATTCATCCCACAGCCTAACCTGAGCTGGTCCAGTGCTAGGTGGAAAATCATTGTCTTTCTTACCACAGTGGCTAGGGCATCCCACAGGCTGGAGATGTTTCTCTTCAACTCCATAGTGATGATTGCAGGACTTTTCTTTCTTTCCACCATTTATTGAAATGAAGGCAAAGCTGTAAGTGTATTTCCTCTCCAAATTTTGGACACTGCTTGTACCTCGTGTTGCAAAAAATGGAGCAGAACTTCAAGAGAGCCCTGCTACTGCTCAGGTGAACTGAAATAAGTTTCTGAGTCCTCCAGACCCACTCTCAGGGGCGAGTGACCAATCCTGATATTCAGACCATTTTTACAGTCTCTTCTTCCATCCAGGTAGATGTTACAAACCTTTTGGGAGTGAAAGAAAGAGACTACAAAGAAAACCATGAACCCACTGAGTGCAGCAATCAACTTTCATTGCCTCCCACAAGGTTAAGACTTCATCAGACAAGAGTGCAGCTTCCTTTGTAAAGGTGCATTATACTTAGCAGTGACACCTATTCATAGAATCATACAATAGTTTGGGTTGGAAGGGACCTTAAAGATCATCTAGTTCCAACCCCCCTGCCATGGGCAGGGACATCCCACTAGTTCAGTTTACCCAAGGCCCCATCCAGCCTGGCCTTAAACACCTCTAGGGAAGGGGCATCCACAACTTCCCTTGGCAACCTGTTCCAGTGTTTCATTCATCCTACACATCTCTTGTTTCAGGGTAAGAACTAATGATCCTGTAATCCAGGCTTGCCTCCTTCCCTTGTGGGCTGGCCTTTAGGTCAGAGCTGTAGGATTGTCACTGGTTCACAAGGACTTCACTCAAAGAAAAACTATAAATATAACTTGCCCAAAAACCAAGACAGAGCTAAACTCCCTTTGCAAAGTCTGGTCTATGCTACTTAAGTTTTGCAGGTGCTACACACCACTGTACTTTCTAGGTAGGGAAAGAGAGAGAGGATTAATGGGAAAAGGAAGAAGAGGGGCCTTTTTCCCCCATATTGATTGTTTTCTGTCCTCATAGTCCTACAGCTCTCCCCTCATTCCCAACATAACCTTTCTGACCAAGAGAAGAAGGATGTATTTTGGTGCTGTTACACTTAACGCCTCAGAGGAGCATGCTGTAGTGGGTGCTGCTTAGTATTCCTCATACTCCTCGTGGAAGGATGGTGCAGGATACAGATCCCAGGCAGCACACTGCCTAAAATTGTGCAGTTATTAAGCAGAAATTATGCTTCCCTTGCTAGTAAAAAGTAAATCATATTTCCACCACTGCCCAGCTCTACAACGAAGAAATTTTGTCCTGATGGAGCACAAAATACTCCAACTGTCCACCACTGCTGCGGTTGTCTGTAGGCATCTGGTTTCTGTAGGTACTTACTGTATCAGTGTCTCAAGAGTTAAACTACCTGAAAGAAGGGGATTTTAGTAGAAGATCCAGAGCAGCAAACATTACCAGCAGCGTTAATCTGTCACATCTTTCCTGGACTATAAGTATCATGCTCCATCACCCTGGCATGTCATGGCCTGCATTGTTACAAGATGTACTGAAGCTGTAGCCAGCCATAATTTGGCATCTCAGTGAGCCTTCTGATCCAAGAAAATACAGGAAGGAAAAAATAATAGTGCCATTTAAAAAAAATACGAGCAACCAAAAAAATCCTACACAAATCGGCCCATCTCCACTAAACGCAACCAAAACTAACCTCAAAACTTCTATGCAAGTACTAAAGTAGATTTTTTCAAATAAAACTATGGAATAAATCTGTTTGGATTAAAGGTGAGCTAGACACTGGAAGGCATATCACCCAGGGATGTCGGATGGCTCAAACCCTAGAGTTTTTATTTGCCATGTTTCTCTCATATTCAGACACATACAAAGAAAAAAAAATAGAAAGTGTGTTTTCCTGGTTCCTGTTTCTGGCAAGAACCCATCCAGCAGTCAGTCTGTCCTGAAAACATCCCATGCTATCTGAGCTTGGAAATGCAGCAAACTCAATCTGGACCAGTCCTTTCAGTTGACGCCACCAGAGTGCCTGAAGCCCACACCCTGGAACAGACACTGGACTGCAGACACCAGATGAGAGGGAAGTCTCTTGGCTCTATTGTTGTTATTGAGCTCCTGGAAAGGAGCTGAGGAGAGGAAAAATGTTCTGGACAGGAGAAAAAAAAGTCTCAAAGGAATGGATGAGCTCACTTGTCTACACACACACACCCACATGTACAAATATATATAATTAACTGGAAAATACTGTGTGGTACAAAGGTTTCTTCAGCTTGGGCTCATCACAGTTGGGCTAGTCAAGGTTGGTACAGCCATAACAAAGAGCACTTTCTACACAACTCCTGCTAAAAGCACTTATACCACATCATAGCATTTTAGTAATATGTTTATATCTGTTGATAGGTACATACCTCTAAGCTTTTTACTTACAGAAAATTAGACATCTGATANATATAGTAATCAATATAATACATGGGCTTTATGTACACATACGTTCTTATACAGGCAATTTGTTAACTCCTTTAAACTGTTTCAAGGGTGTATAATTCTTCACAGAAAGGGTCGTTAGGCACTGAAACGGGCTGCCCAGGGAGGTGGTTGACTCGCCTTCCCTGGAGGTGTTTAAGGTGCGGGTGGATGAGGTACTGAGGGGCTTGGTTTAGAGATTGATAGGAATGGTTTGACTCGATGCTCTGGTGAATCTCTTCCAACCTGGTGATTCTATGATTCTATAAGGGGCAGGAGATGAAAGAACTACCCCATTCAACCACCATAAAGAAGACAATCCAAAAGAAAGAATAGAACACAAAACTGTGGGAGGCATCCTCTCCACTTGCTTTTGACCCCGTGCAGGGCATCTGTGGTGCAACAGAGAACAGAGGAAGAACCATTGTAGTAGCCAGTACTATGGGATTTGGGGGTTTCTTAAGCAGTCCCACGGCAACTTGAACAAAGTTGTAAAAAAAGAAGCCCAACTTAAGCCACAAATAAGCAGTTGCAGAGGTACCACAAAACATTTGTATCCCTTTCCCTGTTTCCTAGACAGTGCTTCTTAAGGGACACAACAAAAAAAGTGCTCCTCAGAGCACAGTATAAACCCTTATTTCCATGCATTGCTGCAATGCAGCATACTGCATGACAAACAAGATAGTTTTTAGCTGGCTTGTTTGTTTTGCATGGAACACGTATGCCTCTACTTGGTAGGATTCCTTCTATTTTTTGAGGGGGCAGCTTTTGAGGGATTGGTTTTGGTGTGGTTTTTTGTTTGTTGGGGTTTTTTTAGGAAATTTTAATAAGCATTCCCACATACGTTCCACTAATCCTGCAGATGAAGTTGCATGACTGAATACAGCTGGTGGTGCCAATTGTTTCCACCCTGGATGGGCACAGGTTCCCACACAGCCATTCTCAGCTCTGACCAGAGCATACTTAATCCTCTGCAGCCACAACCTGATAGCAAAACCAAACCCTTTCCTTGCAAGAAACCCCCACATCATCTCCTAAAATTTTGCAAGTGCCAAAACTGTCTTGATAGAACCAATGAATGAGCAGGAAAAGGAGAGAGAAGAGCTATGGTGCTTCTGCTCAGATACCTCTAGAAGCCACTACATGCTTGTAGCATTAAATGGAAATAGCTCACTGCTTCCACTATCCCACTAGAGTAGGAGCTGCTCTGTTGTTTGTCTTGCACTGAAGAAGTAGGCCAGTGTTTCTCAACAGGAATGCTTACCTGGATCCCAGACAGAAGGCTCAGGAGCACCAGCCCTCAAATAACCTAATCACTCACTCATCCTGACCCTTTACACGTTCAAGAAAACTCACCACCACAGCTGTGGATTTGCATCCAGCTTCCCCACAAAACAGTCAAGCTAATCCCTGAGCAGAGATACTGATGAGAGAAGCCAAGAATGGTTATATTTTAGGTAACGAGAATGCCCCAAACCTTACTGGCCTGACATGACTTTTAGCTTCTTGTTCCAAGCTCCAAGCTACTGAAAAGTCTGTCTGTTTTTTAAGACTTCAGGTCACTCCTTTCTCTGTGCCCAAGTTGTTCTTCCAATATCTTTTTAAATCCTGTGCTTGTTTCCAGTGAGTGGAATCTGAGCAACAGGAAAAACTCTGTAGGAGAGATTGTTTTCTTACATATAAATCTTACTTTGAAAGGAGATGGTATTTTTAGAATACAAGGGCTGGGTTTTTTTCCCCTGCAATGTTTTTTATTCTGACACAGGACCCTTTTGTCTCTAGAAGGAAGATATTTGTTCAACTCTAACTTGAAAGAAGGGGCACAAGGTAAAAATCTCCTTTCCTAAACACATTTTCTAGATGAAGGAGGTATTTTCTTTCAATCTGTTCAGGTCTTTCTTCATTTGCCTACAGCCAGGCATGTAGGATTTCTGGTAGGGAATGTGTCATCCCCTAAATACAATAGAACACGAATTTTTTTTTTTTTGTCTCACTTGAACATGCCCTGTCTGCACCATGCTTCCCCTAATCATAAATCAGGAGCAATGGTACTCACGATTAAGACAGCTCAGAGATGCCTTGAGGTTCAGTTAGGTTTTAAGAGCCTTGACCAAAATGCTGTTTATTACTGGTTACTCTACAACAACAGCAGTACCAACAACAAATGTAAGCTTGCAAGAATGAGTTAGGAGTTTCAAAGGAAGAAAAGTTCTGCCCCAAAGGCTTGTTTTTCAAACAAACATGATGGTCAGAAAAAGCACAACACAATGATGAGAGGCTCAGAAAATGACTTAATATCATAGACAGTGGGCAGGTTTCAGATGTGTACGACCATACTCACTAAAGCCAGCTCCTCGCCCTCGATGACTTCATGCATACATCTCCTGGTCTATGTACTCCTACTCTGACAGACCAACTGGTAGAGGTTCTGCTGAATGCCAGTGTCAGTCACCAGAGTCTGGAAGTGTCACAGAGCTGGAGAAGAGCTAGCAGGCCCTTGGTCATCCACTTGCTACGGTCTTTCCTTCACCCTGGGATCCAACATCCCACTGCACAATAGGTTCTAGCATGGTCTCATGTTTGGGCAAAGGAAATACCAAGAAAATTGGGAATTTTGTGTATAACTGATGGTAGCTCTCAGCAGCATTTGATATCCTAGAAAGAGGAAAGATAATCACTGCTCAGGACTGTGCCCAGCTAGTTGCACTAGCCATTGAGAGACACCTTCAGGTGTCTAGTTCATTATAAATTGAAGAAATGTAAAAACTCAACATGGCTTACTGGATAATAGCTGTCTGTTCCTTTCTCATCCCCAGAGACAGCAGAAGACATGGAAGACATGAACAAGGGCAGAACAAATCAACTTTCTGATCTGTTAATGTTTCATGGCCACAGTCTACATGAAAACAGGGAGAAGGATTCAGCTTGCTTTACAGTGCAGGTAACTGACCTGAACACTTCCGTCTCCTGTCATAGCTGCTGGGAAAAAAAGGCATATTTTCAGGGGAGACGAGCCAGGCTTCTTTGGGCTGTCATATTAAGGTGACTCAGCCCCTAGTCATATCTCTTGCTCCCTGTTTGTTAGAAGGGGTGTCTAGACAGCTCAGGTGTAGAGGTTGACATGTCCATATTCGGTGGGATGAATGCCCCTCAGAGAACCACATGTTCTGCCAAGGAAGACCTATGACACCACCTCAGTAGGCAGGGCAGAGTCCTACAAATGTCCTACAAATAGGGAAAGGAGGTCTCAACCCCCATGGGGATTTAGTGGCCTCACCTCTGGCTGACTTGCAGAGCCATATGTGGGCTGCATGCAAAGACCAGTACCCAAAACACCAACTCTTCTTCCAGTGTGTTTGGGCAACTCTGCTTCTCCCCATTTTGATCTCTGCAGAGACAGCAAGGAGCAGCAGAGTCAAGGGGGCAGGCATCGACAAAGCTCCCAATTAACCTGCCTGATGGATGGGCTTCTCCAAGCAACCCTCAGCAGACGGATGCAAACAGCCATGCTGCCCTTGCTGCCACATGGTCTCCTGGCAACATCCATGGGTGTGTACAAAACTGACTGTCAGGCAGCTTCTTGTGTGCCACTGAACATCATCACAACCTTTTATTCCTGGCACAGGGTGCAGAGAGATGAATGAGGCCGTTATGAAAAACGACACCACCTTGCTATAACGTGTCTAATTCTCCAGTGACATTCTGAAAAGCTGACTATGTGTCTACATACATACATACACAGACACACCTCACTGCCCTTTGTCACAATACCACACAGTTGTACCAGCACTGCTTACCTTAAATGGAATTAAGAAAGCCCAAAAGCTGTATCTAACACATTCCAAGACATCATAATTTTTTTTGGTGGTGTTGTTTATTTTCACTACTTATGATCCAATCCCAGTGATAGCTGTCTTCAAGAGTGGGCCCAATAACATGAGACTGAATAGTGATAAATGCACAGCTCTCATAAAAATGTCTGCACGTAAACAGAAATTTGGAGTCCAGTCCTGCTTCCATTTGCAGTCATTTCTTTGAGTAGGCAGGCCCCAATAGTAGATTTGGAGATATCTCCAGTGAGAGAACAAGAGCAGCCTGGAATATCCTGAAGACAAGGTACCTACTAAGTGCAACATGGAGTCCGAAGAAAGAATTAAACAAATGAGATTTACGCTGTGGGCATTCATGTGAAGAACTCTTCTCTCTATGAACCAGATACAGCCATTTTACTAAACTCCCTGGTGTTCTTGTCCGATGGCCTGTAGGCTGCCAGTTCTCCCAACATTATGAAGCATTTTTGAACAGCTTATTTTGCTCTTGCCACATAAATCAGTGTTCAAATAGCTGCACCTCTTTTGATAAGTGGGCATATGATGATGGCCATGAACTTAATCAAAGGATTTTTCAAACACTAGAAGCCTTTCCAGAGAGATGAAAGAAAGGGCAGTCCTGGAAGTCAAGGGACAATGAATACATTGACAAGTATGCAGACAGGGACGCGTGCAGATATATCTGCATGAGCATGTGTGAGGGGAAGAGGCAAGATGAACTAATCTGTTTCCTTGAGGCTATATCTCTACTCTTTCAGACTGGCACGTGCCTCCTTTGTTTTCGATAATAGAGGTAATTCTATCTAAAATGTTCAACTGTAAATCCATCATGCAATTAAGGGAATTCAAATTGCAAAGAACTAAGGGATATTTAAAGATGGATTATGGACAGATTCTGAAAAATCACACTCCACGTTTTCCATCACTTGACTCAGACAACTTATTGTTTCCCCCAGGGTCTATCTATCTTCCCACCACAAGATAAGAGAACCGCACGCTGATTCCAGTGAGAATCTCTAGGGTACTGAGGTGGAATAAAAGAACCTTCAGAAAGTGTTTTATGGGTTTGGTTTCCTTTAATTTTTTTTACGCTTCTTATCACTAAACAAAAGCTTGTGGTCTTTGCTGGATAATGAACAATTAAACCTTTACAAAAGAACATGCCCAGATAAAACTAGTCTTATGCAGCTTGGATGAAGCTTTTTTCCCACTGCAACTATTATTGAAGTAATCTATCATTGCATTTTACTGGGAAGCCTAAAATGCAAAGCACTTAGTTAAAAATACAAATGAACCGGTATATTTCCAGTTACTCCTACCCTCCACCACCTATATTTGAAAACAAAGAAGAAAGAAAAAGAATACTAAAAAAGGAGATTCATTCTTTCTTTAGAGGATTACCAGTGACACTCACTTTTTACGGGCAGTGTAGAAGGGAGTGTCTGGGCTTACCTTAGAGTTTTGTTTGCATGGAAACTTCTCCAGTTCAGTGCTGGAGTGATGGTGCTGATGAAAGGCTGGGCTTAAATACAGGGTCTGGTGTCCTCCTTGCCTCTCCATATTGGTGGCTGCTGGTCAGGGTGAAGGGTAAGGCTCGAGGCATCAATTCTTGCTCAGGAAGAATGAGCTTTGGCCTTTCTGTTGCTGGGAGGGTGCACTGCTGCACACAGCTGGCCTGAGCTGCTGGGCCAAATGAGGGGAAGGCAAGTTGTGTTTTCCTTTCGGAAGGAGGCTACCATTTCAGTGCTTGCCTATATGAGATAAAGAAGATGGTTTGAGTACAACTGCAGACATGCATTTCACCAGCAAAACAGAGGAAAAGATCAGAAACTAGAGATTGCTCAGATCCTTCTCAGTCAATATGGTTCTTAATGCACAGACGAGCTGTATGTGACATTAAGAGACGAGTAATTTCCACCTTTCTTCCCAGTAGTTCTTTCTTAATGTGAAAAGAGAGTGATTTTGGGGGGATGATCTTTGGGCAAGGAATGCCATTACTTACAGCACAGTCACTTGGGATAGTATTTATCACTGATAGCCTTTTTCATGGCAAGCTCATTCAAGAGAGATCTTTGCTTCAGGGCAAAGTTGACTTACAACTGCAGAAATGCCAACAACTAAAAAAGTCAAATGCATAGTGGAATATAGTGGAACATGAGTGTACAGGGATTGACTCTAAAACCATAAAGTTTGGTGAGCGTTTATTTGTTCTGTTTTGCTTTGGGGTGTACTTGGGTCACACTCTACATAAGGGTAAATGCCAGAAAAAAATTGTATTTTTTAAATGATAGTTTAATTTCTTAGATAAAAATAGACCTTTTTTCCCCAAAGCATCACATGGCAAAATTCAGGACAAAATTATGAGAACTGGCTACTACTGCCACTTCTGCACACAACATTGCATGAACGTTGATTAAAAACTTGACAACTTTCTTCCACTCACCACACTTGGATGGTTAAACAAATATCTTCATATTTTGAGTATCACCCAATCTTACTTAAAATCTTTTGACTGGCTTGGATTTGTTTCATTGCTGGAATGAGCGGGACTAGTACTCCACCCCTCCTTTTAAATAGACTTAAGCTGTACCATTTAAGTTCCTTGGAATGGAGTGCAGGGACCATCAGGAAAGGATTAACTGTAACAAAATCTTTAGAAGGTTAAAACCCAGACAACCTAGCCATTTAAACTCTGTGACGGGCCATTTCTCTCTAGCAAATAAACCTTTAATAAAAGCAACCAAATTACATGTATCTGCCATAAAGGTGATGTATAAGGGTTTCTGTTGTTACTGGAAGATGACCCAATGAAAATGCTTGCATAAAGCTTTTAAGAAGTCACCATCTCAGTGTGGATAAGTGGACTACAGACTAGGATTTAATTAGTGAGAGGCGTGAAAAGCCGGCAATCCAGCCCAGCATTCCCTGGATTTTGTCTAGCACAGGAAGGGTTTGCATGTTTACCGCTTGTGACTTCTATTTTAGCCTGTATTCATTGCTGAGATGCTTCGACACAGCTGTGCTGGTTCATTAACTGCCCAGCATGTCACTCAACCCAAGCTAATGGCTCTGAGAGAGTGTTTTTCAATTACTTGAGGGAAGTATAAACCTCTGTGAGGAAAGGAAGGTGTTGTTTAGGAGACATCCAAGACTCTCATGAGATACATTGAAAACGAAGACCAGAGAAGACAACTCAAGAAGGATCAAGGCAGATTCCCACAGAAAAAAAGGCTGGGACTGAAGTGGAGATTTCATGAATAATCCTCAGCTGCTGAAATACTACTGAGGCACCAGTGACCAACAAACCAATATTTCCCTTTGTATCACAGCTAATATCTCTAGTAGAGAGCTCACTGCTCCTGCTGCTTTCCCTGTAGGCCCAGAAGTGAACAGTTTGCAGGCACTAAGTAGACACTAAGAATGAGGGAAACGGATCTACTGCATCCCCACCCTCTTCTGCTCATTGAATCCTGCTCTCGGGCGAGAACCATTTGCAAAATTAGAGCACACTTAAGCCTTGCCCTTGAATGGTTTGGTTAGGAAGGTGCCCTGCCCTATTCCAGAAGATGCGTCAGAGATGTGCTGAGCCATGCAGCTGCTAGCTGGTTGCCATTTCCAGAGAAAAGGGGTCCATAACGTGCCACATGTGACTCATGCTGAAACCATCCCGCTCAGGAAGCACCAGAAGGAGTGGTTCCACCTCTTCCTCTGGGGAGAGCTCACAGCATGGAGGAGCGGGTGCTGCAAGCAGGGAGGCTCAGGACTTGCCATTGCTTTCTCCTTGAATCCTTGTTTTGTGCAGGGTAGAGGGAGAGAGGCCAAGGGGGATGCGCTGTCCGCCAGCCTATGCTATGGAATCCATCACAGTGACAACCCTTAGCTGTGGGCAGCCTGGGCAGAGCATCCCGGGCACAGGGCCCCAACATCTCTGCTCCTCTCCCCAAGCCTTGCTGTAACCACTGCACTGCCCCATCACAACAACATCGCCTTGTTCCTGCCTTACTGTGTGAATTAATACAACCCCCTGTAACTGCTTGCTTCATTCTTCACATAAGTATTCTCTGGAAGACCACTAAGGCCCCAGGCGGAGTAAGGGAATGTGTAGACATGGCTTTAAAGGCAGGAGATTAGGGAATCCACATGGCACCATGACAAGCATGAAGCCTTTATGACTAATGCCATCCTGGTTCTAACCCTATCTCAATAACGAGCCGTGGGGTCACTCGTCCAGAACATTTCCCAAGGCATCTAAAACTAGTTTAGAACTAACTAGTTTTATTCTAAAAATCTAACTCAGGCAGCTCTGCAAGAAGTGAACCCAGCAGCCCTAGATCCATCAGTTCAGTCCCCTATTGTGGCACAGCATTGCCCAGCAGGAACCACTGACAGGCCTATCATTTATACACTCACATCTACATCGCTAGAGATGGCTACTTAAGAAAATACGGACTCTGTAATGTTACTTCCTGACGCATCCTAATCTATGTTGTTCAAGCCTTTGATCTGTGCCGTTATATTTCTTCCCAAAAGGGCTCCCCTGGTTGTCACCTCCCATGCAGATGCTCTCACACGTCTGCACCATGCAAACTGCTTATGCCTGCTCTTCCAGGCAGTCCTTGCTGTTAAAACTGCTCATGAGAAACCCAGCCTGGACCGAAAAGTAAAGGGATCGACAAAAACACATTTTGCTGCTTTTTCTGCAAAACACTTGAGCTCCTGAAAGCTGAACACATGAAAGCAATCTGAGGTTAGCATGTAATACACAAACCACATAAAAGGGATAATTTAGCATTAGACACGTTACCAGAAGCAGGTTGAAACTAATACAGGTTTTGCATTCAAGTCATAAAACACAGCACTTACACTGACTTGCGAGGCACCCCTACTTAGTGTGCCTTGATGGAGGAATAACAAGCCTTCCAATGTTGATACTAGTTGAATGCAAAAAACACCCTTTTCCTCCACCCTTTCCACCTCCCATGAGATGCCCACATGTGCAGGGCAGTCTCTGAACAGTGACAGATAATTCAGGAGAAAGATGGGCCAAAACTATTTTCTTCTTTTCTATTCTCATTCCAAACCTCCTGAAAGGCCACACCAACAAGCTGAATCCAAGCACTTTGGCAGTCCTATAAAGCTACTTTTTAGCACTGCTACAATATGCCTTAAAACCTAATGCCAGTGCTCCAGTTGCAGCATTAGCAGGGTGGGTATGTTGTCCTCAGTGCTGCCCATTGACTGGGCTTCTGGCATAGAGGGATGAGTGCAGAGGTCAGCCTCCAGGCAGTATCAAGGAACCCATGTGAGACCTCTCTTCGGATCTTGGGGGAAGCCACAATCCAATGTTAGCAGCTTCTGTCCCTGGTTGACTCCTGTAGGATTCAACCATGTTACCACTATTTTTACAGATCCGAAAGCCCGACCTTTCACTCGGAGCCTGAAAACAACAACAAATTTGACATACTTGAAACAAAGTGGAGTTCTGAAAACAGACCCGTGTTGCATCTTTAAAAAGTATGTTGGCAGGGGAACGGGGTTTACTTTGAAAGTTAGTTTGGTATGAAAGAGCTACACAGCAAAATGCTAAATCCCTTTAGAGAACAGAAAAAAATAAAAGCAGATATTTCTTTTCTTATAACCTTGTCAGCAAATTTCTCCATCCTGGGCAAATTTTTTTTCTTTTGCAAAATTATTGTGCTGGTTTGCCAATGATGTTTGTCTTGTAAGATTTAGCACCATCTATTTTAGCATTATTTTTGCTTTGATTGTATCTTTACATAGTCCATTTCAACAACAACCTTTTCCTTGACTAAGAAGACCCAGTATTGATAGCATATTGGAGAATGGAAAATCTTTTTCCAGCTTAATCATTGTGTTGTTCCAGAGATCTCCAACTGATCTAAAGGCATGTCTTTAAAGAACAGGAGATGTCGTAATGATATTTCTACCTTTGCTTCACAAATGTATTAAATTTAATCATCACACAATCTATCTTTTACTATCGACAAACCTCTGACAACTAAAATATTCATATCAGTTTACAGTCCGAGTAGGAAATGCCTTCAGTTGAATTGGGAAACTACATCTCTACCTACCAAATTCATACAACACCTTAGTTTGGTATTTCCTTATGGCATTGCAAGGCTCCTGAATTTTAATCTAAAATAGATTTGGAAACAAAAAGGACACAGAAGATGACACAGGTCATTTGGTGTATAGCCCAGTTACTGCTATCCAAGAGCAAAGGCTCTTACAATACTGTTATAGCAATGGAATAGACAGGTGGCTGCGGGCTAGAATACTTAGCACAAAACAGAAACTGCAAAAACAAAGTGCACAGCTGAACCCCTCCAAAACTTTGGCACAGCACATGCCCTGGACGGGTTCCCTGTTAAGTCTGGGGTCCTGGTTTGGACTAATTGCTGTCAAGAGAAGGTGAAGTGTTTATAACTGACCAATACTTACATACATTAGGGAGGAAAATTCCATGAAAAATTGTGCTCATAGAGTGAAATTCAAGCCTAGTCAGAGAGCCAGCAAAGACAACTCACCACTGCTGTTATACAGATGCTTCCCATTACAACCACAGCCACGACCTCTGTGATGAAAAGGCTGCGTGCCGCTTTGAAGAGGAGTGCATTCAGAGCAATAATACTCCATTTGGGGTTTAAAGAAAAAAAATTAACAAGAAGTATCCCTTAGAGTTCCCTGAGGGATGAAATTTCAAAAGCCCAAGTTTGCAGAGGCAATTCAATAACCGCGCTTTTTCCAATTCCCAAAATCAGGCTGAGCGCACTGTATAGGTGGCAGCATAGAATGACTTGTACAGGACTACAACCAGCAGAGCCAGGTGTTAGGGCTTCTTGTTCTGGGCTCTCTCCACAGCCCATGTGGAGAAAAGGAAAGGGAAGGTAGTTAGTCCAATAAAAATGGGGAAAACAAGAGTACAGAGTTAACTCAATCATATTAGAGGTTGAGTCTTATAAAAGCGCTTCTGGATAAAGCCTATTGACATAAGAGTAAGCCAAAAACCTTGAAAAAAAACATTTCAGATCAAGGTTTCAACAAAATTTCTCTGCTTCATACGACCCTAGCGACAATGCCTTTCTGTAGAAGAAAGCAAAGTTGCCTCTCCTTGGTAGATCCAAGGCTCAGAAAGGAAACCCACCCAGCAGAGAACTGGGAAAAGCCACAAATCTGGATTGACTTGAAGATTTTTAAGTGGTCCTAGAGAAGCAGGTCAGACAGTAGTGTTTCTAAAATGGAAAGAACCCAAATCTAAGGTTCAGATGTCCTCCAAATTCGAGGCTTGATGACATTCAAAGAATATTTGGATTCATAGAATCATAGAATCATTCAGTGAACAGTGAGATATGCCGTGCCCATTTCTGGTTTTAAGGGCTGGAGAAGATTTCAGGCAGACTTCCTTCTCACAGAGCATGCAGAGTGTGGGCAGCAGAAAGGCAGACGTCCTTGCTGTGCCTTTGCTGATGTATTTTTTGCTGCCCAGGAGAAAATATACCCTTAGAAAGGATGGCAGAATAATGGCCAAAGCCACAGGTGATCACACAGACTGCTTGTAGTTAAAACTGCAAGTTCAGGCTTTGTTGGAGTGAAGGTCAAAGGTAGAACCTGGCACTGGACACATGGATCTCCTCTTCCCTTCCCTCTCTGCTGAATTTCACAAATGTCTGCAAGACTATGACTTTGCACCTTTGAGAAAAGGAGCGTGACTCCATCTGTTTATTCAAAACCTCCTGCCCTACCCCCTGCCAAAGGTCATGTGCTGATGTGGGAATTGGAAACACAGAGAAACAGTTTTAAAATTAATATCTAGTCCCTAAGCTTTTCATATGATCGAACAAAATCTCACGTGCAAATACTTTCACGAATTACTGCTTCTCCTATCCAATCCTACAATAAAGCTGGAGAGTAGAGCTGAGGATCCAGATCTGACAGCAAAACGTTTATGTAAATGATTTTGTGTATTTAGATTATGAACAATTTGGAGTGAGAACTCTGACTTATAAATTAACAAAACCAGAGAGATCAGCTAGGTTTGGCTTCTGAAAGGCTGCCTACAATAAGGCTGCTCTGAATGAATACCTGCCTGAATCAGCGTGACTGATGGAAAAAGCTTCCAGTCTCTACTCGCCAACGACAGAATAAATAACAGCCCTGGTTTTTGCTCCAAGAATGGGTTTTGCTCCAAGAACGGTTTCTGCTGTTAAAAGTTGAAGGCTTATATATGGTATAAACTCTTCCAACTTCTGACTACCAATTCTTATTAAACTACTGGCCAAAGCAGCATCTGTTTCTGAATTTCTCTTCCTTATATAGCATACTGGAAAACCGGATGAGCTTCTCTTGACTTGCTGTTTGGTAAGCTAAGGAGATTGGTTCCACTGTAAGGCATGTTTTCCAATCCTTCGGTCATTCCTGTGGCTCTTCTCTGAAAGTTCTCCAGTTTTTGAACATCCTTCTTTAACTGTACCACAGCTGGATGGAGCGTTCCCAAAGCAGTTGCACCAATGCCAAACACAGCAGTAAGGTGATCCCTGTGTGTATAAGCTGGGAATATCAAGTAGGTGTTAGAAAGGATCCAAAAATTGTTTTAGCCCCTTTGGCCACAACACCAGGGTAAGAGAGGACACTTAGCCAACTATCCATTCAAATGCTCCATCCTTTTCCAGATTCCCATTTCCCAACAGTCTGTTCCATCTGGTACATAAATCTTGGAGTTTTAATTTCCTTTACCTGCAGCATCCTGAAAAGAAATGGTTTGCTATTTCCACTTTACCTAGGGATTTAAACTATGCTAAAGCCAGCCTTTCTGCCATCTGCTAACATCAGCAATGTGGAGTTAGTGTCTCCTTCCAGTCACTACCACATATTAAGCAATTCAAATCAACAACTGGATCTCACTAGAAACATAGTTATTTGATGTGTTTACACTTCCAATCCTTTTAGAAATTCTGCTTTGAGAGCTGTGACCAAAACAGTCAAAATACAGATACTTTTTTTCCTATTTTGCTATTTTACCATTTGAGTTTATGAATAAATATGTATGGGAATGAGTTAAAGGCTTATAAGAAATTCTTATATCAATATTAGTACAATAATCAGACTTCTTTTTTAAAAATTCAGCTGAAGTTGACCAAAGTTATTTTCCAAAAATTAACCAATACTAGATGCCTCTTCATGTGTTACATTGCTTTACTATGTCATTCATTAGATAATTCTCCTTTATTTTCCTTGAATCTATTATCATAGAATCATAGA
>WAAB01023168.1:112316-126477 GCA_013389865.1 Piaya cayana | reverse complement strand
CCTCCTCTTCTTCTTAATGGAAGCTATAAAACTGTGATTACATTCTATAACAAACCTTGATAATTAGATAAATAAGTGGTGTTTATACATTACTGTGTGAAAGCAGTAGACAAAAAAAGAAGCATAGAATGTCCTGATTTGGAAGGGATCCACAAGGATCATTGAGTCCAACTCATGGCCCTGCATAAGACAACCCCCAAATTCACACCATGTGTTGGAGGGTGTTGTCCAAATGCTTCTTGAATATTGTCAGACTGGAGAAGAGGAAAAAAAAATTGGAAAAGAGAAGTAGGCATGAATGACAGTGGATGTGAAAGGTGTGGTATGCCTTCTAGGAAGGACTGGTACTACATGACAGAACAGAACAGGCACCAGAGATACCAGAGAGTGGTGGGAAAGGATGCAACTTTGTCTGCATTACAGAGAGATTAATGGCTGGAGTGGTAAGCAATTTCTAAATACTACAGCAACATTATGCATTTTCTTATATCTAAGTGCATATGCACAATTTAAATCATGTTTATATAAGTTTTATCATAATACGTATTATTTGCCTTGGAATTATACTGTATTAGCTTCTTTGGCAATGGTACATTCAGTTATGCATTGTCTTTCTAACAGAGAACATGCCAAATTAAAAGGGATATTCAGAGCCACATTAAGAAGACACTTTCTCTGGTGTTCATTCTATTTCTGTTTTTTGATCTTCCATGTGTTGTCATTTGGGGTTTTTTCCTCCCAACCTCCTTCCTTGTTGCTTTACATCATTCTTCTCTCTGTTTATTCCTTACAACAATTTCCATTTTCCAATCTCTGATTTTCACCTTACTCATTGTCCTGGTTTTGGATAGGATAGAGTCAATTTTCTTTTCAGTAACTGCAGAATTTTGAGTTCAGTGTGAGAATATTGTTGATAACATCTGTTATTTACAGTTGTTACTAGTGAATGTTTCTGCTTGGGTGGGTCAGAATAAATTTTCTTCTCAGTAACTGGTGTTTCTCTAGATTTTAGTATGAGAAGAAAAACAACATGTTTTGGATTGTTGTCAAGGAAACTAAGGGCTTCCTCAACTTCCCATGCTTCACAAGTGAGCATGTGTATGAGGCTAGGAGGAGCAGAGCCATGACAGCTGACCCAAACTGGCCAAGCAAAGTATATCATGCCATGAATGTCATGCTTCATATAGAAGCACGAATATTGCTGGGGGTGGCCCTTTGTCTTCTCAGTGTCTGCCTGTCCCTTGGGCTCCTGCTCACCCTCAGTTCATCTTGGTGTCCTGCTTCTGGTGCTGAGTCCACTCTTTGATTTCTCTGCATTGACTACAACCTCCATGCCTACTAGAACTGCTGTGCTCGCAGTGTTCACCATCTGGCATCTGCTGCTGGGAGTGCACATTCTGTGATCTCTAATTGGAAGAGCTGAGTATTGTTTTGTATATGGTTATCATTGTTATTATCATTGCTTTATTTTTATATTATGCATAAAACTGTTTTAATTTTGACCCATGAGTTTTCCTTTCCTTTCTAGGTTCCTCTTCCCAGGTATGGGGGGGGAATAGGGTGATAGAATGATTGCCTATGGTTTAGCCATGGCTAAATGTGGACACATACATGAAGTATCTTCTGTAATTAACCTGATTTAAAGTAATCACCATTAGTCTTTATCATGAATATGAATGAAGAGCTGATGGTGTTACAAGTTTAGGAGACATTGTTTTAAATTATTTTTTTAATTTGTTCAGGGTACTCTTGGTTCATTAAAATTGGGATATTTTTGGAAATGTGTCTTTAGAAACTCAAAAGCTTGAAATGCACATTTGAGAATGGCAACATAGCCTTTTCTGCCTCTGCAGTGCAATCTTCCTGGTTTCCTGAAGTATGACTAATCTGGCCACCAATCAAGATTTTGCTTTCATCTTTCTTCACAATCTACTCATGCCAATGCACATGGTATAACTTTATGGTAAGTTACAGACTCATTCCGTAACAAAGTTTTATCATTATACATCTGACATCCATTCCTGTCCACTGCTCACTAATCCATGTACACTGGAATAATTGTGCAATTTTCAACAGATTCTCCAGAGGAAAAATAATTTACTTGTGGAATCAATGAAAATCGCTCTTTTTTAACTCATGGGAAGGAGTAATTCTTGTCCCATAAGTGCCATGGTGTTTGCTGGAGGACAGGCTTCAGACAAAGCTATAGACAGTGTCAATAACAGACTTCTGACCATGACCAAAGGAGAAGACAGTTAATGAAAATTATACACCACAACAGTGATTTAATCACATGGATCCTCAGGTATAAAACCTGAAAGGTTCCTGCAGGCCACATCCCTAGTGGATAATAAAGTGTCTGAAATCGAGAATCGAGTCTGGGGGTTTTTTTGGTGTTTTTTTTTTTCCCTGAATGTGAGATTGATCTTGAATTCTAGTTTTCTGTTTCTCACTCTGTAGAAAGGGGCTTGAGTCACTAACAGTGCTTAGTCTTACAAGCGAAGAGATACAGCAATTACCTCCCCATCCATCTTAAAAAATCCTTAGCGTTTCTAAAACATATCACAGAATAATACAGGGAACACATAAAAATGTTCAGAGATGCCATTTATTGACACACAATAAAGGTATCTCGCATAGTTACAAGCATCTCTCTGCATCATCCACGCACAGATTTCCCCCCACATTGCTTGGTGTAACCTGATTGTCTTGCAAAATTTCTCCTTAGCAGGGCTGCCTGCTTTTTTTTTCCCGGGGACACGGCAGCCTCCGTTCCTGGTGCGGGGGTGAGCAGCCCGGCCCCTCACCAGCAGGCAGCGCTCTGACCCCGCACATCCCCGCACCGCAGGGACGCAGCCGGGTGCGACGGTTTCCATGCAGGTCGAGAACGGCGCAGCATTGCTACAGGAAAAAAACACCCCACCAGGGCTGTTCGGAGCGAAGTCTCCAAATTCAGCTCGAAAAGGAGGTCATAAAAATGGAGTTGGAGGGGTTTACTCCTGTGTTTTTTTGGGTTTTTTAGTTATTTTTTTCTGGTTGCTGCCCTGTATGTCTGGTTGTACCCAAGTTGCTGTTTGCCCTGCTATGGTGTGCAAAAGATTTAAAGTGTCATTTTAAATGATTTATGAACCTGTTAGAAACACTTACTCTGGTCTATAGTTACAGGAACTACCATAGTAGTGACAAAGCATTTGTGCCTTGCATGTTAACTGGAGTTAATTGGCACTATTTGGAGCCCTGAGCGCTGTGTGCCTTTCCACACAGGCGAGATTGTGCAAAGACTGAAAATTCAGCCCTTCCCAGAGTCAATTTAATTCTCTTGTTTGTGTGGAGCATTGGCACAGAAACAGTAGAGAAGATATATCTTGAAGGGTAGAAAAGTGTGATTGTGAAATATAATACGTGGCAAGAAGACTTAAAAATGGAGAAGTATTTACAAATTGTTCATCTCAAAAAGCATGTATGGAAGGGGGACAGATGGCTGGTTTATACCACATTTATTCTACATTTGTTGAAAAGTTCCACACGTATACAGTGCTAAAGGATAAATTAGGGTAAATTAATTGGGCAGATAATGGGTACTCCATCGCCCCTTTGAAAAGATATAAAATGATTGAGAATTGATTCTTCAGGCCGAAGTTCTGATATGTTGTGCCTCTCTGCTAGCATGGTCATCATCAACTTGCCCTGCCATGATTCATTCTACCTCCTGGGACATTTAAACACCAGCCTAGTGCTCTTATGGCCTCACTCAGGGAAGGTTTAATCTCTGAATTCTGATTCCAAGCATTTGCATTTCTGTGCTGCCAGTTCAAGGTGCTAGAGCAGGGCAGCAGTAGCCCAGCTGCACACATGTAGACTCCTGCCAAGGAGGAGGTTCAAAGGCCTTTGGGAAGGCAGACTGGGAGGAAGGTGTTTAGAAAGTTGTAATGAAATGGGCAAGGTGAGGTTGAAGAATAAGGATGTGGAAAATGCATCAATTTATAGGACCCTCCCTGGAAGGGCAATAAAACACTAGCAGCTATAGGACTGACTGTCATAACAAAGATGGAAGAAGTCTTGGTCATCCAGATACAAGTGCTAGAAATTAAGTGGTAGTGCAATGTCTGGATTTGCTTTTCATACTTGTAGAAAAATCATTAAAAACTAAAGGTTCTGAAAATGTTTTGAATTAAACATGATCATAATTGAAAAGTGGTAGCAATTTTCAACAGGGAAGTTCCTTACAACATAATTTCCAAACATTGTAGCGTGGCTAGCCATGAAACTTTTAATGCAATTTCATATAAGTATTTTATCATGTATTTTATCAAGTATTCCCTACCATTCTGATGAAGTATTTCCGCACCTTGAATAAGATATAGCTCTAGAATCACACAAATCAGAGCATACAAACTACTTATCTAATATTTTGTGAAATATTTCAAGTAACTACATAAAACATTTTTGCTACTAGCCATGAAATATTTGCTTTCAATACCTTGTTGAGCTTTTGAAATTGATAGCAAAATTCATGGAATATTACACAGAAAAAGCAATACAGCCACAGGTTTAATCAAATCTGAGTAGAAAATCAACCAAAGCAGGAATGTAAGGCAGCCTTGAGTACATGTCCCCAGCAACTATCACTTTGGAGAAGGAATTGTGCACTGCTGCCTCCCAGCACTCATGGAGAATTTCCACCTTGTTCTCACAAGCAAAACTTGGCATTTTGCACAACAGCAATTCTGCCTTTCCCATTAAAAATATTTTTTAATTATTTAAATACTCAATTTTTTTTCCAGCGCCTACTAGGGAATTCAGGATTACTGATGGACTGCAAAAACCCCTAGATAGGAACAGATATTACAGTATTTTCTTAGACATTTTACACTGGAGCTTCACAACTGTCTCCTCTACACCAAGATTCTGTGCTCCTTAGAGCACATGAATATTCAGTGCTGAGTAGAAACCCTTGCTGTCTGCCAGCAAAATGTTGACAGTGCCCTTTGTTGTCTTCCTTAGGGAATTAATGCAAATCATTTTGAAACACAACAAAGCATAGGATCCCTGAACGCTTCTAAACAAAATCAAATTTGAAAAAGGCTTCACACTGAAACATAATTTTCAATTAGTGTGTATTCAGTGGGAATGGGAATGGGACAGGGAGAGCAGGCATGTGAGATAAGCTGGATTTGTTAACATGCATTGAAAATGCTTGCTGGCTAGCATGCCTTTTTTCCCTTGCGAATGCTCACCTTGCTGTAATTTGTTTGCCATATGCTCTGCTCTTGTACTTCAGACAGAAGTGAAATCTGCCCAGCAGGAGGTAGACCATCGGCAGACTGCATTATGTTTTGTGTACACAGGTGGGCATTGTTGCACAGGCTGAAGGCTGGGAAAGAAACAGTTTCTGTCCTCAGTCCATCCCTATTTAGTATTAGCCAGTGCATTTATGAGAGCTCTGAACAGGGAAGCTGATGACAAAATGGCCAGAGACCAAAGAGACGTCTCATCCCCTCCAGAACAGCACAGTATGTCTTTGGAATAACTGATGAAGGAGGTATTTTTTCCATGGATATGCAGTGCCTACTTGCAGGAAAGGCACTGGGGACCCTTTGCTATCTGAGCACATTTTGTCAGTATTCCTCTTTCCTGAGAAGGAAAGGGGAGCAAGTTACTCTAGAACTATAACTGCTAGAAAGAGAGGCTGAAGTACATCATAATTGGTTACTGTTTGTTTTACCCCTTCTGTTATTCTCTCTACTCTTCAACATGTGGCAGCATTGAGCATTTTTCCTAGGTTTATAAATAAGGGTGAATGTACCTGGTCCTTTTCTCCCTGCTTTGGTTTGCTAACTTGTGTTACTTTGCCTTGGAACTCCTTTAGACTTACCTTATCTCATCTTCTCTTTCCCTTCTCACGAAAGATCATCAGAGGGCTGGAGCACCTTCCATGCAAGGACAGGCTGAGAGTTGAGTTTGTTTAGCCTATGAGAAGTCTCCAGGGAGGCCTTTAAGAAGCCATCCTGTAATTAAAGGAAAGTACTTCTAGGAAAGATGGAGAGAATGATGATAGGATGAAAGGTAGCAATTTTAAGCTGAAAGATGGTAGATTTAGATTAGATATTAGGAAGAAATATTTACTGTGAGGGTGGTGAGGCACTGGAATCAGAAGTCCAGAGAAGTTGTGGAAGTCCCATCCCTGGTTGTGTTCAAGGCCAAGCTGGATGAGTCTTTGAGCACCTGATCTAGTGGAAAGTGTCCCTGCCTATGGCAGGGGGTTGGAACTAGATGGCCCTAAATGTCTCTTCCAATCCAAACTATTCTATGATTCTGTGATTCTCACCTTATTTTGTTTTAGTTTTTCACTTCTTGCTTTTGTTAGAAATGATCCATTCCTTGCCTTTAATCTCTAGAAATATCAGCCTTACCACCTTTTGTCAGGGCTGCACCATGATACTTGTCCAGTACATGGAGTAGCCTGTCCCTGTGTCCATTTTTATGTGGTGTGTAGATTATCTGCCCTCCCTCTTGCTTTTCAAGGCACTATGCTTAACATGCTCTTTCACATCTGGTTGTGTATCCCTGGGACTGCAGGGACTCATTAGACTCTCAGCTCATCACCTGGCCAGCTGTTCAGTCCTGCTCACCTCACCACAGCCTGTCCCAGAGTTGCAGGAGGCTGCCTCATGTCTATAACACTTATTTCCTCAACTTCATTTTCTGTTCTGGCATTGGGGGGTGAGACATTGATGGTGTTTGTAATGATCAAGAGAATTAGCACAGCACTTACTGGAATAAGCAATCTAAAATTTCCTTTTTTCAAAGTAAAGGCCGGTTAGTGGCTGGTATTTGCAGGGTTTTNGTTTGGTTTTTTATGGTTTTTTTTTTTTTTTGTTGTGTTTTTTTTTTTTTTTTTTTTTTTTTTTTTTTTTGTCAAGACATGGAAATTACAGGACCTTCACTTGCTAGTTACACCCACTGTAGTGAAAGTGTGAAGATTTTGTGACACTGTTACAATCACTGTACATGGCTGAGTTTCTCTGCTTTTTCAAAGCAGAACAACTGATTAAAATATGGACCTAAGCAAGTGACAGGGAAATGTAGGAAATATACGTATGATGTTTGTCAGAGAGTGAAAGGAGTTCTGTGAGATAAGTGATGAATACACTTTAGTGAAGAAAAGGGGATACCTTAATTTTCAATAGTGGAAGTGAGAACAAAAGAACCTTAAAATGAAGAGTTTTTAGAGAAATACTTTTAACTTTTGAAAACTTCTAAAACTTTTAAAGAATGACAGAAGGATACAGTTTAAGTTTTTTTTTAAGAAATGTGAGTATTTAATAGGCTTACCTGCTGACAGAGCCTTTCCTAAGTTTGCCATGTGCACTTAGGTATACTTTCTGCAGTCAATTTGACAAAAAAAAAAAAAAAAAGGGACTTTAGAAAAACTTGCCTGTTTGCTTTTTACCTCTTAACTTCTTGAACCCCCTTAAAAGATATTCTTTCTGTGCATGACTGGTTTGGGTCATTTTTTTGTGGGCCATGGAAGTGTGCAAGTGACAGTTACCTATTTGTTCAGTTCATTCCTATGAGAAAATACACAAAAAACTAACTTTCAGAAGTAGACAAGAATGTTGTGGAAAGTTTAGCCTACCGAGTATAAAAACCAAGCAATCATTATCACACCCCTAAATTGAAATATCAACATTGTATTTTGAGCAAAGTACGTGTGAGAGGTATTTCATGGTGAGTCAGGCCATTACTGGAACACTTCAGATAAATTTAACACTAAACTTCACTTTTCTTACCCTTTTCATTCACCTAGATTTTCAGTTCTATCATTTTCCTTGTCATATCTGCCCTGTAAAAGCTGCTGAAGACAAGCTAGAAGTTGTTCACTTAGCATTTTCTGCCAATTCTTTAACTCTTAATTTACTTTTTGCATTCCTTCTTTATTTCTCCCATCTCTTTTCCAAAGCTCAGAGACCATAGAAGTTCATTATGTAGATCCTTTTGTTAACTTCGATGTACTGAACAGAATGGCACCTCAACTCTATAAACTGGCCATTTTCCTTTCTCCCTCAACATAACACCCATAACGTATTCCAAAGGAGCTCCTTGATGTAGGGCTTTTATCTTTACATCCTTTAGAAAATCCTAAGCAACTGGTTCTTTAGCATAATTACATCCTTTCATAGCAGAAATCTAAAATTACTGTACGATCTTACACATACTATGGACAATTGAGTATAATACTCAGTAAAAGTGCAATATTCACTTTAGAGCAATGCTACAGGCTTCAAGTTATCTCATGACTTTGTGAGAGGTGCAGTGGTTTGGCCTCAGTTCCCCCTTTGTCTTTCTCAAAATGTATGAACCAGTGGTTAGTGAAGGTATCTGAGGGTGAGCAAAGTCTGTGTGCTGGCTAGACTTTTTCCCTTACCAACTCACTCTTCTATCCACTCTTAATTTGTGACAACAGGGAACTGAAATACGTTCTCAGCTTTTACCTAGTGCTGACCAAAACAGTAATTTTTCAGACCAAACTGCACCAGCTTGATGAGAAGATCCTCTGTGGCTGTGGATTTCTTCTCTGTGTTCGATGCGACACTGAATATTGACTCCTGTAGCTCCCTTTATCTTAGGAAACAGTTCAGGCTTCTGCTTCTGGCATGGGTTCAAATATCTTGATTACTTTCTGCTTATAGTTTGACTAATAATTCAGTCTGGAGCATGAAAACCTCTGAAAGAGAGACCTATGCTTTCCCTGTTAAAGTATAGACAGAAATATCAGTCACTGGCAAGGAAACAGCAAAAGGTGAAACTACTTAACATGAACTCTATATAATTTTACGATATAGACTGTTTCCTCATTAGTCTTACCAGTCCCAGGGAGCCATTCCAGCTAATCCCTTTCTCTTGTCATTGAATTTGGCCCTTCTGGCAACCAACTCAACTAGCAATGGGTTATTTATATTTTACTTGCAAAGGAGTAAGATGAAATTACATGTCTGAATATCAAATTAAACAGACACTTCCAAGTTTCTGGGAAACACCTGTGGTTTTCTCATAACTCTCCATGTCATAGATGAATGCCTCTGATATGCTGTACAAAATATGAATTAAGCCAATACGTTCTCTCTTCCAGATTTGTTTAGCCTTTCCTGGAGCCAACAGGCAACCTAGGAAAATGTCATTTTCAACATACCTCAACTGATATATAAAGAATTTTTAACCAGTCTTGATTGTTCAAGAACCATAGGTACTTTTTAAACATTTTGGTGCACAAATCAAATGCCAGTTCTCATAGCCCCTCTTTATATGTGGAAGAGGAATGTGAATCTCTTGTATAAGATATTCACATGTATGTATACACATCTGGATGCCTAGGCAAAGTTTGGAGTCAGAGATGAACTAAATCAAACTTTTTGTTTATCTCTATTAAAAGACTGTATAGCTTCAGTAACATTTTTAATTCTAAACAGGCTGTGGGGTTTTTTTCTGTGCTCTTCTAAACATCTGCAGTGCTCTCCTCTGCTTTTGCTACATTTCATTGGCAAGTCAAAAGATTTATGACACTGTTGCCTATGATAGCAAAGGAATGGACTCGATGACCTAAGCAGTCCCTGCCACTCCTATGCCCTTATTTTCCTGTGGTTCCTGTAAAGTATGCAAATTATATTGGGATTGATGGCATGAAAAACTCAGTGCTAATCTGTTTTATTAGTGCTTTATCCATTTTGAGCTGGCATATCCATATCACAACTCTTGATTTTCTGTTGTCTTTCCACTTACACTGCCATTTAAACTTAACCCATAAAGAGCATCAGAGCTCAACCAAATCAGAGTGGAAAAGCTCGACTTTCATTTTGCACAGATATAAAATGATTACCTAGGCAGGAGGAGATCAGTCTCCCATGTGTATTTTGATACACCAAAGCTCCAAAGCCACTTTTGGGCTGTTGGTCTGTACACAGTCCTCTTTGAACAATTTCACACTTCAAAGTATAGACACACCTGTGCAAACAGAGGATTAGGATGATCCAGGCAGAGGATTATGAATATAGGAGAACTTTCACACAATGCAGGACTTGCTTTTTTTTTTACAAGAGAATTACTGTCACAAATAAACATGTAGTTCTGAGAGCAAGTTAACTAATGAAGTCTGGTTTTGTATGGTTTTGTGTATTGTGGTTGTATTTTCTAGGGTCTGGTAATGTGCAAACTGCATGTTAGGTATTTCAGACAGCTTTCTTCATATGGACTATCTGATGTTGAGTGAGGATGAATATATCTCAAAATTCCTCATTTTCTCAGATAGGAAAAATACCAGGTAAAAGCAGAATTTACTTCCTAGCATTGCCATTGGGTCACATAAACCATGAGAAAGAAGTTCCAGCCTTTCCTCCCATCTGTCCGTTTATATGGACTAGCTCAGTGTACTGCCATTTGAGGAAGAAATCTACAGCTAAATAGCCTATCTGTATCAGAGGCCATGAACAATTCTGCAGCTGCTTAGCTGGTAGAAACTAATAATTTAGCCGCACATACTTTCTATGAGATGTTGGCTGCTCTTACAAGTGCTTTCATAAAGCATACTCTACCTACTTTCTGTCACCCTGGAACTCATTACAGAATAAGCATTTTTTTTTTTGGTAACCATGAGGGTGTAATAAAACACCCGTGACCCATTCAAACATGTGAATCTTCTTTGTGACTCTAAATAACTCTTCAGGTCTTTCATTATATTAAGGTTCCAAAATGGGCATTTTGTTGGCCTCTGTGGAATGGGAAAAAATTAGATTGCTTTACACTGTGTGACTATTTCATTATAATAAATGCATTGAAGATTGAGCTCTTTAATTAATATCTGGAAAAAAAAGGGAAGTATCAACTATTGAAGCCCTTGGTCCATTTCAAGGAGAGAGCAAAGGTTAGAATGAGATGGAGAAAAAGAAATAAAGCAGCTTTGTCAAAGATTTCCTCCTTAATCCTCGTTTTATGTCCAAACACCATGGGAAACAGGATGTTTTTTTCAGTAGGCTACATATCCCAGGACCATCACAGAGAGAAAACGATGGTGTCATTGTGATTAGGATCATCTTTTGTCTTTCCTGAGTCACTTTCTCTGAAGGTTCCCAAAGCAGCTGAACAAAAACAGTTGGGCCTTTGCCCTCTGGAAATCTATATGTAAATGTTGTGGTCTTTTTCTACCTGGAAAAATGAAGCACTGCAAAATGACAGAACAAAGTGACAGCAAGGAAGTCAACAGCCTCTGAAAAAAAAATTTGCTGTACCCTTTCTACTTCTGTCTGTGGTACAAATGCAGCTTGCCAGTTATTTGTATTTCCAAATTTAGAGAACAACAATCATTTTTGATGGAGAATCAGAAGGGTGAACTGGCAGCTTTCACAGTTTCAAACAAAGAGGCTGGGAGGTGTTACACTTCTGATGCATAATATAACCTTTCTCCCAGCCTGGGTGGTTAGTGCCAGTGCAGGCCTCTTACAAGATGTAACACACACAACTCACACAGAAAATTTGGAAATTTGATACCTGCCAATGGAAACTTCACTAGGCAATACTTCCATCATAAACATTGAGTTTGTATATAAAATAAAATGTAAAGGAAGAAAGGACATAGCTAGTCTGTGGTAAGATACAACAAATCAAGAACACATGAATGGTAAGTACAACACAAACTCTTCAGTCTATTTGGCAGCTGTTGTTCATTCAGCTTCCTAAACTGCCAGTATAAATGCTCAATGTCAAAGAGGCTCTTCTATACTACTTTTTAGCTTCCTGCTGCTGTATCCATTTACAGTTTAATGTTGGATATAATGTAAGATCCAGGGATGTACACAGGCTAGTTCACCTTGAGTTCAGAGGAAGAATGCTGCCTGATTTTATGAGGACATATTTTGGTATCACTAATGTGTGGTGTCTTGCTGGTTTCACCACCAGAGCCCTAGAGCCACTCATAATTTCTTTGCTACTTTTAGTCTCAGAGCTGTTACCATGTAGACTACCTATACCCACTGTTTTTCTTGTACTGTGTGTCAGTAGCACTAGCATCTAGCCAGCTTTTGCACATCACAGTCCTAAGGTAGTGATAGCCCCCTTTTGCTGCTACTGCTCCTTCAGTATTAATCAACCTGGCTGTTATTGATTCTCTGAGCTGGAGAATTCCATCTCCTCACCACTGACTCTAGAAATGTCTCCACATGTTTTCAAGAGGTATTTCACTTACCTTCATTCATACTGGTTTCAGCTCCAGTGACTGCTGGGTGGTATTATGAAAAGTGGTAGTGGGGATGATGTTCTTACAGGATTTTCATTTTTGTATGTTTTTTTCATACCTTTTATTTTTAACTTAGGCCAATTCATAGAATCATAGTATGGCTTGGGCTGGAAGAGACTTTAAAGATCATCTAGTTCTACACCCTCTTGCCTTGGTCAGGGACATGTCCCACTAGACCAGAGGGCTCAAATACCCATCTAACCTGGTCTTGAACACTCCCAGGGAGGGGTCATTCACAACTTCCCTGGGCAACCTCAACCAGTATCTCACCATCCTCATCATGAAGAATTTCTTCCTACTGTCTAATTTAATTTCTTCCTAATGTCAATTAGACAGAACAGCTATAGAGCTTCTGGTTTTGATGCCTGTTCTGCAGACATCAGTGAACGTCAGTGCACAGAACAACACTGAGCAGTGCAGAAAGAATTCACTCATTCTCATTCCTGACATTCATGGACTCTGAAGGAGCTGTTTCAGCTTGGATACATTTAAGGCAGAATCAACAAAAAATATTCATGCTACCAGGTGTGGTGAAGTTTAAAAGGGCTATGGTTCAGACCCACAGGCTTAATTCAGAAAAGCTATGCCAAATACTCACTCATCCTTGGGAAAGTGGACTTATAGCTCCATTGTAAACAGTGCAGTAAAATGGCACAACAGCTGCTACTTGTCTTTTTTCCAAATGTGTTCCAGAGAGGCTTGAGGAGGGGCAGGATACTCAGGGCTGACTTGAAGTAGCATTATTTGGTAATTAAGACCTGACTGGCTGAGCAATCTGACAGGTGAATTTCTGGAGCACTGAACTGAAGGACCAAGAGTGGATTCTCTTTTTGGCATGTTAATATAAGCCTGTGCTGTGAATGACTCCAAAGAATCATGTAAATGCAAATGAAGCCAGAAGATGAGTCTATGGAACAAATATCAAGTCCATCTCTAATTCTCTATGCTTTGATCTTTGCTATCAGTTAAAAGATAAAAAACTTTTACAGCACATATAAGTCCAATTAGATCTTGTAATGAAATCCACAACTACTACTGAGGTGGAACTTATAATAATTAGTTTTGATTCCTAAATAAAAATTTCAGATGCAATTTATTCTATTGAGCTCATGTTCTTTTTTTCAGTTCAGAGTACTTTATTATTTCACTGATGTGTGAGAAGTATCTTCCAACACTTCTGTTCCCTTGGTTCTTACAGTCCCTATGCTAAAGCATTACAAAGGACTAGAATTAACGACAAATCTAATAAATAATTATTCTAGTGGCAATGCTATGAACTGGAATTCTAACTTTAAGAACAGGTGAAAAACATTCAGAGCTCCTTAGTTCCACACATTCATCCATCCAGGGAAGAGTAAAGAAACTACTGCTCATCTAGGCACTGACAGCATGACAGATTTTGCAAGTGAACAGTCAGAAGTCATGACTTAAGATGCTGTGCCTGGATTTATGATGAGTGTTGTGTGCAGCTAATAATTTCACAGGCTGCAGTAAGGACCCTCTGCTTGGTGAGATTATTTGTATAAAACCCCAAGTATCTGTTCCACATCCTCCTTTTTAATATTTAGTGAAGTTAGGCAGTTAGAGTTTAAACCACACATATTAAGTGGAACTTTTCACTTGCTGCTTCACTACTGTTTTGGTTTTGAGTTAAAACTCTCCCCAAAACCCTCACAGTATATTGCAGCCCCCCCTTTCTTCCAACCCTCACCCCCCTGTTACAAACGTGAGAGAGATAAGGGGAAGAAAAGAAAGGCTGAAAATGCTTTAGTGATTATATATAATGTATTAACACTATATGTAACTAACATACTACATTGGTGGTTCAGTGGTAAAATTCTCTACTACATATACAATAATCGGAAAATAAGTGAA